>CM049806.1:9715697-10315697 GCA_027422405.1 Ptychobarbus kaznakovi
TTTTGAGCATCGTGCGTGAATAGTGGTAATTAATTATCAGAGTTAATGGTTCAGACAGGCCGGATTCACGAAAATCTTCTTAAGAAATAAGTTAAGAAATGTCTTAAGATAAATTCCACGAAGTTCGTAAGAATGCTCTTAAGTGCAATTCTTGACAAAGTTTCTCAATATATTAGTCACACATAATGAACTGTAAAACATGTACTGAATGTACTTTTAAAGAGACTTAAAGGGTCTAAAACGTTTTTCTCACAGCACTAACTCTCTTCAGACACTGGCAACATTCCTCCCTACCACCTCCCCTCTTTAATGATGAATGAAAAATGAAGCAAACGGAAAGAATAAACACTAACAGAGTAAAAAACCCAATGTGGGCGCTGTAACCCTGTTTTTAGTCAAATTTTCCAGTCACCCAGAATCTTGCTACGACTATTAGATCATCAAAGGTATGCGTTGAACAACTTGACTGTTTAAAATCATCCGTCATCATCATGACACAAACGCTCCTGATTGAGACGAACTAATCCAGCAGCTGTTTGGGAGATTATGTCTTTCCTCTCACAAGAGTAGGGTAATGGTTGTTTGTGTCAGATCACTGTTCAATCTCTCTTTCATAAATGGCTTTGACATCCCGAGGCAGCGAGGCGAAGCGGCAGCTGCTCCTCTAAAGAGAAATGCCACTGTCAATTGGCGGTTTAGCTCTCTGCGGCTCCCAGTCTGTTTGTCTCTGTATTGCCAGCCTCTCGTGTCAGTCTGGCTTCCCGTGCACATGCTAAGCAGGTGGTTGGATCCGATGAGCGATGTATGTCGAGTTGTAGATTAATGACTGTGCAGGATGTATAGACAATACTGCACAGGGCCTTTGTGTAGTCGATGGCTTGAGGGCATTTTTGTATTATTGTAAACACACTACCATTCAAAACAGTCTCTGTAAGAAAATAAATGTTTTTCGTCAGAATGCATTAAATTGATCAAAATAGACAGGAAGACATCTAAAATATAAAAAATTTCTTTTTAAATAGATTTAACTTTTAACTTCACAGAATCCTGTTTAATATTTTTTTTACACTGCTTAATATATTTGTTTCAATTTTGAAAAATTGTTTTCAACATTGATTATATAAAAAATGCTTCTGAAGGATCATGTGACACCGAGATTGGAGTAATGTATGCTGAAATTCAGCTTTAATATCACAGGAATAAAATGTATTTTAAAACATATTAAAAGAGAAAACAATTATTTTAATTGTAAAAAAAAATCACAATATTAATGCAAAATTGTGCTGTAAGGTCAAGAAAGAAGTAACCAGAAAAATATTTGAATTTAAATAAATATATATATATATACAATATAGAGTATGTAGTTTTGTTGTTAATTTAAAACAAATATATAAGAGCTATACAAATGAAAAACATAAGCTGACAAGAAGAAAAATATAAGAAAAATACTTAAACTTAAAAAAAAAACTTTGAAGTAGAAATATACAAATATATATATATATATATAAAACAACTAATAAAATGACAAAAGCACATAACTAAATAAAAACTTAAATTAAAATAAAATAAAAACTTAAATATAGGATGAGAAACTAATTCAAAATATGAATAAATAGTATATAAATATACTACAAACACTGCATAACTTTTATATTCGTTTGTGAACGGATCATTTGATGTACAGAAAAAATCTGACCCAAAATAATGATTTATTTATATTTTTTTACGAATATGACATTCTTCTCATAAGGCAGACGAAGCAAATACTCAGAGGACTTGAAAAGTGGCACTTTTATGATAACTGTGTATTTTACAAAGCTTTAAAGTAGAAGTATTAGAAGTAGCTTGTTATTGTGCTATTTTTGTGTATCTTTGTAGACAGATGCATATAAACATTGTACTCACACTACACTTAATGTGTAGAAGTGCTTCCCGTGTCTTAGTTTCAGATTAGATTAGATGGTTCAGATAGGTAGTTTAGATGTCAACACAAGGACATAGGAAATGGCCTTATACTGAGCAGAAGAAAGACGAGGTCTAGACTGCAAATTAAAGATTTGATTTATACTGCAAGTGGGTCTTCCTCTTTAATTTGTGCTCTTTGATTCATAACCATTTTGAAGTAAAGTAAATGCATATGGCTGTTATTATCAGGAACCCTCTGGAAATGTAGTTTATATTAAAAGAGGGGGTGTTTTAATGAGAGTTTTATTAAAATCCTCATCCTCTACCTTGTTAGAGCGATGTTACAAGATGATCAAAATTCTCAAAATAAATTTCAGTGTTTCCTGCACTGTTAGCACTGGCACCGAAATCTACAGCTTCACAGAAAAAACCAGCACAACCTAGAACAAAAACAGACATACAGCACAAACCGTATCTGATTCATGAATGAATGATGCTTTTAACAAATCAGTTAAATGACTCATTGATTTAAATGAGTCAAAATCATTACTGTTTGCTTAAGACGTCAGGCTGGTTGTAGAATGACATCTGATTAATTTGATTTAAATGGTACTTTAAAAATATTAAATATTACATTGTAGCGCTCCAGTGTGATGCCAATTATCAGACCTCTCTCTCTCTCTCTCTCTGTGTCTTTCCATACTGTGGGGTCAGGTATTGACCTTGATGAGAGCAGTAAGTGAAGGCCGGGTAGACAGAGCCGTGTCTCTCCTGGCAGGCTGCCTTGATTGGGTGCAGTGCACAGAGAGACAGCAGGTCTGTGTTGTGGCCACTCTCTCAGTGGATGCCGTGCCAGGTGCATGGCACAATGCCCAGGCAGGGCATTACACACTGATCCTACATCAGTCTCCCTTAACCAGTACTTTATGGTGAAAGACGCCAACTTGTAGACCTCTGTAAAATGGTATAAAGTCTAGACAGTCCATTTATAATGCTTTGGAAATCCAGTAAAACGTCATATAACAAATAATCAAAGTATGCGGTGTTTGCTAGCACTGCTAACAATGCTATTGTCACAGCGTGGGTCAGACAAAGACAAGCAGAGGTGGATCTCAGTGCAGTGGAGAATTTATTTACAAAAATAAGCTAAACACATGCATTTAAACAATAGCTTAACTTTAAACAAATAGGAACTTAACTCAGGCGATGAGGACAAAAACAACAGAACAAAACCATGTCAAAATAAGAGTCCTTTACATATAAACTGTGATAGCTATAAAGGTGTATTTACATTTATGTTAAAGGGATAGTTCACACAAAAAAGAAAATTCTGTCATTATTTACTCAATCTCATGTTGCTCCCGTTAGACCTTTGTTCATCTTCTGAACACAAATTAAGATTTTTTTGGTCACCTTAAAAAATCTGACCCTGGGGAGTCAGCTAGAATATTTTAAACTCACCAGTGAAAGGATTTATTACTCACCCTCATGTCATTCCAGACCTGTAAGACCTTCGCTCATCTTCGGAACACAAATTAAGATATTTAGGATGAAATCTTGAGAGCTTTCTGACCCTGCATAGACAGCAACGCAACTGACACGTTCAAGTCCCAGAAAGGTAGTAAGAACATCCTTAAAATAGTCCATGTGACATCAGTAGTTCAACCGTAATGTTATGATGCTACAATTGTTGAATAAAGTTGTTATTTTAGTTTTCTTTGTGCACAAAAAGTATTCTTGTAGCTTCTTAAAATTCAGGTTGAAACCACTGATGTCACATGAACTATTTTAAGATGTTCTTACTACCTTTCTGGGTCTTGAAGTTTCAGTTGCGTTGCTGTCTATGCAGGGTCAGAAAGCTCTCGGATTTAATCCAACATATCTTAATTTGTGTTCCGAAGAGGAGCGAAGGTCTTACAGGTCTGGAATGACATGAGGGTGAGTAATTAATCATTTCACTGGTGAGTTTAAAATATTCTAGCTGACTCCCAGGGTGAGTTTTTTTAAGGCGATCTTATTTTATCACGAAAACACAATATGACAGATGCATCACTTTTATTTAGTTTTTCCTTTTTTATATATTCACACACTTTCTTACCATGTCATCAATATCTGATATTACGATTCTTGTCGTTTAAAAAGCTTTATTACTGTTTGTTCGCGCCACAGTTCAGAGTCCTGTCAGTCAGATTTACAGCACGTAAATTCATCAATTTCTCCCGAAATACATGTAAGTAAGTGGCTGGTGAACTGGGAGAAGAATAGAGTGATTCTTAATAGTTACTCACTCCATGTGTAGCTGATAAGAATAGAACACGCTGGAAAATGATATTTGAATGGATTGTTATTGCTGCTTCCATAGACATCTGTGTGTATTATAGAAACTCTAAATGTATTGTTTTACTAGTACGTATGTGTATTTAAATGTCTGAAACCTAAAATAAGCGTTATGTGCTTAATAACGTCTCGGGTTACTCGCGTAACCCTTGTTCTCTGAATAGGTAACGAGACACTGCGTAAAGCTTACACGCTTTGGGTACGCCTCTGTGCGTGCCGATTGTCTGAAACCCATATAGAATCACACCAATTCATTGGCTGATGGCGCGGATGCTGCCCTCGACATTCTCACGTTATCTCCTTATACTGGCGAACGCGCCATCTGCTCCTCAGATTTCTCTGCCGAAAAGATCCCTGTCGGCAGCGTGAGGAGCTTGGCAGCAAACGCAGCATCTCGTTCCCTATTCAGAGAACAAGGGTTACGCGAGTAACCCGAGACGTTCTCTTTCATAGGTTCACTTGACGCTGCGTAAAGTTAAAACGCTTTGGGAATGATATACCAAACACGCCAAGCTAAAAACGCTGCCCTATCTGGCCCGTTTACGAACCAGACAGCATACACGGCTGGTTCAAACAGACAGAACCTGAGAACCCAGAGCCATGTCAAGATCTAAGTTATAGAACCTGATAAAAGTTTGCGGAGAGGACCATAGCGTCCCTCACCCAGTGAGAAATTCTGTGCTTCGATGTGGCAAGTCCACGGCGGCCAGCACCAAAGCACACCAGCAACTGAGGATATTTTCTCCAAAGTTTGGAGCGGTCCACATATATCTACAGTAGCCATATCACCCTGCAGCCCGAGACTGGTTGCCCACTGAAGCTAAACATGGTTGCGCCTGGTCAGTACCTGGATGGGAGACCTCCTGGGAAAAATTAGGTTGCTGTTGGAAGAGGTGTTAGTGAGGCCAGCAGGGGGTTCTCACCCTGCAGTCTGTGTGGGTCCTAACGCCCCAGTATAGTGACGGGGACACTATACTGTAAAAAGCACCGTCCTTCGAATGAGACATTAAATTGAGGTCCTGACTCTCTGTGTTCATTAAAAATCCCAGGATGTCCTTCGAAAAAGAGTAGGGGTGTAACCCCGGTGTCCTGGCCAAATTTCCCCATTGGCCTCTGACCATCATGTCCTTCTAATCATCCCTGTACACTGATTGGCTTCATCACTCCTCCTCTCCACCAATAAGCTGGTGTGTGGTGGGCATTCTGGCACAATATGGCTGCCGTCGCATCATCCAGGTGGATGCTGCACATTGGTGGTGGTTGAGGAGATCCCCCCCTTCTATGTAAAGCGCTTTGAGTACCCAGAAAAGCGCTATATAAATGTAACAAATTATTATTATTAATTAATTCAATTATCTTAAAAGCTCGGACAGGACAGAGCATATGAAGCCTTTCATCCTCACCTGAAGCAAAGGGAGGAGGATGAAAAGAGTAAAGGGTGACCACCTGAGACCGAAACGATGCGGATAAAACCTTGGGGACATAGCCATGCTTGGGGACTTAGCGCAGGGTCACCTTGACCAAACCCAGGGCGAAGTCCATACACATCTTGCTGACAGAGAGAGCCTGCAAACCCACAACTCTCTTCAAAGACGTTAGTGCCAACAAAAGAGTAACCTTGAGAGTCAGAAACCGTTCTGGAGATGACTCTAAGGGCTCAAACGGGGCTGCCATTAGACCCTCAAGAACGACTGATAAGTCCCAAGAAGGAACACAAATAGGGCGCACTGGTCTCAGCCGTCGGACGCCACGCATAAACGCAGAGACCATCTGATGCCTCCCCAGGGGAATTTCATCCAGCTCTCTCCGAGCGGAAATGGCTGTGACATAAACCCTTAAGGTGGTAGCGGCTGCCCCTGCCGCCAGTTTCTCCTGCAAGAACTCCAGTACTGGACCAACAGGGCAGTTAACTGGATCTACTGCATGGGCCAAACACCAGGACTCAAAGACTCTACATTTAGAAGAGTACAGCTTCCTAGTGTCGGGGGCTCTGGCACTAGCGATAGTCTCCTGAACCTCGACAGGAAGACTAGAAATCAAAGCCTGTGGCCTGGGATGGGCCATACCCACAGCTTCCAGATCTCGGGCTGAGGATGCCAGATCTTGCCCTGAAGTTGAGAGAGCAGGTCCTGCCTGATCGGAATCTCCCAAGGAGATACAGAAGAGGAATCAGCTCTGAGAACCACGTCTGGGATGGCCAGAATGGGGCTACGAGTAGAAGACGGACACCACTCTCCTTCACCCTGCACAGGACTGTCGGAATCAGCTTGACTTGCGGAAACACGTACAGTCTCATGTTCGGCCAAGGATGGGCGAACGCGTCTATGCCCAGAGGTGCCGGGGAACTCAAGGAGAACCAAAGCGGGCATTGGGACGACTCCTGCGATGCAAAAAGGTCCACTTCCGCTTCGCCAAACAGATCCCAAATCTGGGCCACTGTCTGATGGTTCAACATCCACTCCCCCGGCCTGAGATTCTGTCTCGACAGAAAGTCGGCTGCAAGGTTCAAAACTCCCGGAACGTGAACCACTCTCAGGGAGAAGAACTTGTCCTGAGACCAAAGGAGAAGACGGCGTGCAAGCCTGTCCAGGGTGCGGGACCGTGAACCCCTTGGCGATTTATGTGGGATACCACCGCCATGTTGTCCGTCCTGACTATCACATGACACCTCCTGAGAAAGGGGAGAAAGTGAATCAGTGCCAGGAAGACAGCTCTAAGCTCCAGGCAGTTTATGGGCCAGGAGAGGAACTCTCCTGTCCAAACCCCACGCGCCGGTCTGCCTTCGAATACCGCGCCCCAGCCTGTCATTGATGCGTCCGTCCTAACCATGTGGCGACGGTGAATCGCACCTATTCTGACTCCACTCTGGAGAAAAATGGGGTCTTGCCATATTAAGAGGGTGTGTAAGCAACTGGGAGACACCCTGATTAGACGAGTGGCTGGTCCTGTGGAGCGGATCCTCAACAGTCTCATCCACCAAAGGAACGGCCTCATGTGGAGCAACCCTAGAGGCAGCACAGGGGAGTCTGCGGCCATGAGGCCTAGGAGCCTGCAACAAGTGCTCACAGAGACATGATGGCCTAGCTTGAAGCGGGCCAAGCATGCATTGAAACTGGAAATCCGGGCATGAGCCAGACTGGCTTGCATTTGAATGGAATGCAAATGAACCCTCAAAAACACAGTTTGTCGAGAAGGGGAGAGAACACTCTTTTTGGTGTTTGTTCTGAGGCCAAGAGCACAAATTTAGCAGAGGACAATATCTCTGTGACAACTCACTAACTCCCTGGAGTGGGCCAGAATGAGCCAATCATCCAGGTGGTTGAGTACACGAATGCCCTGGAGCCTCAAAGGGGCCAGAGCAGCATCCATGCATTTTGAGAACTTCCTCTGCGCCAAGGCCAGGCCAAAGGGAAGAACCTTGTACTGGTAAGCCTTCCCTCCAAAAGCAAACCGAAGGAATTTCCTGTGCCGCCGGACAACCTGAATGTGAAAATAGGCATCCTTCTGGTCGACAGTGACGAACCAGTCTCCCACTTGAATCTGGGACATAATAGTCTTCAACGTCAACATCTTGAACTTTGTAAAGGGAGAGGTTCAGACAATGCAGGTACAGAATGGATCATAGACCACCGTCCCTCTTTGGTTCAAGAAAGTAGCTGCTGAAAAAGCCTCGCTCCAGGTCCGACTGAGGTAGTTCCTCTATTGCTCCCTTTAGTAGGAGGGAGGAAAGCTCCTGCTGTAGCACAGAAGCCTTCGAGGTGCTGCTTACTACTGTCAGGTGAACCCCGTCGAAGTGAGGGAGGTTTCGGCCAAACCGAAGTGTGTAGCCGGACCGAACTGTGCGTAGAACCCAAAGCGATACCCCTTGTAGATGCTCCCATTCATGAAAAAAATGCGATAGAGGAAGCGGAGTGTTGTGATGTGGAAGACATACCTGTGTTGGGGCGTCGAGAAGGTCTGGGGGAAGCGACGTCCTCCACCACGAAGGAAAGCCCTTGGTGTCCTTGTTCAGGAGAATAGAGAGTGAAGCACTAGACTGAAAAGTGGCCGGTGTGGAACCGAGAGTGTCTCCTATCACAAGCTGGCGAGGAACGGGTGGTAGAGAAAGCCTGATGGTCTGACTGACACGGAAAGAAGCTGATGGGTCTCTTTCTGCACATCAACCCCACGGGGGGTGTTTGAACGGTCTGGCCCTGCCTCTTGAGGTTTCTGAAGACGCTCTCCTCGTCCCAACCTGAGGGTCAGGGACGACTCGGAGGAGCTGAAGCAGCGGTCTGTTGGGCTGCGTCAGGTCCACCCGTCTGCAGGTCATCGGTAGGGAAAAGGCCGGCCGCGGGCTCCCCAGACCATAGGGGGGGGGGGGGGGGTTGGCTGAGGGCGCAGCTCTGCTGGTGGACTCCTTCCTAGGTAAGGAGCGCTTTCTGGACAAGGAGGGGGAGGGAGTGTTGGAAGGGTCCCTCATCCTCCTGGGCGTGAAATGCTTGAGAGCGGCCGACTGCGATTTAGCAGAGCGAAATTTCCAGCCATCGAGCGCCCCAATGCACGTGCGGTGTGCTTGTTGGCTCTTAGAGCCAAGTCAGTGGCTTTACGCAACTCCTTGACTGCCTCAGGAGTCAGACCGGTCTCCTCATCCATTTCCTTCAGGTCATCCGCCTGGTAGGCTTGGAGGATGGCCATAGTGTGGAGGGCCATGCCCGCCTGACCAGCTGCGATGTAGGACTTTTCGATAAGAGCGGAAGTGGTCCTACACGTTTTAGTCGGAAGGAGGGGGCGAGACTTCCATGAGGGCGCCAGAGAAGGTGAGAGGTGAGAGGCTAGTGTGTCCTCGACCACCGGAACGGCGGTATAGCCCTGCTCCACAGAACCCACTAGGTTGGTGAAGTCAGCGGCTGCCGCCTTAGTAAGGCGGGAGGAAAAAGGCTGTTTCCAGGATCTGGAGATCTCGTGATGCAGATCGCTGAAAAATGGTAATTTCCTCCGTTCAGGCCTAGAATTTGGGCCGCTAAGGAACCGCTCGTCGAGTTTGGACGATTGAGACTCGCGGGGCTCATCGGGCCAATCTATAGAGAGCTTCTCAGTGGCGCGCGAAAGCACGTCCACGAGCTCAGAGTAGGCCACGGAAGGCCACGCTTCCTGGCCGCTAGGCGGGAGAGCATCGGTTAAAGCAGGCCCGAAATCCTCAGAGTCGGAGGCTGCTGTAAATAACACATCCTCTAGCCCGAAGGAAACGGTGTCGCGTGCCTCTGGGCTAGGATATAAATAAATGCAGCGTCGAGTGAACCTATGAAAGAGAACACTGCATAGTTGTAATTATTATGACAAATGCAGAGCGCATCTCAACGCCAGCAAAAGTGCAAAAGTACAGGCAGAACTGTTTTTTTAAGTTCAGTGGAGGAGCACTGAATGAGTTGGCCAAAACTGGTATCATAGGATCATGTACTCTGGTATAGTGGCTCATTTTCAGTCAGAGTGACTCACATCAGAAAGACAGCGACCGGGGTTTCAGCTAAACATTTTCGGTCACACTTTATTAGGTGGCCTTAACTACTATGTACTTGAATTTAAATTCATAATTTGATACAATGCAATTTTTGTGTACATACATGTTTTTACATTGTACTTATATTTAAAAAAATACCTATATTTAGTTACATCTGTAATTAATTTCTGTAATTACATTTATAATTACACTGTTGCCCATCCGTTACACCTTAACCCACCCTTAAACCTACCTACACCACCAAACCTGTCCCCAACCTTAACCGTATCCCACCTCAATAGCAGCAAAAGTGTTTTGCAATACAATATGACCACAATAAGTACATTCTACTTATTTTTTGATGTAAGTACATAGTAGTTAAGGCCACCTAATATAAAGTGTGACCAAATCTTCTTTACTGTTTTACTCAAGAAAAAAGTCATTTACAACTTGTATTGCCTGAGGTTGAGTAAATATATTAGCAAATAATTTTTTTTTGGGGTGAACTATCTCTTTAAAGGCATTTTTTCCCACACGTGCTAAATGACACACTTGATGAGGGCTTGCGGGCTCAGGGACTGTCCCACAGGGTGGCACCGTTGTCAGTTTAGGTTAAGAAGTTGTCACCTTTGTGGCCGTTTAGGTTTAGCCTTTTGCCAGAAGGGTGTTCACATGTGGCAAAGTGTAGAGCAGAGGTGTAATAATTATTAGTAAAAAATGAATGAGTAAAAAATCCTGGAAAAAGTGAACAAATTATATTTAATACTTTGTGGCCAGTATATAAAGTTATATGTTTGTATGTGTTATCTGCACAATTATATTCATTTAAAAATATAGTATATTTAAAAAAATTATATATAATTAGTTGATGATTAATTTTTTAATCTAGATTAACCTTTTGTCAGGCTCTCACTAGCTACCAAATAAATGTGAACTTGAGAAGGGGTTTTCATTAGACAGCATAAAAGCATCACAAAACTTTAACAATTCCAAAAAAAAAATACCAACAGACTCCCATTCCCTCCCACTCCGTGTTATGTTGTGTTTTTTTTTTTTTTGGCAAAGTGTAGATGCAGAATAAAAAACCCAAAATGTCGTTTTTTGGTGCCATCTTATTATAATAATTATTAGTAAAAAATGAATGACTTTCACTCATTATAGTAAAAAATACAAGTTTCTCGCTTCAAGACTGAAAAAGTGCTTTAAAACACGTTTCGTTGTTAATGCACACAAAATAAATATTTAATACATTTAATGAAGTATGACGCACCGGATGCAGCTTCCACACAAAACACTTATACAGTATATAAAGTATATGTATGTATGTGTAATATACAGATACGCACAATTATATAAATAATAGTGCTTTTCGGCAATTAAAAATCCGCGATAAAATATCTGGTGTATAACAATATAACCAGCTACCCAATATAAACGGCGAATATCGCCGATATCATACGCTCTGCGCGATACATATAGTTTTTAGTTGTTGGTTTAATATTTAATTTGACATTAATAGCATTAATATATAATGATATAAATAATACAATTATAAATATATATGAATAATTATCTATCTCTATAATAATATATATATTACATTAATATAATTAATATACAATTATATATAAAATCTATATATATAATTATTTATAAACAATAATATATAATAAAATATAAATATAGTTTTTAGTTATGTTGATTTAATATGTATTACATTACTAGCAATTAAACTTGAAATGGCCTATTTTTTATAAAAAAAAATTAGAAGGCTCCCTGTGTAACTTACAGAGAATAAGTGACAGAGACAATTTATGAGACATATAAGCAAATTTATTTGTAAGCAAATTGGAGATTGCAATATTGACAACGAGCCCTATTGGACACATTAATATTTATTGGTAGGCTGCATAACCAGCTACAGATTTAACCATAAATGAGATTTATTTGCTCTAGTCACTACCTCTGTTTGCCAGACTTCATTAACTCAGCACTAATGCTAATCAATACTAATCGCTAAAAGATAATCACACCTAAAAGCTGTACGTCAATCATTAATTCAATCCAACCAAAGATTTTATTGAACCATGAACTCTGTATAGTGAGTCAAAAAGATCAATCTTGCTTTGATTGACAGAGAATAGGCAAATCCGGCTGTACCTGTGTCTTTTTCATACCTCTACCTAGAGGGCACAGGATGGATTTCAGTCCAGTGAAGGGGAAATGAACGCTCTGAACACGCTGGCTGGCATGTGCTCAAAATGGCACGCCGGAGGCTCGATGGGCACAGCGTGCCAACCACACTCACAAACCCAGTGACCTTGGCAGTCTCAGCAGAATGAACCCCTTCCTCACCGTACAGACAGGGTAGCTTATTCCCATCGAGCGACTGAGAAAAGAGGAAGAGACAGAAAGATGTGTCGAGAGAGGATTTGCACATGCTATTAATGTGAAGAGGACTCGCGGGTCAAGGCCTTTTATTTTGGCTGGGTGTGTTTGGTACTTCACTGGCAGGCTTTTGATGCCTCTTGTGAAGAAAACAAGCTCTCAGGTTTTGCCCACAGCCTCTCGACACTCAAGTGTTGTGATGTGGCTGGGTGATGGAGCTTTGATAGACTTCAAACAGACTTTCCTTTGGCTAGTGGCTTATTAAAATAGGTGCTGTCTACTTCTTTTGGCTTCATGTCGGTATAGAGACGTCATGAATATCCCGTGACAGATTGCCTGTAAGCCTGGTCTAAATCCCACAGATCTATTTATATGAAGTTGTTCTGCTCATCATTCATACTTAATGATTATCAAAATTAGGTAATTAGGATTATTTCATGCATTCCTTTAAGGTTCTTTCATGCCTTTGTGCTGTTGGCATATATCAGAAAAGTGTTCTCAAAATGCAGTTTAATAAATAACTAGTCATTTTACAGGCATTTAATTTTTTTTATTTTTTCATTTTAATTGTTTTTATTTATTTATGTTTTTATTTTATTGTTGCATTGACAGTGTGCAAATGTTTGTGTTGGTCTGAACAAATGCATTAGCAGATGTTCATTCAAATTAAAATGTTTATTGCACTGATCTCAATATTTATGTCAGTTTGAACAGGTTTTTATTCCCAAAAGTAAAAAACAATAAGTGTATTCTATAATCTATTTATTTTTTTTTTGCAGTATATATATATATATTTCTTTATTTTCTAACTTTATATATATATATATATATATAAAATATTTTGAAACAATGTAATACAACATGCAATTTTTTTACTTGATACCATCTGAAACACTTTTTATTTTATTTTACTTTATTTTAAACATTTAACTTTTTTGCAGAAGTGTACTTAAAATGTTAGTAATTTACATTTATGCATTTGGTAGTAGGACTGTGTATTGAGTCACTTTTCCTGATGTGATTCAGTTCATTATCTCAGAATCAAACCCTTGACCTTGGCGACCTTATTCTACCGTTTAATCTAAAAGAATGCTTGTCAGTTTTGCAGCGGACCATTTTTGCAGCTTGCAGTCAGTAGATGCACTGAGGAGGAAGTTGTCATTGTTGAAACAGTATGTTTACACAACTCTTTTATTTGAAAGCTAATTTTTTCATGATATACATCACCACTGGGATTGCAGTGACAGTTTAGCAACTGACATGTAGCAAATTAACATAAAAGATATCTATTTAATTTCTCATATTTCTAGCTTGCAGAGTTCAAGCTAATCTTTTTTTTACCTCTCAGAACTCTGCGCTAGCACTTTGATGTGGGAAAGTTTATAATGGTGAATGTTACTTTTGATCTGAATATCATGCTAATGGCTTCAAGCAAAAAGGACAGGTTTTAGGAAATAAACTATTCTATCAGATGCTCTATACAGTACTAAAGTAAATTTGCATATCTGTGTCTGGTTTTTCACTTGAATAGGAATTAATCTTCCAAAGGCTTTTGAGGGGCCACGTTTCATTGATGCAGTAGTGGAATTGTGGGTGTGCTTTTAGAAAGCTTTGTTGAGCTCTCAGTAATATTGTCTTCCTCAGCCCCAAGTTAGAAGGGAGTCTCAGTACTTCTGAATCATGAATCATTATGATAGCCCTGCTGATGTTTCAGGCCACTGGTAATCGTAGCCTCTGGCTAACCTCGACTTAACCTGCTGAACCTAGCCAAGACAAAGCTGTTTAGGCATGAACTACATCCTTTTTTATGTGGAGACTTCAGGAGTATAAATCAATGCCAGGTCAAAAAAGGAGTCAGAACTTTTCAAGAATTTCGGGAGGATTCATTGTGGCGCTGTGGAATGTGCGCAAGATGAATGGCGTTAGATGAGTACGAAGAAAGTATGAGTGTTGGGGAAGTTATTCCAAAATAGTAGTAAGTTACTGATTTTTTTTTAAAAAGCAGATTGCAATGGTATTACTTTACTGTTCAGACTGACTAGTTATCACATGAACCATTATTAGGCATAGATTGAATCCTGCTGCCATTTTGTTTTGCATTTTCTTTGTGTTTTTTAAATGAAAATGGGGCACTATTCTTACATCACCCGATTCAGCCCCTGACTGATCATGTTTCTTAGGGGTGTTCACAATTTTGCATTCAAAAACAGCTAAATGCAGCTCAGTGGAATAGAGCAGGCTATTTTTAACTTGACACACCATATGAAATGTACTTCTGCCTGTATCATTAAAAAATGTGTGAGACACAAATCAACGGCCAGAGACGATGGGGCTTCCCCGCTGCAAAAACATTGAATGTCAGAGATGTCAAATCCACTATGATAATGAGTCAAAGTGGTTGTTTCAGTGTTGCTAGTATTCATGATTTCTGATCCTGCATTTCTGTGTTCTGATTGGAGCCTGCAGAGAATGCTTTAGTTTGTGTGTAGCGCAGAGGATAATTTTTGATTTCATGCTTATGGAATTACTGATATTCTTTGATGTAATTGATATTAAAAGCATTGGTTGACCGATATTGTATTTTCAATGGCTGATTTCAATACTAATGTCTAGAGCCCGGTCAGCCGATATTAATTCCATATGAATGAGCACTCAATATTTACTCAAAAAGATATTTAAAAAAAATTAGCATGAACTGATACTTGGTGAATTTTTCTTCTTTATTTTAACATTTTGAAACAACACTTTAAGGCTATTGCTACAGTCATACAGAAAGTAAAAAAATAAAAAAAATCTTGTTATTCTAAGTATGGAACCAAAATAACTTAAAAATCATTCAAATAATATGATTCACAAAATTTCAACCTGTCTTATTAAAAAATGTGACACATGCAAAGCACAGTTAATAAATAGACATGGTGTTTACTATTTTTTTTGTTATGTACGTGTTGGATTCACAGATATTCACACTTTTGTTACCATGTAGATGTTTATGACAGCTTTTGACAGATTTACAAATGCATTATTTAAACTGTTCAATCCAGCCAATTATAGTGCACATAGAACATCTGGCTCTAGTAATATCATGTTGGCCAAAAACATGGTAATATTTTGGTGCCAAACGCAAAGACACATTCATGCCGTGTGTAAGTAAATTTTGTGTGGCAATTTTCACAGTACATATTTAGCAACCCAACAAGTCTTTTTGGTAGTGATTGACTGACATTAATACTCAGTTTCTAAAGGTCTCCAAGACTTTAATTTAGTAACACGAAGCCCTCAAGCTAAAATGGTCTGTCTTCCTGCTGCTTTTGGCTTCTCAGCTCTTTATTTAAACTCTTTTACAAGTAAAAAACTTTGCACACAAATGAGAATAGTTTATTTTGGCTCAAAGCTATTTTACGCTTACACTTCCACATAAAAGCTTTGTGAAATTTTCTGTTGATGCAAAAATATCGTTAAGGCCTTATACTACAGATTGATGAAAACAGATTTCCATTGCGACAAATCCGGACTGTCAGAAACATTTCAGGTAATCGCTTGTTCTTGTGGCTGTTTCCCTCTAGACGTGGAGCACAAGGAAGATGAGGGTGGGGACTCCGCAAAGAATGAGGTAAAACTGTCTTCCTGTTGTGCGCCTGTCTGTGATGATATATGTGTGTGCACGTTTGTGTGTTTCCGTCTGTGAAAATTCAACATTTCCGTTAATTGCTCAAGATCTCCGAAGAACATTCCTTGGAAGATGACATGGAACCTGTTTTTCAAGCCACTTGATTATGAAAGAAATGGTACCCTAATGGTGAAATATCAAATACACCTGGTCCTCTGCTTTAAAACAAGGGTCCCTGCTCTCTAGCAGCCGTCGGGCCACTCGAACCCTCTCCGTACTGATGAGTACCTTTAGCTTGATAGTCCCCCACCAGCCCATTCGCGAAACGCTCCAAAATAATTCTCAGACAATCCACCTACTTCCTTCCTTCATTTTGGATCGCATAGATAGATAAGCACACTAAAACAGAGAGAGAAAAAGTCGTACATTTTTTATTTTCCTTTTTATTTTTATTTTGTCCCTTTAAACAGGGAGCTCGAGGGAGGCTCCGTGGGGGAGTGGGCTGGGAAGTCAGCCTCCGTCAAAGACCCATGCCCAGAGTAACCTTCCAGGCCGGTGACCCTTATTACCTTAGCAAGAGGACCAGGGAGGAGTTGTTGGCCAAGTGGAAGTTGGAGGTGAGTACCACTGCTCGCCACTGTCCCAGAGGAAGAGCGATAGCGAGCCGGTCAGCATTTCTATTATAGCAGGAACGTTTGCCAGGACGACGGCATCCCGAATAGATTCCGCGAAAGCCAAGTGTATTTGATGAGTCATTTGAACTCGCATGAAGGTACCATTTATTTCATGAGGCGTCTTACTGGCTTCTTCTCACACAGAAAATCTAGTGGTTTACTCATTATAACCATGCACAAACATGAATGTTATGAATGCAGTGGCTAATCAGAGGTGTTAAAATCGGTAATGGTAATTTGTAACAGTCTGATCCATAGATATGTTTTTGTTTATGATTGGTTATTGGCCAATAGGGCTGTGCAAATAATCGAATGCGATGATCATGTGCATCTCGTTAGTAAAGCCAGTTCTGTGATTAGTAGTAAATCTCTATCACGTGCTTTCAGATGGAGCGGCATTTAATTTGAGACTCGTAATTCACATTTACATGAGGCGTCTTACTGCTTCTTCTCACACAGAAAATCTAGTGGTACTTACATCTATTACTTATCGGTATCCAGATATATTCATCAACTAATCAGTATCGTGTATAACTGGTTGTGATTGACAGAGCATTTCTGTGTGGAAAAACAAACAACATGACTTGACACTTGTTGCTCCTGGTTAGGATCAGGGTCATTTCTGGCATGGGATGGGGCCAAGAGCAAGTAGAGGATGTGGGGCCCCTTAAAGGATGGGGCCTGGTACAGTTGGCCCAGTTGCACCTCCCTAAGAACAGCCACAGTTGGCCTTTGTATTGTTTAATTGTAACTTATTCATCTATTTCACTAATTATTGGAGACATCTTGAATACCAAGATCAAGAATGAGACATTTCAGGAAGAAAATCAAAGGTTATATCATCATTTCATTTTTTTTTGTCTAAAAGTCTGAGTCATGTTGAATTTTTATACACGTTACATGAACGTGCGGAGCTGAAATTGTTGTGATGTGTCTTGACTTGAATGTGAAGCGTGATTTCTGCTCCACTAGTGGCATTGAAAGGTTTCCAGCACACTATCTGTCATTTGCTGATCACACAAATAGTCCCACCCCAGTGTTATTTTTAAAGAAAATCCAGTTTAATATAATTTAAGGGACAAATTAAGAGGTACTTGAGCATTAAGGTTGGTTCACAACAAGAACGATAACTATATTTCACACTAACAGACCGGTGACACAGTATAGGGACCAATTCTCACTATTATCAACCTGCTTATTAGCATGCCTGTTAATAATATATTGGCTGTTTATTAGTACTTATAAAGCATATATTCTGCATGACCATATTCCACATCCCTAATCCCAATACCTTAACAACTACCTTACTAACTATTAATAAGCAGCAAATTAGTAGTTTATTGAGGCAAAAGCCATAGTTAACGGTTTGTTAATAGCGAGAATTGGATCTTAAAATAAAGTGTGACCAACAGACGATAACATTCAGTGTATTATAATATTGCACTGCAATTTTGTCATCTGATGGTTAAAATGCTCGAGCTCTTTAAGGTCAGGTGTATTCTGATTATATCTCAGTGTTTTTATCATTCAACTGATGAAAAAAATAATTCTGAAAGTTATTCCAATGATAACGTTTTTATGTGTTGTATTGTTATTGTTGGGGAGTGGACTCCACATTTCTTATAGAATTTGAAAAATTATTAAAACTTTATAGTTATAGCTATCGTTATTGTCCCTAGTGTGATTAGCCTTTACTGATGGGTTTGATGGGTACAAAAAAGGCTGGCAAACACTGATTTAGATCATTAGTTTAGCTCTCTTAAAGGAATAGTACACCCAAAGATAAAAAGTCTGTCATTAATTGCTTGACTTCATGTCGTTCCAAACCCTTAAGACCTTCATTCATCTTCGGGACACAAATTGACATATTTTTGAATAAATCTGAGAGCTGTCAGATCCTGCATAGTTGTTGTCGTACTCTCGTCAACGCACGTCGAAAACTAACTCTGCAGAGTAGAAATAGTTGAATAAAGTATTTTTGTTTTCTTTTTGCACAAAAAGTATTCTCATAGCTTCATAAAATTATGGTTGAAACACTGATGTCAAATGGACTATTTTAACGATGTCCTTACTACCTTTCTGGGCCTTAAACGTGGTAGTTCCGTTGCTGTCTATTTGCTGAAGATTTCATAAAAAAATATCTTAATTTGTGTTCCAAAAATGAGCGAAGGTCGGGTCATTTTTGGGTGAACTATCCCTTTAACACCCATATAGTGAATCTCTAATATCATCGCAGGTATAGGTGGTTGACAGTTTTCCTACTGTGTTGCATGGTGAGAACTGCTCTGTTACATAACATTCTTTTTCCTCGGTAACCAAAGGGAGCCGACCAATCGACATCAAGCTCCCCCCGCCCCCATTTTTTTCTCAAGCCCTTGCCACACTGTGTTTGAGGATAAGCCATAAAAGTGTCAGAGATCCCAGAAATACGGCCAAATTAGCCGGACACACAGTTGTCTCGTGAGTGGACGTCGTAAAATTCCAGAGAAATGGGCGTTTCGCATTCTTCACGCAGAGAGCAGGAATCCTCCCATCGGGAGCCTGGGAATTTTTTTTTCTCTCTGAATAGGCACATTATGGAGAGTGCAGATCGTAACATGTCATTTCTCTGTTTGCTCTCCGAAGGTCTGTGCAGTCATGTTTTCTCGAAGCAGCTCCACACCGGACCGGACACAACAATTCAGCAGGAAACTCTATTGAAAGGGGCCTTGATATGTTTCCTTCCTCTGGCTACGAGGCCTGAGCCGCATACAGTCAGCAGAGCTTTTTTGGCATTGAAGGGGTGGCCCTAAGGGGGGAAATAAAACCCAGCCTGCTTTCACATTCTGATAGCAAAGGGGATCATGTCTCTTTTTTTTTTATAAATGCCCAACGCTACAGTAGATTCCTCTGTCCCACCCCCATCCCGTTCCCTTCACTCCTCCCCCTCTCCCCTCACTACTCTCTCTGCAGTGGAAATGAACTCCGTACTATGGATATAAGGGTGAAGATGAGGTTTACAGCGAATTTCCAGCGCTGCTTGCAAGACAGCCTCCTGGACAGCCGCCAACATTCTGCAAGTCCTCTCTAGCCAACCAGAATTCCTGTTGGGAACCACCTGACCCTGAATTCCCAGACAAAGAAATGTTCATGCTTTCTGTGTTTTTTTTTTGTTTTTTTTTGAAGCGGTCTCCACTGAGCCAAGAGTGGGGGCAAGAAAAAAGTGACTCACACGTTGGATTTAAAGTGCCGAGTGCAGGCGTGTATGGGTAGGTCGGCTGGCTTGTTTGTTGTTGATAGTGCAGGGGACAGTGTGCATGTCTGAGTAGACTTGCTGGAGGAGGAATATGCTGACTTCAGGTATTTCCAGGAGACTTGTTACGGACCGTCTGCCCTGGGTAGCTTAAAGGAAACCCATCTCTTTAAAACCAGAGTGCCGGACCGGGCTTAAATTATTGCAAGTACAAGACAAAATGCTTTGCTTAAAAGGTTTTTTTCTTTCTTTCTAGCCTTTCATGTTATCACAGGGGGATAGCAGAGAGCTGAATGTATTTCCTGTTTTACTGCCTCTGCAGGATGTTGTGCATAGGGTATATATTTGGCTTTGTTCACGTTTGAAAGTTTATACTTGGTTTTTAAGTGTGCCGTGATCTGACAGTTTGCTTTTTGTGGTTATTTATACAGAGACATAGCATGTTTTAGCTCAAACTAATGCGTTTAGGCTTATTTTAAAAGGAAAGTTTTGCTTTTGAGCTTGAAAACAAAGATAATATGCTTTTTTTAGTCTGTCAGATTTGGGTCGGTACTGCAAGCATGTAAAACTGGCAGCGGTTGTCGCTTGTGTTGAAACGGAAATGCGGTGCGTGTCTTTTTAAGGATATGCAAATATGAATGAACCGAGTGAACCTGGGAACCGCGTGTGATTAGTGCGCTGCCAGCGCTTGCTCGTACTCTGAGTCAAGGCTGCTCAGACTGAATGAAGCAAGCAGACTTTTGTACTTCAGCTGTTGACAATTCATTCACAGTTATTCACAGGAAATAGCAGATTTTAGACTAAAATAATTTTGAGCAGCTTGAAGGCTTTAAAAAACTTTAACATTAAGGCACTTAGACTAAGACTCATTTAGCATGCCTGACCTCTGCTGCACTACTAATTTCTGAGTCTTTAATGGACCCAGTACAATCGCAAACTAAACGCATCATCTATTCTCTGGACTTGGGAGGCTAAAAAGTGAACAGCCTTTGTTCGGTCCCTCACAAAGTCACATCAAAATAAATGCGATTGTCACACAGCGCGTTAGCCATTCATCCCCTGCCTGTTGGAATTTCAGTGTGCACTGCTGTGCTGCCGGCATTTGAATTAAATCACACTTCCTCACATTGTAAAAAAAAAAGTTTAAGGGAACAGTATTTATTAAACATTGTTTGCTTGGAAACCGTTCATAATGTTTTTATGCGCTGCAGACTGACTGTCCGTCAGCTGTGTTCAACAAATTTGGCTTTTTACAGATAAAATAAATAAATGAATAGAAATATTACATTTTCTTAAATTAATATTAATATAATGTTTTATAACTTATTATAATTGCTATGGAACTTCAAATAATAGTTCACCCCAAAATGAAAATCTGCTGAAAATGTACTCACCCTCAGGCCATCCAAGATTTAGATGAGTTTGTTTCTTCATTGGAACAGATTTGGAGAAATGTAGCATTACATCACTTACTCGTCACCAGTGAATCCTATGCAGTGAATGGGTGCCGTCAGAATGAGAGTCCAAACAGCTGATAAAAACATCACAATAAAATCAGTTATGAAGTGAAAAACTACATGTTTGTAGTTAACAATTCCATCATAAAGGCTTTTTTAACTTCAAAACATTGCTTCTGGCTAAAACACAAGTATGTAATCCATAATAACGCTTCCTTCAGGGAAATGTTTTTTTTTTTTTTTTATCAAGAGAGAAATATGCAGAGATCACATGCTGTTTATAAGTGAAAACAGCCCAAAACAGTTATGTAAACAAATATGTAGGTGGATTTTGATGTGAAAGGACATCATCAGGAGATGGACTTTTTGACTTGAAAAAACATTATTGTGGATTATGGAATGGTATTTTGGCCAGAAGCGACAGTTTAATTTTTTTTCTTACAAACGCACAGCTTTTCACTTCACAATATGTTAATTGATGGACTGGAGTCATGTGGATTATTATGAGGGTTTTAACAACAGCTTCATTCTGACCGACGGCACCCATTCACTGCAGAGGATCCATTGGTAATCAAATGTAATGCGAAAATTCTCCAAATTGTTTGTAATGAGATAACAAACTCTACATCTTAGATAGCCTGTAAATTGTAAGACATATATTTTTTTTTTTAAATAAGTACATTTATACTAACAGGCCTATATTATAATTTTATAATATTTTTTTGTTGTTAAAATAATATTAATGCATTATTTAATTATTTATTGAAATATTAATATTAAGCAATATATATTATGTTTCTTTCTTCCCTAAAGAAGCAATGTTGTACAGCATGCTCTGTGACGTAATACTGATTTGTTTGTAATTTTCAACCCAAACGAATATTTCCAAGGCTATCATTCTTGCAATGTTGGGTTTACCACATACATTTTTGCTCAAAAAACTGATCAGTGTTAGTCAGTTTGCTAATGTTAGCATGCTTAAATGATCACAATTAACTACTAAAATGTTCATTTTATCACAGAAACCAAATATTTAAAATTGTAAGGCACAAAAGTATGACAAAATGCATGAAATAGTAACAATGGTCTGATATAGGGCAAATTAAACTTCCATTAGCTGGCCCGAAAGTCTCTCACACTAGCCTCAGGCCATCCTTATGATCATAAATCATAAAAGTATATTGTTTTTGTTAAGTAATGCAGTCTTTTCATTCCTATGTCATATGAACAGCAACACATTCAAAGGCCTAACATGCCAAATAATAGGACTACTGGCATCCATGTGCAGTAGCTTATCATGGAATTGAATCGAATCGTCATGTATATAAAAAATTACAATAAGGTTGGAAAAACTGATTTGCCAGAGGAGCTTTCTTGGAAAAGAGGCTTGGTTGATCATTGTAATGTGGAGAGCAGCTTAAGGCCATGGGTGTTTCCTTTCAGATATAGGTAGCGCTCCTAAAGGCTGTGCTGTCCTATAATACAGCACACCAGCTTTAACATAGAGCTTAAAAAACACTCTCTCACAAGGTTACCCTTCTTACCTTTCAGTATTGGATGTATAAGAGCTTTAACTGAAGAGGTTAGTTTATCACTTAGTTCTGTAAGCTTCTGTATTATTCTATGTGGCAATTTTTGGATTAAGTGAAAGTACAGCGTTATAGATACCATTACAGTACATCCACATTTTTAGTCCCATAGTGGCTTAAAAGTAAATTTTCTTAGTGCTGATGCTGAGGTTTACATCTCATTACTTCAGTGGCTGGAGGATATTCATTGTTAGTTAGAAATGTAAGACTAGTACTAATTTCAGAAACATTTTCTCTAAATACATCTCTGTGTTTTTAGTATTTTATGTTTGCTTTTTATCTTTTGGACAGCCATGTAGAAAACTAGGATAATAAATGGGTAACTTTCAGGTTTTCATGCTTTTTAATAATCTTTACGAATGCATTTATTCAGTAAATATGTATTAAGCTTTTATTCAAATGATTCCAACAGGACAGCTTGCTGTAATTGTTGCTGTTTGTTGTTGTATTTTTCTCTTAGGACTATTATAAATACACTTTTTATCTGGTTATTTTAAGCTCTCTGTTGTGGATGACATACTGCTTATATATCTTGTTATTCCTGAGCTGGGCCTAGTAGTTGTGGCTGACAAAGACTGTAAAGTACTGTAATCCTGGAACCCTCCCCCTTTCCTTCCTTCTCATCTCCCCCTCCCTCAATTTCAAGAGCCAGACTCGCTACAGTGAGGCCCCTAAAGAGGGGCATTTACAGCAAAAAAAAAAAAAACACACGTCCAGAAGCAAATCTCCACTTATAGCCGCAGTGCTTTACTCTCCTCCCCCAGTTTTTGGGGAGTCAGTTTTCTATTGATTTCTTCATTCTTATATATAAATAACCCTTTCCTTCTTCCTGAGTCGACATTCTTCTCTCCCTGTCACTGTACAATTTGATATACAATAGTTTCCTGCAGTATTGGCTGCCTCTGTCGTTATTTATAATCAGTTTTGACAATCCTGTAGTATCTATGATAGCTCTGAATACTTAAGGGAGTTTTTCAAGCTATTCAGAAGTTATGTGTGGGTTTTATATCAAAAGCAGGCATTTTTACTCTTCATCAATCACATGAGTTCGGCTTGTTGTGTGGAATGTAAATTGTGTACATTTAAAGCGAACAGAGCCGCAAGCATGTGAGTTGAAATCAGTCTTGGGTAGCTCAAGATAATATTTTCTTTAGATGGGGGTTTCAGATTTAAATTATATTCTGATTTAATCCTGTTTATATGCTTGGCTTGAAATGATTAGACTAAGATTACATTAATGATAACTCAAGCCACTGGTGTATGACAGAAAATCTTATATATGGTATAAGTAATTGTACATCATGGTGACAGCAGACACCATAATGTAGTTATTTTTGATAGAAATTCAACACAAAATGTTTTATATATTTTGAATAACAGTGATGTGTGATGCATAGTATTAAATGTAGTGATTTAAATACTTCTGAAGTGAAAAGTATCGCATTATTTAAAAAAAATCATAAGTGAATGAAAACAGTGTAAAACTATTTGCCACATAAATATATCTGATATGGTATAAATGGTATAGCAACGTCTCCGTGTTACTACCATTGCATGTAGTATGTAGATCCACTTGTATGCAACAGTGGGTCTCAACTTTTGTGACTCCCCCATTGTCAAAGTCAATATTCAAAGGAGTCTCTGTGCAGGCTGTGATAATTCCTCTTGTAAATCCACTGAAATGAAGACAAAAATACATGCAAATAATGAATAGTACTTAATTATTTTAAACTTTAGAAGATTTTTTCTTTAAATGAAACAAAAAATAAATATTGTACAAAGGAAGAAAATTGGTTGCTGAATTTGTTACAGATATTTTTTGTAACTTTGTAAAAAAAAAAAGAACTTTGGTCAGACAAAGTTTTACTTTTTAAAAGATGTTGCCACTCTGGTTACTACCACTTTGTTGTGAAAATTAGAAACTTTAAAATCTAATGAATATCTAGTTAAGTACAATATGGAGTCCCCCAAGGCTGTGTATTATGTCCGCTGTAGTTTTCCTGGTCTCAGAACTTTCTCCCTATTTAACACACAAATAAGCTGATGAATTGAATTAGGTGTTTTAATTAATAAGATAAATAAAACATTCTAGTGGAAACATCAGGAAACTTGGAATTACATTTCATTGTTATGGTAATGATGCAGCTTTATATTTCCTCTATACCACATACCCAAGTTTTTCAAGTTGAATTAAGGACATAGAAGAGGGGGGTACAGTGGTCAGCAATTTCCCACTGTTAAATTCTGACCAACAGCTTATATCCATTGAAATATTGCGGCTTAAATGCAATTTGTGCCTAGATTAATTAATTGTTGTATCATCTTATACACTTAAGGACCTGAGTGTTACATTTGATTGCAATTTGTCCTTTGAAAAACACATTTCCAGAGTTTTTAGAACAGTATTCTTCAACCTGAGAAATATTGCTAAGTTACGAAACATGCTTTGCTTGTTGGTTTTGAAATGACATGGATTAGGAAAAGCGCTATACAAATATAAAAATGTGACATCTTGCAGCTCCCTTGGAAGTTTATTTAGGCTCAGTTGAGAACTACTGATATATACCATCATGCCGCCAAGTACTGCAGAGATAAATACTTGTACATATGCACAAAACCGCTTGCATACACTTAAATACTCTTTCCACAGTCAACCACTGTCAAAGACAAACAGCCTGGCACATATGGCCCAGCTCATCGAAGCAGCCAGTGAAGCTATACAGATATTTATAAACTACAGTGGGGCTTCTTGATTTAAGGCCACATGTTTCTACTCCACACTCATCCTGTCTATTCATGCACACTCATGAGCTCTTGGCTCCAGAGCTTCTCTCCCCCCTTTGCGGGCTTATATGAATGTATAGCCACCATAATGAGAGGGAGTGAGCTAAAGAGAGACATAGGGAGAGCTTTCTGGGGACGGATCCAACCGTTTTCTCCGTACACAGACAATAACACACACACACACAGGCGACTCTGCCAGGTTCACGTGTGTGTGAGTGAAATTGGAGATGGAGTTGGACCCCAGCAGCAGAGAAAGTACAGCTGTGAAAGAGATTCACGTGAGAGTGAGAGAGAACGAGAGGACGAGAGAGGTGCAGCTGTTAAGGATTTGCTGTGAGCTGCTTAAGTCATGGCTTGGCTTGTGTCCTCTGTTTCGACCTAATAGCTTAGAGTCAGGTTGGACAAACTCGGTGAACTCTCCAGCGCGCATCCATCTCAGCCACGGGGGGAGCTCTCATTGTTATGAAGTGATTGCACACAGCTTTCACTGCAATGAAAAGGGGAATTTCTTCACATGTTTCTGCCACTTATCACAATCAAAGCGGCGGCACTTGTGCTTTATCAAAAGGATGGAGATATTTGTGTTGGCACGTGGGATTGAAGTACTATAAACAAACTGAGTAGTCACCATTACTCAAGCGCTGAACTGTGCTATTCTCAGGAAATCCACTGGTGTTACATGTGCTTTACCTCCTCCTCTTCCTGTCCCGCTGTTCCCTACGTTGCAGGCAGAGAAGAAGGCAAAACTGGTGTCTGTGATGAACTCAATGGAGGACCATGGCGAGGTAGAGTCGGAGCCTCATAAAGACAGCTCCATAATCACCGTCCCACTACTCTGTCCTCCACCGACGCCGCCAACACAGCAGCAACCGCCACAGCCTCAAGCTCAACCTCAGACCAACCTCAAACCCCAGCCTTCTCCCCAGCAACAGCCTCCACCATTCCAACAGCAGCAGCCTACAGACCCAGCCTCTCCAACTGTTGCCACCACCCCAGAGCCTGTGTCTATACGGGGCGGAGACAAGACCTCATCCAAGTCCACTGATACAGAGTCGGAGTACGAGGTACGAGTAACTTCCTCATGATCTTGGTGGCTAGGGGTTGATAATTTTGAAATATTGTGTTAGCATTCTGTAGTTTGGGTGGTTGGTTCTGCAGTTGTGGCTTATTTGGTTAGCCGGATAAGTTTTGGGATAAATGTGGGATTTTCCCTTTTCAAATACTGCTTAAAGTTGATTTACTATTGTTATCAAAGAAAAATGTCCAACCTTTTACACGTGCTTGCTGATAGGATAATTATTGTCAGAGAAATCCCAGGATTATGCAATGTTATCCTGGAAGTTATCAGGATAACCAGATATGAAATCCAGGTTTAAACATTGGGGCCTGTCTTCTGCTGGAGGATTTGTTTCATATGAAGTCTGGGAGTAATTTGAAACTATACTAAAACTATTATCATACAGCTCTTTACCATAAAGCGTTAGTTCACAAAAAATTAATCACTCCAAAACTTCCAAACCTGTAAGACTATTATTCATCTTTGGAACACAAATTAAGATATTTTTGATGACATCCAAGAACTTTCTGACCCTGCATAGACAGCAAGGGAACTGACACGTTCAAGGCTCAAAAAGGTAGTAAAGACATCGTTAAAATAGTCCATGTGACATCAGTGGTTCAACCGTAATGTTATGAAGCTACGAGAATACTTTTTTTGTGTGGAAAAAACTAAAATAACCACTTTATTCTACAATTCTTCTCTTCTGTGTCAGACTTCGACACGTGTTCGTGAGAGTGCCATGACGCATGCGTGCGCATTCCTCTACTTGCAAACAAGCACATCATGATTTTATATCAGAACGCCTGCTCCTGCGTCAGCAGCACCACATGGACGCGTCGTGGTACTCTCCTGAACACACGTCAAAGACTGACAGGGACAAGTAGAAATTGTTGAATAAAGCTGTTATTTTTGTTTTATTTGCACACAAAAAGTATTCTAGTAGCTTCATAAAATTAAGGTTGAACCACTGTGATGTCACATGGACTATTTTAACAATGTCCTTAATACCTTTCTGGGCCTTCAACTTGTCAGTTCCCTTGCTGTCTATGCAGGGTCAGAAAGCTCTCGGATTTCATCAAAATATCTTAATTTGTGTTCAGAAGATGAATGAAGGTCTTACGGGTTTGGAACGACATGAGGGTGCTACCACATTTGCTACAACAATTGCATTTCAAGTGTCAGGATTAAAGGTTGTCCATTTATAGCAATCGCCACAGAGTTACCATACAGGCTGAAAGTCTAGACAGTAAAAATAATTAAAGATAATTCAAAAACACTAGGTTATTTTATGAGCAGTTCACATTTTTTGTATTTATGTAAAGTGATTGAAATCATAAGTTGATCATCCTGTGTTTGTATATTGCAGGATGGCCGAGGTTTCGGCATTGGTGAGCTTGTGTGGGGAAAGTTACGAGGATTCTCCTGGTGGCCCGGTCGGATTGTATCCTGGTTAATGACTGGACGCAGCCGGGCGGCTGAGGGCACTAGATGGGTCATGTGGTTCGGTGACGGCAAGTTTTCTGTGGTGAGTTTGTATTCACTCTTACAGCATACGGTGTAAAATAAGTTAAATCTTAAATTAATGACTTTAATTTTCAGGAAACAATGCAATTTAAAGGGATGGTTCAATCAAACATGAAAATTCTGTCATCATTTACTCACCTTCAAGTTGTTCCAAACCTTTATGAGTTTCCTTCTTCTGTTCAACACAAAGGAAGATATTTTAAAGAATGTGGTTAACCAAACAGTTGCTGGTAGCAATTAAATTCCATAGTAGGAAAAAACTACTTTTGAAGTCAATGGCAAAAGCAGCTATTTGATAGAAAATATCTTCTTTTGTAATTAGAAAGAAAGAAATTCATACAGGTTCGGAACAACATGAGGGTGAGTAAGTAATGACAAAATGTTCATTTTTGGGTGAACTATCCCTTAAGATTTGTTACAGAATTTGTTGACAGTAAGGGACAAATCATAATTTTCTCTGGTACTTAACATTATGCTACCATTGCTGTCGATAGAGGTTGTATTGTAACCCGCAACATCCCTCTAAATGTTTTGTTTAATTTTCTCCCCGGTAGGTCTGTGTTGAGAAACTGTTGGTTTTAAGTTCCTTCCACAACGCTTTTCACCAGCCAACCTACAATAAACAACCAATGTACAAGAAAGCCATCTTTGAAGTGCTACAGGTAGGGATTTGTTTGTGGTACAAATCGAGGATTGAAGATCTTCTCTAGTTTATTGTTATATTCCAAGCAAAAATGTATCTAAAGAAATTGTTTGAATGGCGTGCTTTGCAGGTAGCCAGCACTAGAGCAGGCAAAACCTTCCTCACATGCCCGGAGAGTGACGACACTGACACTTCTAAGTCAGTAGACATGCAAAACAAACAGATGATTGAATGGGCCATGATGGGATTTCAACCCACAGGACCTAAAGGTCTAGATCCGCCTGAAGGTAAGACTGCTGTTGTTTCATACTGATATCTGCTTGCTTGGCTAAGGGAAATGTCAAGCTTGTTGAAAGGGATAGTTCACCCAGAAATTAAAATTCTGTCATTTACTCAATTTCATGTGCTGCTATTTTTTTTAGTAGAACACAAACAGAGACTTTTGTTTATTTTTCAGTGGAACACAAAAGTTTTCATGCAACTCTGTTAGAACAACAGTCTATAATGACTTAATTTGTTAAAGGGTTAGTTCACCCAGAAATGAAATTCTTTCATTAATTACTCTTTCATTAAATACTCTCATGTCGTTCCAAGGTAGTAAGGGCATCGTTAAAACAGTCCATGTGACATCAGTGTTTCAAGCTTAATGTTATGAAGCTACACGAGAACGCCAGATCCTGCATCAGCAGCACCACACGCATGCATGGTACTCTCATGAACGCGCGTCGAAGACTGACATAGAAGAGAAGAAATGTTGAATAAAGTCATTATTTTTATTTTCTTTGCACACAAAATGTATTCTAATTAAGGATGAACCACTGATGTCACGTGGAGTATGTCCTTACTACCTTTCTGGGCCTTGAACGTGGTAGTGCAGTTGCTAACTATGGAGGGTCAGAAAGCTCTCGGATTTCATCAAAATATCTTAATTTGTGTTCTGAAGATGAACAAAGGTCTTGCGGGGTTGGAACAACAAGAGGGTGATTAGTTAATGACAGAAGTTTCATTTTTTGGTGAACTATCCCTTTAAGCTAAAAAAACTCACCATAAAAGTGTTCCATTTGACTCATGCGATGCATCTTCTGAATTCATTATATAGCTTTGTGTGAGAAACAGAATAAAATTGAAGCCATTATAACTTCCCCTCTGGTGAGCTGGTAACTTAAGAACCACTGTGATTGAATCACTGATTCAGGTGAGTTGAACTTGAGAACTTGATCAGTGAATGAATTGTTCGTTTTAGTTCAAGTTCTCCTCTATGAGCCAGTTGATTCACAAATTGAACTGATTTGTTCTCCATGACTCAATTGTCAGGTTGCACCAATTCTTGTGTTAACACAACAGCTCACTGAAGGGCAAGGATTCAGTGATTAATTAATTAAATGTATATCTGGTTTTCCCACAAAGCCCATGTGACTCAAGACGATTTGGAATATAGCGACTATAACAAGTAAAATGTACCATGTTAATTATGTTTTTTTTTTAATGAACTGTCATTGAATGGAAAAAAATATGCATGCAGATTCTTCAAAATTTCACGTTTTGTTAATCACTTTTCATTTTGGGGTAATTTCTTTCCATTATTTCCAAGTTTCTCCATGCTATTGAGTTCATGCTGACTTGAAGGGAAAGATTCAAATTCAGTTTTTTGTTGTTTACCAGAAATGTGCAAACCAGTGAGATTTCTGATGGACATTTCCTCGGTTCAGAGATTTTGGAGAATTTTGTGTTTTAAGATATGTATATGTACCATTGTGCTTTTTTCAGAGGAGCGTAACCCCTACAAGGAAGTGTATCCAGAGATTTGGGTGGAGCCAGAGGCGGCGGCCTACACGCCCCCACCAGCAAAAAAGCTCCGCAAGAGCACAGCCACAGAGAAACCCAAAGTCAAAGACATCATCGATGAGCGGACTCGAGGTGAGCGGATACTTTTACTGAACCAGGTCAACGAGTTCAAAGAGTTCTCGCTCGTAATGCTAAATCAGGATTAGCGCTCTTATTACTCAGCTGGCAGAGTAAACACAAGAGGGTGTGTCTGGAGCTATGACAGGGGTTTTGTCTAATCCTACAACTTTAAAGAGACGTGTTTGTATTGAATTGTGGCACATGTTCAAACATAGCTTTAAAATGGCACTTTCACCTACATGTTGTTCGTTTGTTGTTGTTATAATACATGCTAAAGATTTCAATTACTTCCCATGTTTTAGGGCAGGAAAACCTAAAAGTAGTAATAAAAAGACAAGCTGTTAAATCAGCAGGGAGCTTTATTAAACACTCAAACAGAGGAAACTGGAACAGTTCTTGCACCATCTCCTTTGTGGGTTAAATGTTGAGCCAAGAGTTTCACTTCACTTGCAACAGTTTTGGTAGTTACAAATGGCTTTATATTTCACCTTAGTTATAACACCTGCTTAATATTTACAATATTTACATTACTAAATGTAAAGGTAATATTTAATAAAAAACAATTAAAAAGTGGTGCAATACAAAATCTCATTCAAAATATTTTAATAATAGTATGCATAATATAACATACACTACCGTTCAAAAGTTTGTACTGTTCAAAAAGAGTAATAGTGTGTAATTCTGTTACAATTCAAATGAGCTGTTTTCTGTTTAAATGTATTTTAAAATGTGATTTATATCTATGATTGTAAAGCTGAATTATCAGAAGCCAATCAGAAATCATTCTAATATGCTCAAGAAACATCAGTTGTGCTGCTTAACGTTTTTGTGGAAAGCGTGATGCGTTTTTTTCCAGGATTCTTTGATAAATGGATAAGTTCAAAAGAATATTTTTTTTAATATAATTTGTTTTGTAAGATTATAAATGTCTTTACTGTCACTTTTTAAAGTATTAATTTATATAAAAAATAGAAATCTGTAAACGGTAGTGCATTTTTTTGTTATAACTACAGCACTGTTGCTGCTTTGGTACAATGTGTATTGCATTATGCAAATTGAAAATGTATATAATTTAATGTTTCACTATACCACTGCACAGTGCGCAACATTTAAAAAAATACAAAGAAGCAAATCTAATAACTGCTGTTTTGGTGACACTTTTGAACTAATGTCAACTAGTATGATGAACTAGTGTCTTGAGATTAACAAATGTCAATGTGGCAACTGGAAAAATTGACTCCGAACCTTGCATTAATATTTAATCCAGTTCAGCACTGAAGATTTTCAATTATTCAGCTGTCTATCATCAATTATTTCTGACATTTAATATATTTAATATATAGTACCACTACAATTAGCAGCATTATATCAGTTAATAAAACATCTGGCATGCTATTAAAATAGTGTTTCGACTATTAAATAATTTAATTGTCGAGGTGATGTAAATGTAGACCACTGGAATTTCCATTCAACAAGCAGTCAAGTTGAATTAGGCCAAATGTGTGAAACACTGGGAGGTTTTACAGTTTTTAAATGTTTATTTTTATGCTGTTTTTCAGAGAGGCTTGTATACGAAGTTCGTCAGAAATGTAGAAACATTGAAGGTATGCGTTACACATACAGATTGAGATGTGTTTCATAGCTGGCTGTCTGTCAGTGTTAGAGCCTCTGCTAAAATCTCTCTCTCACTTTGAACACTTCCAGACATCTGCATGTCCTGTGGCAGCCTTAATATTTCCCTGGAGCACCCACTCTTCATTGGAGGAATGTGCCAAAGCTGTAAGGTAAAAGCCAGGGAATTCCTGCTGCCTACTTCCTCGAGGGCTGCTTTGTTTGCCTGATTGTAATTTGATCAAGTTACACACATATTATGTAAACAAAAACTTTTATTTTGAATTATATTATATTATTTTATATATCGCGATTAATCGTTTGACAGCACTAGAAATTAAATTAGATTAAATATTTTAATGGATTGACATTAGCCTGCTTGCTAACATATATGTATATGTATATATATATATATATATATATTAGGGGTGTAACGATACGCGTATTCGTATTGAACCGTTCGGTACGAGGCTTTCGGTTCGGTACGCATTACAAACCGAACGATTCGTTTGACTAATCCTATTATGATTGGAAAATAAAAGAGCTTAAAGTGTGTGAAATATCAGTGTCACTGCGCTCAACAACGCAGCCTGCTCCAAAGCGTCTGCCTCCATACAGCGTTGCAGAGCCGCAGCACATTGTAGCAGAAGTCACTGCACTGATCACGTGAGGAGAGACGCTGTCAGTGTGAGCGGTTCTCTGGTGAAGAGCCTTATACTCGCTGTGTCAGCACAAGCACGAACGCGTAGCGCACGGCAAAAATTGATGCGAATATTGAGGAAATGATCGCGGACGGATGGATTTGGTTTTCACTGAAGTAAAGTAAAAGTCAGTTTCTTAAAACCAGAGAAGGTGAACATGTTGATATTCTTGTGGAAAAATGCAATCACGGTCACCGACAGCCAGTTTAGTTTAGCTTTTCTGTTTGTTTTCATTTTAAAAAGCTTATCTTTGCTGTTTACCTCACTTTAAGGCTTTCTTTTACTTATTTATTTTATTACTCAGTGTTTGCTAAACGTTCTGTAATTTATTAGTCCGTATATAATACTGCATGTGGTGTATGCCATCATGCCTCATCTTATTCGTTTTTGTTAATAAATGATGTAAGCTTGTTATTGTAGCCTGCTGTTTTATTGTTGTTGTGCTTTTTAATTAAGAATAACATATAATCCATCTTTTGTTTTAGTCTTAAAAAGTGAAAGGTGAATAGATGCAATCAAAACAGACAATTATATTTTCTTGTAAAACATGGCTAAAGATCGCGAATTCAAAACCGAAAGTGAAAACATCAGAAGTCCGGTTTATAATATTAGCAAAAGAGGAATTCGCCTTCACAAAATTCAAATCACAAATAATACTAATGACAAAAAAGAACTTTCGTTCCCATACAGTATAACTATAAACTATGATAAAAGTTCATCAGCATGCATTGATTTATCCCATGTTGTAGCAATACATAAATAAATAATAATACAATTATGTGCTCGTGCGACCAACTGAGAAAGTTAGTCGCAAAAGAGCGACGGTGGGAAGACTGAGTCTAGAGCCTGATTTGGCATTTCCAAGTAATGTAGGCCTGTTACATTCTTATTTGTATTAGGCCTATTATTATTAGGACGTTACTTTTGTTATTCAATTAAAAGTACAAAATAATTTGCCCCGCAATAATTACCGCATAACTGACACACTGCGAGGATAAGATAAGGCTATTTACTCCTCAATTAAAATGTTTTTTTTTAAAGGTATTTTAAAACAGGTATTTTAGGCAATAGGCTACCTATGATGAATTATAGTCCTAAAATTTAAATATTAACACTGCAGTCATCAATAAAAATCAATGAAATAAAAAGCTTTTATTTCAAGCACCGCCTTTCAAAAACAACATGTTTAACACTAAATATGTTTCTTATTTTATAAATTTTTTCAGTAGCCTATGTACGGGCCACAAGAGAAATATAAATAAAATAAATATAAATCTCTTTGTCTCTGAGAGAATAAGCGGCGTCAGACGCCGAACGCTCCGTCATTATTCCGTCATTCCGTTTTTACTTTCACTTTCTGTTTACAGTGAATTGACTGAGATTAAGATGTTCACCAGCATAAATATTGCGTTTAGTTTGCATGTGTGCAAACCCTGGTGCAAACGCGTGCTGGTGTGATATCCATTGGCTTGCCTTCATGGTTTAAAACAGAAATATTTCCAACATTGCAATGTAACCAATTGCCCCGCCCCCCCCTTATCGTAAACGTACCGAACCATGACACCACTGTGTCGTATCGAACCGAACCATGAATTTTGTGAACCGTTACACCCCTAATGATCACAATCAAATATAAATACTAAACTACCACCAAACTTTCTCCTCTATTCTTGAACGGTTTTGTAATGGCATGTGTTTTTCATTTGTCAACCACATATGCCCAGTATCCCTTGATACGAATGAATTAATATTTGAGGTGTTTGTTCTTTTATAGAACTGCTTCCTAGAATGTGCGTATCAATACGATGACGATGGCTACCAGTCCTATTGTACTATCTGCTGTGGAGGGAGGGAAGTGCTCATGTGCGGAAACAATAACTGTTGCAGGTGAGACAGACTGTCGGTGGTGAATTATAATGTATTATTTACAGTTTCTACCTCAATTCTGCATTGATTCCTCCATTATATCTTTGTTCTCCTGCAGGTGTTTCTGTGTGGAGTGTGTGGATCTGTTAGTGGGGCCCGGCGCGGCGCAGGCAGCTATTAAAGAAGACCCGTGGAACTGCTATATGTGTGGGTCAAAGGCTCAGCACGGCCTGCTGGAGCGCCGAGCGGATTGGCCTTGCAGACTGCAGCACTTCTTTGCCAACAATCACGACCAGGACTTTGTAAGTGGCATAAGTGGCACCTTAAAAAGCCCCACCTTAAAATGATCACTGACCGATCCTACCTTAGCAACCGTAAGCATTAGCCTTGAATCTACATCATTTTTAATCACGTAATGTGCAACTGAATGATTATTTAAAGACAAAAAAGTCATTTTCCAATGTCGCACTTCATTCCAGCCTGGGTATGAATAATATACATTACCATTCAGAAGTTTTGGGTTAATAAAATATATTGTATGTTTTTAAAAGAAGTCTCTTATGCTCACCAAAGCTGCATTTACTTAATCAAAAATACATGAAAAACTGTAATATTGTGAAATATGATTACATTTTAAAATAACTGTTTTCTGTTTTAATATATTTTCAAATGTAATTTATTCCTCTAAAGGCAAAGCTGGATTTTCAGCATCATTATTCCAGTCATCTGTCACATGATCCATCAGAAATCATTCTAAAATTTGGTGTTCAAGAAACATTTATTATTATCAATGTTGAAAACAGTTGTTACTAGAAATATTTTGTAACATTATAGATGTCTTCACTGTCACTTCTGATTAATTGAATGCATTATTGCTGAAGTATTAGTTTCCTAAAAAACAAAAACAAACGTACAGACTCAAAATTTTCGAACCGTACTGTACAATTAAATTGTACCACTTCAGAAGCACTTTAGTCTAAAACACACTGTTCAAATCTTCACTTCCTTCCTGTGGGACATTCTGAAGCTTGTCTGAGTGAACAAAAGTCAGAATTCTCATGGAAAGTCTGGCAATATCAGGAAATGTTCAATTTGTAATTCCCAGGCCTGGAAAAGTCATGGAAATATGAAGTAAATATAGATTTTTCTATTCATTTTCAGCGCTAGAAATGACATTGGCTATAAATTACTCTTTTTGTGTGCAATCTCTATAAAAAGCCCTATCCAGTAATCAGGATTGACTGAAATGGACAGTAATGGAAAAACCATGAAAATGTGTTGATTAAAAAGGTGTGGAAACTAGAGATCATTTTGGAATCATGCTGCAATATGTCTAAAAATTACCAACCCTAATAAATGTGTATTTTGTATTTCTGTTTCACTGACATAAATACTGCATTGTTTGAGCAGCTGTGAGCATTTGAATCAAAACTGGTGTGGTTTACAGTATAAGGAATGGTTTGAGAGTTTTATTATGTAATTATATGACTCCTAAGCCATTTGCTTTCCAGACCACGTGAAAGAGCAGCTTGGCTAACGGCCAGTGTGCTGAAGAGCAGCCAGAGAGTGTAACAGTCACAGTGCTTTGTGCATTGAGTACACATCTTAACATCATAGTTTTAGCTTACACAGTACATGTTAGCGAGCGTTTGCTATTGTTAGCGTTATTGAATACTAAGATGTTTAACAAAGACCACAGATAAGCAGCCACACTTAATCACAAGAAAATGTTTAATGAAACTGGCCGGTGATACTGCGTTTCTTGTACAAGCGCTCAACAATAACCCCTTGTTACTGGACTGGTTTAACGTAAAGGCCTCTTTGTTAGTTACAGACAGTATGTACAGACAGGTGCTCTTTCATTACCAGAGCAGTGTGCTTTAAAGGCCTCTCTCTCTCTGTTCATCTTGTCTGTCTCTCGTCCACCCTCCTTTTTTACTCCTTCTTTCTTCTCTTTCAGGAACCACCAAGGCTCTACCCTCCGGTTTTGGCAGAGAACAGAAAACCCGTTCGCGTCCTGTCACTTTTTGATGGGATCGCAACAGGTTAGTAAAGAATGTCCGCCCTTCCTTTCATCCTCTCAGCAGAAAATAGTGCTGATCACGTTACACTCATCCTGGCTTTTAAAGTGCACTTAGCTTAACTGTTATACTGGCCGCTCGTCGATACTGCTGTACTGCTCACGTTCTAATGTGTGATTTTACAGTGTGGATTAACTGCAATCGCAGTTTTGACCACTTAGACCAGAGGTCTCCAACCTTTTTTACACCCCGGACCGGTTAAGGTTTGAAAATAATCGTGCGGCCCGGGGGGGTTTGTTTGTGGATGGGGTCTTTAAAACATGTCTATTGATTTATACTGCTATCAGCACATGTTGAAGTAGATTCGTCTCTTGTCGTCTCTGAGAGAATATGCCCTGTTAATACAGCGTTAGAATTTTTTTTTACTTACTGTTTGACTGAAGTTAAGACGTTGACTGGCATGACTATTGCGCAAAGTTTGCACGTTGCTTGTGTGATATCCATTGGCTCGCCTTCATGGTTTAAAACAGAAATATTTCCAGTATTGCGACGTAACTGCAAACCCCCATGCATATGTATCATAAACGCAGGGATACATGAAAGAGGAAACAAATCGGTATGCCGCGCTGTCTGAAACACGTCTCTATGCTTGTGCGCGCTTTGGGTGTGTGCGAGTACAGCGCGCAAGTAACGAATTGAGTTCTGTTTCGTTTCTTCTTCTTGTGGTTTTAAATAGCTTTAACGTGTAAATTGGCAAATTGATCTGCGAATCACATGCCGAATGGTGGGGTCACCTGGTCAATATCACAGATCAACTGGGATCCGTTAAGCCCTAATAGCCTATATGACAGATCAGAGCAATCTTTTATTGACTAATTTAACATTGAATTTGTCAAATTGCTACTCCATATCAATCGCATACAACGAAAATACAATTAGAATAATTAGAAAAATCATTTACGCACAATAAATAACAGAGCGTCATATATATATACACATTTTCCCCAGAACGTTCTCGCGACCCGGTAGGAATTGTTCCACGGCCCAGTAGTGGGTCGCGACCCAGTGGTTGGGGACCTCTGCTCTAGACGGTCCATGTTCGTCATTAAAGCCTGATTATTATGTGGCGTATGCATATTTGGCGGACAAGTTAATGATTTATCTGGTCACTACATACTCAGTGAAACTTTCACTATAATATAATTTTAAATCCATCAAGAAACTTGCTGCTAAGTTCCAGTCACATTTTAAATCCAGTTGTTTCAATAGGAATTTATTTAATCAGGAATTCTGCACAAGGGTGAAATTTCTTTACACAGATTTCGCAAGTTGTCCACTCAGGTTTGTCGTATTTACCGATAGAAAGATGCCTGATAATTTACTCATCCCTATGTCATCCAAGATGTTCATGTCTTTCTTCAGGCGAAAATAAATTAAGGTTTTTTAGGTCTTCTCCATATAGTGTACTTCAGTGGGCATCAAGGTCCAAATTGCAGTTTTAATGCAGCTTCTAAGGGCTCTACACAATCTCAGCCGAGGAATAAGGGTCGTATCTAGTGAAACGATTGCTTATTTTCTAAAATAAATACAAATTATATTCTTTTTAACCACAAATGCTCGTCTTGCACTAGCTCTGCATCCCTGAATTCACGCATGACGTAGTCATGTTGGAGAGGTCACGAGTGTCGTAGGCGGAAGTACCGACCCAGTGTTTACAAAGCGAACGTGCAAAGAAAGTCAAACGCCCTTTACAAAAAAGGTAAAACAGATGTCGAATGATTTTGAAGTTGGAGGAAAATATGAGATGGATTTTTTCGCCCTACCCTTCCTTTTTGAACCGGAGTACACAGATGAAGAACTAACCACATGTGACTTTTTAAGACCCTTATTTCTCAGCCTTTGAAACTGCAATTTGGACCTTCAACCCACTGAAGTCCACTAAATGGAGAAAAATCCTGGAACGTTTTCTTTAAAAACCTTAATTTCTTTTCGACTGAAGCAAGAAAGACATGAACATTTTCAAACAATTTTTAATATAACTCCGATTGGATTCGTCTGAAAGAAGAACGTCATATACATATACTCATACCTCGAGGTTCACCAGCCATGTGCAAAACAGGACATGAACACGCAGCTAATGAGGAAACTTAAAGAAATAACATGAAAGCACGCACAGTGAAATTAGCTGCATGCCAACACACAATTCATGAATGCACCATAACAAACTATGCAACACAACAAAACACACGTTGGCTCAAACTCGAGACCGCAGACACAAAGAACAGATTGTCCGACCCCGACACGAAACCGAAACTCAAGACATGAGTGCCGGGTCCAACATGAAATAATTCACGCAGACGAGAGAGCGCACGGCTTGAGAACAATGTGATGAAACAGGACATGATGGGCTCAGTATGCAGCCGAAGTGACCCCTGACACTATATGCCATGTGACTCACCACTAGTACTTGCGTACTACAATGAAACTGCAATAATTAGCAAAAATGAAATAAACAACTTAGTTGTAGATTGTCATGGTGTTTGTGATTATGCCAGGGCTGCTGGTTCTGAAGGAGCTGGGTATCCAGGTGGAGCGTTACGTGGCCTCAGAAGTGTGCGAGGACTCCATCACTGTGGGCATCGTTCGGCACCAGGGACGCATCATGTACGTGGGTGACGTGAGAAACGTCACCCATAAAAACGTGAGATTCGTCCTTCACCTCAGTTTACTGTTACTGAAGTTATTTTAAATCAAGTCTGTACATTTGGCGGCCATCTTGGTAACTTGGCCTTGGCACAAAAACTGAAATCTTCGTAACCTTTGACCATTAACAATAACTTTTAGAGTAATGGTATCATAAATAGGGTTCTTCAGGTTAAAACTGTCAGGATACCAATTCCTCTCATTCGTTTTTCAGTGAATGGTCTTTTTTGTCTTTGCACCAGTTCCTATTTGACTACGTCCACAATATTTCATATTGATCAATCTTTCTATTGTTTTTTTTCCTTTGTCTAATCTGTTCTTCTATGTCATCCACAGATTCAGGAATGGGGTCCTTTTGATCTTATCATCGGTGGAAGTCCGTGCAATGACTTGTCCATAGTGAATCCTGCAAGAAAAGGTCTCTACGGTAGGAGTTTATTCAGCTGTGTTCTAGCCTTAGGGTGAATCCCAATTCTCTGTCTTAGCCCTTACCCTTACCCCTTCCCCTTAGTTTTGCGCGTTCACGTGAGAGTAAGGGCTGTCCCAATTCTCGTTTTGACCGAGGGGTAGGGCTAAGGGGAAGGGGTTAAAACCAAGAATTTTCGCGAGCTTACTTGAAACCAAGGGGTACCCAGAACACACTGCGGCCAGATCATCCAGAGAGTATTTTCGGCTTAAATAATTTACTTAAAATTACGACAGTCTTGTTTTGTGCTCTACACAGTCCTGTAACTTACATATATATTTGCAACCATGCTCTTAATTGAAACGTTTTTAAAAATCGCTATTTTTCCACGCTGACGTTACATTGCTGATTTGCACAACAGTCCCGCGTTTCTCTGACTAGAGAAAACATCACTAAAACCCACGCAATCGACATACACACACTTTTAGACGGAGAGTTTGCGATCAACACTTGTCGCCTCGGTGACGTAGCAGCCAGCTAGCGACGATGTATGATGACGTAACAGTAACCAAGTGCCGTCTCATTTCATAGGGGTATGTTTTCACCCCTAGCGCTTACCACTCGGTTTCGAGGGACAAGGGCTAGGGGTAAGGGGAAGGGGAAGGGGTAAGACAGAGAAATGGGATTCACCCTTAGTCTTTAGTATTAGTGTTTACACTTTCAAATACCATCTCAAAGTTTGGGGTCCATAAGACTACAAAATATTTCTAATTCAAAAATGCTATTTTTTTAAACATCATCAAAGAATCCTGAAAAAATGTATCATGGTTTACACAAAAATATGAAGCATCACAACTGTTCTCAACATTGATAATAATAAGCTCCAAATCAGCGTATTAGAATGTGACACTGGAGTAATGGCTGCAGAAAATTCAGTTTTGCCATTACAGGAATAAATTACATTTTAAAGTATATTAAAATAGAAAACAGTTCCTTTAAATAATAATAACACTTTTAGTAATTTTACCATATTATCAAATAAATACATTCTTTGGTGAGACTTTTTTAAAGTAGAATATTACCGCCCCCAAACTTTTGAACGGTAGTGTACTGTATATCTCAGTTTATAACACAGCTCATAGATTTTTGAAGATTTTTATGATAATTGTCATAATGAGTTTTCGTAATGTTTTTCATAATCTTTTGTCTTTCAGAGGGCACGGGTCGACTCTTCTTCGAGTTTTACCGGCTGTTACATGAGGCTCGACCTAAATTGGGAGATAACAGGCCGTTCTTCTGGCTCTTTGAGAATGTGGTGGCCATGGGCGTCAGCGACAAGAGGGACATCTCTCGCTTTTTAGAGGTGTTTGAACATGACGATTAAGCTGTGCTGAATTTGTCTTATACTGTCAGTGGGGCTTTAATATAAACCAGTAGGTTTTACTGCCGCCTAGTGGTAAAATGACCTGCTGTGTAGAAACCAATTAACCCATTATATGCTTGCTAGAGTCAATATTACAAAGGTTTAGGATATATTTGATCTAAATTATATTTTATTATCTATTTATTCATTTTGACATTTATTTGTTTATGTATCATAGTGCAACCCAGTGATGATCGATGCCAAGGAGGTGTCTGCTGCCCACAGAGCTCGCTACTTTTGGGGTAACCTGCCTGGCATGAACAGGTTAGTTGGAAGTGGACTCTTCAGTCAATTCTTGATTTAATCTCTCACATTATCATTTTACCTCTTTGTTTCCTGTTCCTCTCAGACCGTTGTCTGCCATGTGCACTGATAAACTGGACCTTCAAGACTGTTTGGAGCATGGCAGGACAGCTAAGGTACTTTTAAGACAAACCCTCGATTGATTTCTGGATAAAGCAGTTTAAATCAGTTTCGTTTCGCATTTTTTATAGTTTGGTAAAGTGCGGACCATAACCACTCGGTCAAATTCCGTAAAGCAGGGCAAAGACCAGCACTTCCCTGTCTTCATGAATGAAAAAGAGGATATCCTGTGGTGCACTGAGATGGAGAGGTATGACGATACGCCTTTAACAAGTTCTAAGCTATAAGTCCAAATGTAAACGTGAAACGTCACACTGACATTTGTTCAACAGAGAGATCTCGAGCGCCGGCTTCATTGAACAGTGAGTTTTAACTTATATTGATTGAAATGGCTTGACAAACACAATTTTCTTCCTGTTTTGGTATATTTTATCCAGGCTTGATTTAAAGATTGTATTCAAATCCTTTATAGAGATTCAAACACAAGTTGACCGTTAAGACAGAAAATGAAATAAACACATTGTTGCTTCATTTAGTTGAACTTAATGTGCTAAAATAACAAACTAAAACTGAAATAAAAAAGAAAAACATTTTATTAAGTAAAAAAAATAAACTAATAAAAATGACAAAAACACACTTCAAAATTGCCCAAACTTTAATGAAAATTAAAATGAAATCAAAATATAAAAATACAAAAATATTCAAATATTAATAAAAAATGTAAAAATATCCCAATGATACTAAATTAACACTGATGTTTATATACAGACTTTACAAAAAAATTCTAACGGAAAGAATGTTCTTTTAAAGCCACACATAACCAGCGACGTTTAAAACCCTTGTCTTTAGTATAGTACATGACTAAAGTCCCTTTACCTTTACTATACCCTTGTCAGTATAGTACATGATTGACAGGTGACATCAGTATGGATATCAGTACAGATCAGCGATCATACTACACATGCAATGTAGTCACGTGTCTGACCTTCAACAGGGGTCCAATAAATGATTGGAACACAAAATGTTTTGCACCCCGTCTACACCAGCATTTAGTGCTGACCACTTGTGATCTCCCACTTGACATTATTATTCAAAAGGGCTTTTTGTTGGGCAAAAGGTTGTATCATGCCCCTGAGCATAAGATGAGTCATCAATATATTTGGTCCATTTTTTAATTACATTTTTTTCTGCTTTTAGCAGTGAACCACTTATTAGCAGTTTACTTCTTTAAGTAAAAACTGTAGTATTATTGCAATTTAAAATAACTGTTTCCTCTTTAAATATATTTTAAAATAGAATTGATGGCTGTGATGGCAAAGCTGAATTTTCAGCATCCTGTCACATGATCCTTCAGAAATCATTCTAATATCCTCAAAACCGTTCCTTATATTATATTATCCAGTGTTTTTTGTGTGTAAACTGGTATTTTTTTATAAATAAAAGAACAGAATTTATAATATAATTTTTTTTACTGTCATATTTGATCAATTTAATGTCCTTTAATGTGTCCTGTATGATTATTCTATATCTATAAAACAAAAATTCCAATAAACTGTTCTAGAGTTTTCATAATCTGTCTATTCACATCACAGGAGTGTTGCACATGTGAATGCATTTGAGCTAACTTTCTGCCCTTTTCACTTCTTATCAGAGTGTTCGGCTTCCCTGTCCATTACACAGACGTGTCCAACATGAGTCGTCTGGCCAGGCAGAGGCTGCTGGGAAGGTCGTGGAGCGTCCCGGTCATCCGTCACTTATTTGCACCACTCAAAGAGTACTTTGCCTGCCTCTGAACTCAAACCCAGTACAGATGAGAAAAATCTAAACCGATGTAATACCGACAGCTTCCAAAGCAAGCTCTCGTATGTTATTTGCAAGTTCGACATCAGAAAAAAAAAGATTTTGTTTTGATTTTTCTCTTCTGGTTTGGAATAATTGACTTTTTTTTATTCTATTTAATTTTTGTATTATTCATTTTAATTTTTAGCAGTGTTATCCAGTATTTGATTTATGTGTGCAAGTTATACTTGAGACATGGCCTCGTTTTAAGGCACTGAGAGACGATGTAACAATTCGAGGCAGAAAGAGAAAATCTTTGAGACGGATATCACATTTAGTTCGCCCAAACATTTCGTCTCCTGAGTTTTTCGACTGTCGGGTCGCGGATCGATCTAATTCTCGCGGTGCGCGTCTTTCCTCTCCTCCAGCGTCTGAGCCTTGGTAAGAGCGGGAAAAAAGTGTTCTCTTAGTGTCAGGGAAGCTCTGTCTTAACAAATCCAAAACACCAGATCACAAATACCTCTTTGTTTACAGTTTCTATACACAACTGAAGGTTATAACGGTACTACTGTAATAGGTGACAATATGGTGCTTCAAGGTGGTGAAAAACATTGCAACTCATGTGGTGCTACTACTCGAAACATGATCATGGGGTCACGTTTTGTACCGTCGCCAGGTAAAACGAACGACTGAAACCTTGAGAAAAAAAATCAATAACCACAGGTCAAGCCAGGTCTGCCACATCTCATTTTATATCTTTTACAGCCTTTTTGTACAATATTCTCTGGTGCTCTTTTCAGAAAAAAAACATGCCTCAGCCTTTCAGTCTTTGAGGTCTGCTTCCTTCAGTATGCCTGCAATCCGAACGCATGAAACCGGCCACATGGGCGGTGATGTTTTTGTCATCCATACCTTGAAATCAAAGGCTGTGGTGAGCTAGTTTTGTTCTAGTGTCACACAGGCCAGAATCATTACTGTACAACTCTTAGCGCGCGTGGCGGCCGCAGGAAGGATGCGTCGGTCGGGCAGTCGTTTTGTCGGCCAGGTGAATCAGCCTTCAACTGTGGCGTCCGCAGGCTATTCTCAGTCAGGTGCAAATCTTTAAAGGTGCGGCTTCACAATGTTCTTCTACCTTTTAATAGCTATTTTTTGTGCTGTGCTACCAACAATATCGAGCACTTTTGTATATGTATACTTCTTTATTTCTTTGATATTTGTTTTTAAATCTTCTTGATTTTTGTGAATTGTTATTTTTTTCGGTTATGTTTAATGATGTGAAACTCTTGCCGTTATATAAGGTAATATTTGTTGTGTACAGTAGGGCTGTGCCAATAGATGTGAACGAATGAGCTAGGATAGAAATAATCCGTCTGGTGGTGAAGGGGCCGAATTCAAATAGCACCCCTTTCATGTGCTACGGAGTCGCTTTATCATAACTCGCTGCGTCGAGATACAGTATAGTGTCTGCTATATAATCACAACGTGAGTGTGTTTGTAAGTATAAAGTAGTCGGATGGAGTGAACTACGTCTGTCTGGTCTCTAGCGTAGATCTGAAAACATTATTATGTTTGCCAATGGTGGATGTTGACCATGTCAATAATTTAGTTATCACGCAAGCTATATAGGCTAAATTTGTGAGTCTGATTAGAAACGGGCTCTAATGAAATCCTTGTTAGGCTCTGTTTTAATTTAAGGCATTGCACTGCTTACATACCTTAACGTTTGTCACGTTCAGCGAAGTTGCTTTTATTATGTTCCCAATTTTATCGACGCCCAGATTTGTTTCTTTTTGTACATTTTGTACATAGAAATCGTCTGTTGCTTTTTTTAATGACCTATGAGATGTACAAATATAATTATTTGCTAATATATATCATAGAATCAAAACAGCACTCAAATCGCAAGGAGGGGGGGGGGGATAATTGACAAAATGGTAACAAGCTAATTGACATAAGCTATAAAGCAGCAGGGTGTCTTTTGTAATTCATATTTATACGTGTCGAACGGAGGATCAAACTAAAGAACGAGTTCGCTGAGTGATTTTAACAGTCCCATCTTTACTGCACAGCCCTACATACAAAAGTGTGTTTCGATTTGCTTTCTAATTCTTGTTTTAAGTACTAGGAGAGGGATTGTAGGTGTTTCCTAAGGTGCTAAACATTTTATCTAATTGAGAAAAAATTATTATTTGGAAAATAAATAAACTTGTCTTGATAATGATGTTTTTTTTAATGTTTCTTGTAGTATTGGAGAAGCACTATTATTTGACTCTCATATAAAGATATTAACAAAGGCATTTTAACTTTGTACTTGAAAAGAATTATGATAAATGATGAAAGATTCTTATATTGTTTTAGAATAGACATTGCTGTAGTTGGTGCTTATCTGTGGGAAATCATGTACTCATAATGGGAAATAAAAAAAAAAAAAAAAACAATGTAATACATTTTGCTGTTAACATGTACTTGTTTAATATCCAGACAGAATTGCTTCTAAGTCCTACATTCCATGCCATATATCCAGCCCTCCATCTTCTCTTGTTTCATTTTTTTGATTTCTTTTCTTTTGTTTTGTTAAATTTCATTTGCTTTATTTGGGATATATATATATATATATATATATATTTGGCTGTACAGCCTCTCGTTTGCTCTCCGAACAGGTTCTCTGTATATCTCAGTGACACTGTTGATATTTGTGACCTCTGTTGTGTCATATAAACTTCTTCAAGCCTTCTCTTCTTTTGCAATCAGCTCATACAGCAAATGTAGCAATCATTCACCACCTCTCCCCTTTCTTTCGTTATGTGCCCAGAACGAAGAAAAAAAGGCTCCTTATGTACTTGTGCTGGAGAACACTTGAATAAATGTATTGTTTTTTGTGAAAAAGTTGTGTTTTTTTAAGTATTCTAATATTTACCATAAAATGATATATGATTATTAAGTAAATTATGAATTGTATATCACTATTAGTTAAATAACATTTAACTTCTAAAAATGTATAATTTTTTATCGAAAGTTTCAATTATGGAAAGGATGCATAATATTAATATAAATATATATATATATATATATATATATTTGAATAATGTTGTTTTGGTATTTTGCATATATGAAATACTTTGTGTATCTACATTGTTATTATATGTGACCCTCTCTAGTCTCAAAATCTAATTATGATATAATGAGCATCAAATTTAGATTTCCATTGATTTCACTATGATTTCAGTCTTTGACATGGTCTTACTCGGTCAATATTAAAGAAATCAAGGTTACATTTTCACAGAATTTTCTTTACCTTCATGAAGGATGATTTTATGTAGAAAATTAATAATTACTTTAGCTGTTTCACAGCCAGGGTCACACATTTATTATAAGCATGAGTATATGGACACAACTACATATACACTTTTAAATAATTGCTATTATATATTTTATTATTAATGTTGATATTTTTACTATATATATATGGTTAAATAAATATAATACTTTGTATAGCTATATGATACATGCTAGTGTATATTTGTACATTTTATATTAAGATACATTTATTTGAAAAAACGCTACAAAAAATGTAGTACATCATGCTCTGGTTTGCACGGTTGCCACATTGGCATAATGATCCAGTTCCATCCCCTGTGAATCTGTATAAATGGTACGTACCACTGACGACAGGACACGCCCATACTGCAATGCCATTGGCCGCTGCTGAGGCCTTCGCTGTGTTTCTCCCCTGTGATTGGTCAGCGCCGGCTCTCAGTCTGGATGCTGCTGCAAGCGTAAGGTTTACCGGGCTGGACCAACCGAAGCATCTGCCTGTGTCTGCCTGCCGTCTAACAGGCGTTATTGTTCACCAGTGCTGGAAGTGAAGGAAAAGCGCTTTTTAAGGATATAACAAAGGAAGTAAGTGCACTATGCCCCGCTATTTTGCATTCATCTGTAAGCTATTTTCAGAAACTCCTCGCTGACTAGCCCAGAGATGTATTGCTTGGCTCTGAATCGTGTAATTGTGTGGTGTGGAAAGAATCTCCCTGTCTTGCGTCTCGTGTTTCCCGTATATCATTCCTAATGTGAGTTGTTATTGTTTAACTATCGATTCAACGATATTTAATAATCTAGTCAATCAATGTGAATGTCGTATGTACATAAACAGCTCGAGCCCACCAGCAATAAACACGATTAAACGCGAGCGCACGCCCGACATCTGATATTTCCGTTAAGATGCCGTTGTAATATCCTTATTAATGTTGAAAAACCAACGCACGTTTGCATTTCTTGATGCCTTGAGACATATTGAATGTGTTGTGTGGAGTAAGGGCTTGGTCGCCCCTTTGTGTGACACCCTCGATATGGGATGAGTCTACATCACCATCATCATCATCAGCCTCTAAATGAAGCCTCGTCCATGCAATCTACATATCAGAAGATATTACTGATGCACTGCACATTCTCATAAAATACCTGTAGTCATGTTTACACTTCACGTGACTGCATGCATGCTTTGCAAACGAAAAATATTCTAGCATGAAAATTCAGAAATAATATGTTCATATTTGATAATGTTAATAATAAATATGTGCTATATAAATATATATTATTTTAAAATAAAAGATAGATAGACACAAGTAATATTTTATTTACTATGATGCAAATATTATTTTAAATTATATTTATTGCCTAAAACAATATATCATTTTAAACATTTAAATATTATTTATTCAGTTCAAAATTAAATTAAATATATATATCGAATTAAATTTAGAATTTGATATATATATATATATATATATATATTCCGTTTATTGCTCTAATAGTTCATATTGCACTGAATATCCCGTTTCCACAAGAAAGATCAGAAGTTTTCATGGACTTCATGCTAGCCAGAAGAGTGCCATCTGGATCTCATGGAATATGGCACGGTTCAAAAGTGGGTCATTCCTGAGCAAGGCCTCCATGAGTCATGGCGAGGAACAAATGCTCCAATAATTTTTCTTCAGGCTGTGTTGTGAGGACAGGACAGATGTAGCTCATGCACTGTACTGTTTCTTTTTATAGTAGGATATCTGAGGACACGCCCTTATTCTCCAGCTCCATAGTAGGCCCTCCTTGCACACACACATTCACCATCAGGAGCTCAGAGCAGGGGGGTGGGGGGAACCCTGGGCAGCGCCATGCTGTGAATATGCCGCACCCACCTGCCCCCGACTCACTTTGCAGCATAGGCTCGCATGCACACTTTCACTTGGGATTAGATCATAAGGAAGTACGGCGCTGCAGGGAATGTACAGCAGCAGCTGCGAGCCTACATATATATCCTGCTAACAATCCCACATCCCTGCACATGCAGCGCTGGAAAATCTGGGTCAGAATTGCTCTGATCGTTTTTGAGCATTTAATATGAATTCCACACCCTGTTTCTGTAGTGTGTTGGATGTTGAGGATTTTGTTGAATCAACATTACTGGAACGTTTGTTGCAGTGCTGAAATTGCATTAATGTGTCATGAATAATTAACATGTAATTACTATGTTAAAGGCTGGAGTCGATAATGTGACTAATCATGCCAAGCTGACGATAATCACAGATGTTGGCGTCAGTTTACATCCTAAAGTGAGATTCTAGAATGGCGTAATGCTTTGCCACCTCTTTAAACTAATGTTGCGGAACATTTGGGCGGTGATATGAATTATTGATCCTGTTTGGACGTCAAATAAGGACATAGTTGGTTTCCATAGCCCGAATGTGGAAAAATGGATTGCTGCAAGCTCTCTGTTGAGACATGTGATGTCATTCCAAAAGTATGGGGTGTATATTATTATATAAGCGGGTTATATAAAAGGGTTCCCACTTCCTATGACCATGGAAAACAATAAAACAGTACAATGACAAACTAGCATATATAACGTTTATTAACAAAAATAAATAAGACGAAGCATGGCACACACCACATGCTGTATTATATATAGACTAATAAAAGCTAACGTTAAATATAATATCAGCAACACACCACACCTTTAGAAATCATTCTAATATGCAGATAGACTATTATTATATGTTGCAGTTATATATGATACATTACTATTAACAGGGTTAATATATTAAGGTTATAATGGATTTAAGTCCATTATATCACTTTAACAATTTCAAATAATCTCACAGCTATAAAGTCACACCATTAGTAATAATTGATCACAAATAATACTGTGCAGCATATTAGAATGAAGGTTGAAGACTGATGCTGGTTCAGCTTTGGAGAGTCTTGGACCTATATAAAATTGGAATCTATCACTTTCTCACAATATGCAGATTCACATCACATGTGAAATTAACGATGTTGTGACTTTAGTGCATTAAGGAATTTAGTAGTTTGAAAATTAATAGGATTTTTTATAAACAGTTGCAAATACTAGCTGCTTAACCTCAGAGTCAATTAATGAACAGTAAATATATTTTGACATTGACGAGCGCTTTTGATGCAACACTCAAATGCGGGCAATTTGTCTGGGCCGGGCACACCAGCAACGGGCGGCCCACATTGTACAGCAGCCCACTGGGAAAACTCCCGGTGCTCCAGATAGCCAGTCCGCCACTGCACTGTGCTACGGCTCTGCAGCATACGCTGTATGGAGCAGAGCAGACCAAGGACTCACACATTCTCAGTCGCAGTCTAGAGCCCTGATAAAAGCTGTAAGTTTGTGAAGTATTATTACAATTTAAAATAGGCCTGCCTACCTGTTTTCTATTTGAATATATTTTAAAATGTAATTTATTACTGTGATGCAAAGCTGAATTTTCAGCATCATTACTCCAGTCTTCAGTGTCACATGATCCTTCAGAAATCATTCTAATATGCTGATTTGGTGCTTAAGAAACATTTCTTATTATTAACAATGTTGAAAGCAATTGCGCTGCTTAATATTTATGTGGAAAACATTAATAAAAACAATTTCAGCAGTCATTGCTGAATAGAACATTTATTTGAAAAATAAATATTTTGTAATAATGAAAAAAAGCATTTACTGTAATTTTTAATCAATTTAATGCATCCTTAATCATTAGTATTATTTATTTCAAAAAAATGACTGAACGGGTTATAAAGATCCTGTTGTGTTATATAATACATATTCAACACTCTGTCTTTGGATTCTCGTAGGTTGAACCATGTCTTCCAGCTCAGCAACGGTGCGCATTCTTATAAAGGGAGGTAAAGTGGTGAACGATGACTTCACACAGGAAGCGGATGTGTACATCGAGAATGGCATTATCCAGCTAGTGGGCAAGGAGCTGATGATCCCAGGTGGGGCCAAGGTTATAGATGCCACAGGAAAGCTGGTGCTTCCGGGTGGCATAGACACCAGTGTTCACCTGAACGAGAGCTTCATGAACGCCAACACCGCGGATGACTTCTACAGCGGCACCAAGGTATGAAAGTCAGAATTTACTCAGTACTGACTTGCATTCATTATATGTTATTGGTCATACTAGGAATTATTTATCAGTCCACGTTATTCTAAAAAAATATCGCTCCACCTCTGAACAACATTTTTATTTGGCTGACATCATCAAGACCTAATTTTTCAATCCCTCTTCTTACAAATTCATTCAATTCCCAATGGTTAAAAATCAAGTGGTTCCACCGTAACGCCTGTTTCACACATGCTCCGTCTGCAGTGCATATGCGGTTCCATGTGCATTACGTGTGCGGTGCAGAAGCTTTCACACAGGAAGCGTTTGCAGTCTGCTCCCGATCCGCGGCTGTTTACCACAAACACAACATTTATCCATTATTTTGATTTCAAATCCAATAGTTGTTAGCATACTTAAAGTGCTTTTTCAGCATTGTAGTGATCCTCTTTTATCACAGTACAGTTACACAATCTTTCATTGACATATTCACGTTTATACTCAATTAATTAATTAATCTAAAGCCAAATGCATTCAATACGTTGTTTAATATAAACAACGTATTAAATGCATTTGGCTATATATTTGTATATTAAGTTGCTCAAGCAAGTGGAAACACATTTAAACACAGCATATAGCTTACATTGTGTTAGGCTATCACAAATATTTTTATATTTTTTATACTGCTCCTGGAACACACTACTGGTCCGCAACCACAGAGCAGTGTGAAAGCTTTCAACCGTTAACATGGGTGCGTTAAAAAAAATATGCACCGCAAACGCACTGCAAACGGAGTATGTGTGAAACAGGCGTAAGTTTGTGTCCTGTTTCAATTGGAATTATGTCACATTACAGAAGTAAAATACTGATTTACGTTGACTGATAATCATATATGTCTCCTAACTGAAACACTGTTGCCGTGATTATGAATATTTTGATTCCCAGCTAAAATAGTATTTAATTATTTTAAATAAGTGTTTAATTTTATACAGATTTAAAGTAAATCTTCTGTGATCATACAACAGTTTCCTATTTCTGTGCCATATCTGTGCCCTAGTGGTTAGTAAATTCTTTGAGTGCAATGTTACTCATGTGGGAAACGTAGGATTGAATCGGGTTTGCGCCACATACCAATCCCATATCCTTTCTTGCCCCAAAATCAATTTTTTTTTAAATTCTCAAATATCATTAAAAAGGCAAAAGCCATAAAATATTATGTTTTATATTGTCTCATTAGTATGGAGCACCACACATGACAGACGAGAAAAAAAAATATTGTGTAAGAATTTGTTACTAAGACTTATTAATTTGTGGCCATGTTTTATTAATTAGTTTCTTGTTTCTTGTTTCTTTATTTCTAGATAAATTGTGGCAATTCACCAAAAAACAAGTTCTTAACAAAAAATTCTTAACTTATGGCCACAATATCTAATTTGTCCCTGTATGTCATGTACGTTAGGTATGTAAAATCTAATGTAAAAGAACTAGGGTGGTTATTAAAATGGCTTAAGGCTTCAGCTTTGTCACTTCTAAGATTAAATAGCGTGGTTCCAGTTGGGGCATGTAGAGAAAAAGTAGAAGAAATTTTTTTTTTTACTTCGAACCCCCCACCCCTTGGGTGACTCCCACCATCTGTCAGGGGCCTGTTATCTCAAGACAACTCAATAAGTTCTTCTCCTCAGAAGTAACTAGTATTGGAGTACTGCTTAGAGTGTTGTACTCTAATTCATTTTTAAAAAATGTATTTAGATTTTCCTTGTATTATTTAATGCTATATGAGTTTTTTCAGATAAGAATTTTCATACAGTGGAAGATCTGAACTAAAATGATGTGTGATGTAACATCCATTTAATGTCACATTCATTTGTTCTTGTTTTATAAATACTTCAAAAGCAGTGATGCATTCGCTTCAGCAGCCCTGCCTAAATAAATCCCATGGGTCACTTAGCAGACACTGAGATGCAAGAGTGAGCATTGCACGCTCACAGTCTGCCTCCGTCACCCACAGGGCACGATTCACACTCACAAATACATACACGCTCTTATTCCCAGAGTGCTGGGGGCTTTGAGATGACAAATAAAGAGTTGTTATCGGCGCTGTTATTGTTAGCCTTGGCAACACAAGTGGCATTCTCTTCCCCCCTCCTCCCCGCTATAGCCATGAGACTCGCCGGGCGCAGAGACAAATGGAGATCAGATTCTGTTTCCATAGATACAGGAGCACTGCTGCAAAGACTGCTGCAAAAGCCTTTCACTTGTGCCATTGTGCTGGAAGACAATGGTGCACAAATACAAATACACGCCCCTTTAGTGGATGTGGCTGCCCTGATTGTGTCAGCTGAGAGATGCTTTTAAAGAGGACCGTTTTTGTGGTTGAATTACTGTTAATCATTGTTTCCTCGTACTGAAAAAAGGCCTTCTACTAATTGTGTTTTTCTGTAAAACATTATACTCAGACAGATATTGTGGGACTAATGTGTTGGCTAAAGCATTATGAGAAATGCATATTATTATTGTATAACATTTTGGTGGATAATCTACACTGTCTTTGACTTAAAACTGGCACCAAAAAACATCAACTCATACCTCATATAGGCTTATACTGAGAGATACACCCTAACATCAGCCTAGCAATGCCCTGGCAACCATCAGAACACCCTCACAATGCCCTAGCAATGTTTAGACCAGCAGCCACCAGAACACCCTAGTAATGCCTGCAATCCCCTAGAAACCTCTAGAGCAGTGGTCGGCAACAGGCGGCCCGTGGGCCCGCGCACCGTAGCCAGATTATTTTAATAGCAGCTGGTTCTGAAATAGATCGGTCATGGCAGCAATACTCACAATCAGAGTATGAGCGGTGTGATTCTGAATGGAGTGAGGAGCGGATTTTTTAAAAGTCGGAGCGTCGTGTTTTCACTCGCTCCAAGAGCGCTCCACCACCGCTCCATCACGAATACAATTCATGTCAACGACCCGTAATATAACTGCATATTTAGCAAGAATTCACGTGTTAAACATATTTAGCTAGCTTGATAGAGAAGGATCACTCAAATCAGAAAGAATGTGAAGGCTAGTCTATGATGACCGTAGTGGACATGAGCGGAAAGTTATAGTTCAAGGAATTAATTTGTTCCTTCTGAATATTTTCAGCTGAAAGCATGATTTACTAAAACACTTATTCACACGCAATCGCTCTCTCAATAATGCATTCAAACAAATGTAATCTTACAGTTCTGCCATCAGTCAGAAGGTCTGGCTACTCGAGACCAAGATAACCCTAGCAAAGAACATCCTAGCAACACCCTAGAAACCACCTATGACTCCATAGCAATGCCTTAGTTATAACCAGAACATCATATAAACACTAGGGATGTCCCGAGCCGATCTCAATGATCTGGATTTCTTTTTCATGTCCGTGTCGTGCAGTAGGTATTCTCCTTTTAGCGGGTTTGCCAACCGCCATTGAAAGAAAAAGAAGATGCTCAAATGTGTGTGTTCACCCGCCATTAAAACCTAAAATAAGAAGAAATGTGCGTGACGCGTAAGAACCAGTGAGTTCTGTTCTAGCGCGTCACATGCGTTTGAGCTTCTGTGCTTAGTGTATTTTTGTAACGATCTCTCATCCATTTATCGTTTACTTTTTTCTGCCATCAGACAATCTGAAGCGTCATAATGCACTGCTATGGGTTGCGTCTTCGCAAGATGTTTTCAGATTGTGATTTTCAGATTATGTTTCAGATTGTCTGACTGCTGACAAAAATTGGCATGCTAAGACTGCAAGCTTCATGCTTTCTAACAATATATTGCAATTATTGTTGCTTATTGTACATTTAAAATACAAAAAGTTTGTATCAGCAGTCCCATATTCATAATTGTGCACACCCTAGCAATAATGAGAGGACCCTAGCAACTACTGGATCACTCCAGCACCAAAACAAACACGCCCCTACCCCAAAAGGGTCTCACCCCTATTTTGATAGCTCCGCCCCACACATACGTACACATCCCAGTGTACGTCAGGTGTACACACGGTGTAAGCCTTCTTTTGTTCCACAGACGTTTTCCTCTTTTGTTTTTTATCCGCCATCTCTCTTTCTGTTGTCGCTCGGCTCAGCTAATGTCCGTAATGTGCACCGAGCGCTCTCTCTCCTCACATCATGAGTAGACACGCCCCTTACTGCTGATTGGCTACAAGTTTGTTTTGGTACTGGGCCCGACTCAGTTTTCTAAAGCATTTTTCAAAAATACGTACCCCACCTTTAATAATGAAAAGAACATCATATAAGTCATTTTGGATAAAAGCGTCTGCTAAATGGATAAATGTAAATGCATATAAATGCCTATAAACAACCACTCAGAGCACCGTGAAACAATGGCTTAGAAACTCTTCTGGATACATTTTGAATACAGTTCTCAAATATAGGTCTAATTTAACCTTGATTAATGTTTTCCGAGTGCTGTTATGTAACGTGTCATTTCTTGCAAAGCTTTTGTGAGCATGTTGGTATTATGTTATGTTGTTGTTGGCCCATTAAGCCGAATGATTGGTATTGATGCTGTATGGATCCCTCAGCAGTCAGTCTGCTGTTTGTTTATTTCCAGGCTGCTCTGGCTGGAGGCACCACTATGGTGATTGGTCATGTGCTGCCAGAGAAGAACGAATCATTGCTGGATGCTTATGAGAAGTGCCGCTCTCACGCTGATGCCAAGGCCTGCTGTGATTACGCTCTTCATGTGGGAGTGACCTGGTGGGGACCAAAGGTACAAAGTGTGTTTGTTGAGTATACAAACTCTGTCTCCATAGTTGAGTTTCCGAAATTGATTCAGTTTTTTTCCTGTTTATCACTGTGAAGCTGCTTTGACACAATATGTGTTGTATAAAGTGGTTTAGAAATAAAAGTGACTTGTCTTGTCATCGCAGGTTAGGGCTCAGATGGAGATGCTGGTGCGGGAAAAAGGGGTGAACTCCTTCCAGATGTTCATGGCATATAAGGACATGTACATGCTGAGGGACAGCGAGCTGTTTCAGGCCCTGCAGAACTGTAAGGATATCGGTGCTGTGGCCCGCGTCCATGCGGAGAATGGAGAGCTGGTCGCAGAGGTATAAATCAGGGAACTGGTGCAAAACCATAATGTAGAAACAAGTTCTGCTCCAAAACCAAGTGAGCTGTATACAGGCAGCGGCTTCACACATTAGAAGTATCACTATTCATTTTTTATCAATAATTATCAGCGTTATGTGAAATTACTGACCTTACTTTTGAACAGTAGTGTATGTGATGCTGCCTTTATTTTGGCCAAAATGATCATGAATAATGTTGGCATCTTTCTTCCTGCATAGTCGTTATTTATCATGTTATCGCATGTTTTTATTCATTCACACTAGGGTGCCAGAGAAGCCCTGGATCTGGGTATTAGTGGACCGGAGGGCATTGAGATAAGCAGACCCGAGGAGGTAAAGTAACCATTCAAATCCTGGGACCATGAAATTGTTTTCCTTTAAGATATTAGTCGCACTGCCACTCTCTCTCCAGCTCCTAGTCTTTCCTGTCTCCATATTGCATTTCCATGGATTATTAATACTCTTAGGCATCTGTTCATCATTAGGTTTCACTGGTGACTTTTGTGTTTTCTCACTTTCCTTGGGAATTTTCCATGTGCAGCTGGAAGCAGAGGCCGTCCACCGAGCTATTACCATCGCTAACAGAGTGAGTATGATGTACAAGAGATGTATTTTGTTCATTTTAAAGGGGACATAACCATCAGACATAATCAAAGAGAAAGCCAACCATCAGCGATTATACTGAATTAACCAAATTTTGCCATAAGTTAATTATATTGAGTTTCTACAATATAAATCTATTTTAGAAACGTAATTTCCTGTGAAGTTGCTTTGCAACGATTGTATCGTAAAAAGCGCTATACAAATAATCATGAATTGAATAACACACAGTTTCACCCAATCTCATGTTAATCTTGAGTACCTATAGAGTAGTATTGCATCCTTCATATCTCCAAAAAGTCTTTAGTTTTATCATATTTATAAAAGAAAGATACAGCTTTACGATTCTCTCCGAAAAAAGGTGATCTCCTGGAGGCGCGCCGTGGGCGAAGTTAAAGAGTGACGAGCACTTGAGCACCAATCACCAACAAAACAGAGACATTTGATGCCGTTTCACTTACCGTCTGCAGTTCTGAATCATGACTGGGATCTTTTATAGCTGGGACCGCTCCATCTTTCAGTATCAAACGATGCGCAAATCCAGCGTCGAACTGGGCCTTGTTTATAAAACGTTCGTTAACAAACACATTTGAGAAACTCCGTTGCTGCCCCGGAAAAACAAACTGCATCCACTGTTTAATGCTGGGTTCTTCGGGAAGCTGAACAAGGTTATCTTCCCCTCACAACCAAAAACACACTTCTTTAGAGACTTTCTTCCTGAGCGAGCCCTGTGCAGTGCAGCCGAATGGAGTGCGTTGAAGTGAATTTTTAAGTGAATAGAAAGAGCAACATTGGTTTGAAATATAAATATTTTGCAAGATCATAAATGTTTTACTGTTTATCAGTTTAACACATCTTTGCTGAACAAAAGTATTCATTTATTTTTTTTTTTATATAAATCATACTGACTCCAAACTTGGGAACAAAAGTGTACTTTGAGACCCTTCCTTTACTGTTATTTCACAGCTGAAGTATTATATACATACAGTATATTTCATATGCAGTGTAAACAGAATGTCAAGCTAGCAGCATGATTGACATGTTGACCCAGCGTTACTGTGTGACGAATGAAGCAGATGCATTGCTTTTAAGGACATTAAATGTGATCAGCATTGTTTCTGTTTTTTGTCTCTTAGGCCCACTGTCCCATATATCTTGTGAATGTGTCCAGCATGTCAGCAGGGGATGTTTTAGCAGCCACTAAAATGCAGGGTAAGAGCCAGGCAATGTCACTCAAGGCCAATTCACAGTCACTTTAATATATGACATCCGAATCTTCACCGGTAAATGACATAATGTGACTCCGAATACTGAAACGTGATTGGTCGACAGGAAAAGTGGTGCATGGAGAGACGACCACTGCTCATGCCGTCTTAAACGGGATGCAGTACTACCACCAGGACTGGGCTCACGCAGCTGCTTTCGTCACTGTGCCACCACTCAGACTCGACCCCAATACACCCAATTACCTGCTCAGCCTTCTGGGAAAGTAAGTGGATTCATTTAGTGACTATTGATCTGCATGAGTAGTTTCATTTAGTCATATCTGTACAGTCACATAAAAGGCTTTTCACTGTGATGCAGTGACACTCTGAACGTCGTGACATCGGACCACCGACCCTTCACCACTAAACAGAAGGCCATGGGCAAAGACGACTTCACTAAAATCCCTCACGGTGTTCCTGGCGTGCAGGACCGCATGAGTGTTATTTGGGAGCGGGGAGTGGTATGTTTCAGTTAATATAGCCAAAAGTTGATGATTATTTATACCAGTTTTGATGCTGCAGCTGAAATACCTGCTCTTTCTGCGAAATACCTCTGTTTGTTTGCATAAATATAAACAAATTAACACCAACCAGGTGTGAATATCATGCATATTCATTTGTTACCTGACTTTCACTTACTTAGCCTGCTGTAATGATTAACTTTAAATAGATTTTGATAAAAATTTGATTCATGAAAAACTAATAATTAATTGAATTATTACAGAATTATTGTAAAACCCTTCCTTAATGGTTGTGGGCAATATTAGGCTAAAATTCATGCATGAATGAATACTTTTAAAAATGGGACACGATCAAGACAACTATGATGTACAATTTTTTAAATACTTGTAATATTTTTTATAATACTCATTTTTATAATACTTATGGGAAAGTATGGATTATATGCAAATTGTGATACAACCTAGAACTTAGTATTAAATTTGACGGATTTAATGAATGACAGTCATGTGATACAGTTAATATTCACATGATAATAATTAATACTTGCAGTTAGTATGCTGGAGGTGTAGATCATGAATATTAGTTACATTATGTGACTTGGAGGGATCCAAAAGTTTATGCAACAATGTGAGAGTGCCAATAAATATTAATATTACAGTACTGTTCAAACATTTGAAGATTTTCAAAATATCTCACCAATACTCACCAATTATTTGAATGCCTTTATGTAATAAAAAAATACAGTACAAACAATAATATTGTGAAATATATTTATAATAAAAAATTTAAAGTTAGTATATTTTTAAACCTATTTTTAAGACCTGATTAATTTATTAGCGGATTAATTGATTTCCGAGTCGTTAGTGTCAAACCTAAAACAGTTACTGCTTAATTTTGTATATATATATTTTTAAACCGTGCTGCATTTTATCAGGGTTCCTTGATGAATATAATGTTCAAAAGAACAGCATTTATTTGAATATTTATTTTGTAACATAAATGTGTTTATTGTCACTTTTGATCAATTCAATGCATCCTTGCAGAATAAAATTATAATTTTTTGTTTTTTACAAATCTTTCTGACCCCAAACCTTTGAATGGTAGTGTATATAAATAATATGTAACAAAGGGAATGAATTATATAACAATATTGTATTATTAATACTAATAATAACATAAAGTATATATAACATATTATAGACATTTAACTTTCTGCTCAAACCAGAACAAAGACAAAAAATCATGGCGAGGACAGGAAATGACAGATGCATGAAGAATAAAAACGTTTTTAGCTCATTCAATCGATCTTTCTTAATAGGTCGGAGGCAAGATGGATGAGAATCGTTTTGTTGCTGTCACAAGCTCCAATGCTGCAAAGATCTACAACCTTTACCCCAGGAAGGGCAGGATCATCCCTGGAGCCGATGCTGATGTGGTCGTCTGGGATACAGAATCAACAAGGTCTCCAAAATAATGAATTCAATTCAAATCATTCATATAGTAAGCATTGTAACATGAAATTACATATTTTGACATGGTTTTGTGTGTCTGTAGGACCATCTCTGTGACCACTCAATGGCAGGGTGGAGATGTAAATCTGTACGAGAACCTACGCTGTCACGGCGTCCCGCTGGTAACCATCAGCCGCGGTCGCGTGGTCTATGAAAACGGCATCTTCACCTGTGCTGAGGGCTCAGGAAAGTTCTACCCTCTCCGAACCTTCCCAGACTACCTCTACAAGAAAATGGTGCAGCGGGAGAAGGTACTCAAAGCACAACTCTCACTCCAGTAGATCATGCTTTTATTACAGTGTATGGCAGTGTCTCGACTGATTGTTTGTGACCCTCTTCTCTCAGTGTCAAGCACTCAAGGGGGTGGAGCGTGCGCCCTACACTGGAGATGTAGCTGCAGTGCAGAATTCAGGGAAGAAGGAAGTGGGCCCTTTAGATGGGGACATGAACCCACGACCCTGCACGCGCCACGGGGGAATGAGAGACCTACATGAGTCCAGCTTTAGTTTGTCTGGTACAGTAGTCTACATTAAATCTAACGAAAAAAAGTACTATACTTGACAATAAACACACACACGCACACGCACACACACACACACACACACACACACACAGCAAAAGGAGGAGGCAAGCGAGGCAGCGCCTCTTCAAACAAATTGGATGAGAATATAAAATTATAGTACAAAAATAAAACAATGCAAATATAACAAAATATGGCATAAAAGTTACATAAAAATATCTTGTTTTTCTAAGGTAAAAATGTCTAACAGAAACACCAGCAAGTAAAGTTGCAGCGGGAGTTTAATAAGTTTATTATTAAAAAGAACAGCTGAACATTAGTTCATAAACAAAATATAAAGGTTAATTGTTTAAGTAAAATATATTTAAATTGTTACTGATTGGGTTATTATTTTTGGAATAAATGCAAATTGCTTAAAAACACTAAACTGATGAGAATTGTTATTATTTTAATAAATATAATAGCCTGAAAGCTGAATAAATAAGCTTTCCATTGATGTATGGTTTGTTAGTATAGGACAATATTTGGCTGAGATACAACTATTTGAAAATCTGGAATCTGAGGGTGCAAAAAAAATCTGAAAACTGAAAATACTAAAATCACCTTTAAAGTTGTCCAAATGAAGTCCTTAGCAATGCATATTACTAATTAAAAATTAAGTTTTAATATATTTACGGTAGGAAATTGACTAAATATCTTCATGGAACATGATCTTTACTTAATATCCTAATGATTTTTGGCATAAAATAAAAATTATAATTTTGACCCATACAATGTATTTTTGGCTATTGCTACAAATATACTGTACCCGTGCAACTTAAGACTGATTTTGTGGTCCAGGGTCACACATATATATATATATATATATATATATATATATATATATACAATTAATATAAAATTGTGTAAATAATTTATATATGTTTAATATATTTAATTATATATTTAAAGTTAATATAGAAATATATAATGTGAATTAAAAATATATGAATTTATAAACTATGTAAATGTGTTTATTTACTATTACAGTTTATGCAACCTGTGTTGCTCAACAATCTTTCTTTTTTTGCTAGGTGCCCAAATTGATGATAGTGTCCCAAAGAGAGCTTCCGCGAGGATTCTTGCGCCCCCTGGCGGTCGTTCTAGCGGAATCTGGTAACATTTCGGATCAACACTTGCGGAAGTCTGCAACTGAACACCTACATTTTTGACAACCTCACATCTGATGAAAATGATTTCATTTTAATCACTTGCAACTAAATTCATGTGTTTTTTTATATATGTGTGTGCATACAAGGGAAAATATATTTGTGTGGAAATTGGAAAACAAGGTACTCGTTGGAAATACTTGTCAGAGATTTGGTAATCCGAAATGTTACAGGGTGTTTTGTTCTTCATATTCAGTCAAATGAAATATTGAAGGTTGTGTTCAAATACAACACTGTTGTAGTGCTAAATAAATGATCCTTTGACTAATTGTTTTTGTTTAACAACATTAACAACGGTACGTTTTACGTAAGCTGCCATTTAAACTATTTTAAAGATAGCAACTGGAAAGTTGTTTAAGAATGGGAATGTTATTAGTTTGTGTATTTGGTTATGGCTTGAAAATGTGAACCATTGTAAAGTTATTTAATATTTGATCTGTTTTAATGTGTTGGCAGATGACTATACGTTTACCTCAGTGTTTATATCTCGAGTTGCGTACATTAGCGCTCTGCTTCTCTACACTTACAACTCTTACAGTGACCAATCGACAACACTGTGTGACAGCAGGTACTAACTCATTTTTGCTTTGTGTCGAGGTGTTAATATTTGTTCTTATTTTTTATTATCTTATTTTTGACACTAAAAATTCAAAGGCAATGTGAGATATTTGATTTTTTCTCTGTCGTATTTTCCGTTTTAGTTCATGACACAGGTCACTTATATTGCTTATACATTCAAAAAAATAATGTATAAGAAGCATTTTTCATTTTACTTATGTCGTTTATAAGCACACCTTCTAAAATGTGAATTAAGAATAACATTGGAACAATGTTACATATCAAATTTAGCTGTGTAACTAATCTAAACATGTATTGAGCTTTCATTTCTAACTGACTTTTATCCACTAAGTCTACATTCCCTGTTAGTGGTACAGGCACTTACGAGTTATTCTTCATAACAACAGCATCATTTCTGCAGTGTAGCTTTATGTCTATTAGAATGAACCGTTAGCCTAACACTGAACTGTAATGACAGTTGAATTGCGTCAGCTGTTCACTGAACTTTAACACTGTGCATTAGTGACTATTGATCTGCATGTTCCTAAAACAAGTCAGCACATTTCTGCTTCACTTCTGATCAACACTAACCGACCCTGTTAAAAGACACCAGACAGCTAACTGAGGCATGTGTTCTGTTTGGTTTGTATATGCACACTATATTGCCAAAAGTATTGGGTCACCCCGTTCTAATGAAAGGTTTGACTACTTTAGTAATTTCCATGAGTACAAATCTTAATGTTTAAGTATATAATGATATTCTAGGGAATTGTGTGCTTCTAATTTTATAGCAACAGTTTGGACAGAACCCTTTTCTATTCTAACATGACAGTGTCTCTGTGTATAAGACAAGGATCAAAGAGAAATGATGATTCAGTCAGTGTGGAAGAACTTGACTGGTCTGCAGAAAGCCAAGTCCTAATCCCAGCTGAACACCTCTGGTGTGACTTTAAATGCAGACCTTAAAACTCATCACCAAACACCAATGACTTGTACATTCATTATATGGACAAAAGTACTGGGACACCCCCTTCTTATGGACAAAAGTACTGGGACACCCCCTTCTTTAGAAGAGAAAAAGGCACTTCCAAACGGTGGCAACAAAGACATTTATGTACTTAAAAATTGTATTTCCACCTCTGTTGCAACAGTTTTGAAGTGTATGAAATGACTGTACCCATATATATCCATATGTCATTGGTGTTTGGTGATGAATTTTTGGCTCAAGGTCTGCATTTAAAGTCACACCAGAGGTGTTCAGCTGGGATTAGGACTTGTCTTTCTGCAGACCAGTCAAGTTCTTCCACACTGACTGAATCATCATTTCTCTTTGATTCTTGTCTTATACACAGAGACACTGTCATGTTAGAATAGAAAAGGGTCCTGTCCAAACTGTTGCTATACAATTAGAAGCACACGATTCCCTAGAATATCATTATATGCTTAAACATTAAGATTTGTACTCTTGGAAATTTCTAAAGTAGTCAAACCTTTCATTAAAATATAGTGTATGTCTAATTAAGCACTTGAAGACCTTCTGTAGAGACCGTTCGAAACACAGTAGCGTTAGCTGTACATTGTTCCAGTGACACAAGCAGTAGATTGGCAAGAACATTTCTGTTGGTGCTGAATATTCATGTATTTTTTTATTCTAAATTTTCAGTATGCTTTTCAATTTTTTAATATGAGCTGTGTATGCACTACAGTTGTACGTATTATGTTTATCTCATGAAAAAGTGCTAATAAACCCCCTTCAACCTCATGACTGCATGTATCATTGAATAAAATGCAACATAGAATATATACATTTACTTTATAATTATGTTATTAAATAACTAATTCATTAGTAATTACCAAACATATTTATAATATATACTGTACACAAAGATTTAATATATTTATTTTAATAATTATATTATGTTATGTTTGGTAATTACTAAGTGTGTGTGTGTGTGTGTGTGTGTGTGTGTGTGTGTGTGTGTGTGTGTGTGTGTGTGTGTGTGTGTGTGTGTGTGTGTGTGTGTGTGTGTGTGTGTGTGTGTGTGTGTGTGTGTGTGTGTGTGTGTGTGTGTGTGTGTGTGTGTGTGTGTGTGTGTGTGTGTGTGTGTGTGTGTGTGTGTGTGTGTGTCAGTTACTTCAATCATTTTAAACTTTTGTTTCTTTGAATAATTTTACAGAAAATATTTATTTATAGGGTATATTATGTAATAGCTTTCTAGTTTATTTGTATTTGAAATGTTAATGTGTTTTTTATTGTGCCTCTTCAACCACTTGTCTTATTTCTAAAATGTTTAAAGCTTAGATTTGCTTAGAAATGTCTTTATTTTGAGCTTTTCTCCTACCTATTATGTAGTAGTTGTCAATCCTTTTGTCGTTATCATTGCAGCATATATTTTCGACAAATACAGGAATAATGTTAGTACAGACACAGTGTTTTCTAGTTATAATTTAAGAAGAGAAACACAAGGGATACAAACTGATAATAATGTGCTGTTATTCAGATCTTCACAAAGAAATGCGTCTATAACGAGGGGCGGGGCGGTGCGCATGCGCAGAGAAGGTCAGTTTGTTGCAGGAGCGCGTGGCGCTTTTGGCCGTAACTAGGCAGCGGCGCATATCTGGCAACCCTCAGTAGCAGACAGCGGACAGCTGCGGATTGCATTCTGCCAGTGCAATATCAACATTGGAAAGGGCGCAGTCAGAATACAGTGAGTAGAATATTGTTAAAATATTATAATTAATCGTTATCATTCATAATGTATGACATTAAATAGACGCTGTGGCCTCTTTTGTCTGTGTATTATGTGTTTATGGCTCGAGCGTGTCTGGTGTTGCTCATGTAGCGTTACGGCGGCGGGGCCTGCAGAACTGTCACAGCAATGGACTGTTTGTTCAGCGGACTCACGTGTATTACATTTCACTGCAGGCTCCAGTGTGCTGTTTTATAGAGCAATACGCAAAATGTATGTGCACATTTTGGTCTAAAGACAAAAAAGAGCCATATCAGTGATAAACAGAGCGCGTTAAAGGGCCTGTGTGACTCCCATCATGTAAGATACTGTAATATAGTTTAAGACGTCGATTGCAGCAAAGGATAAATAAACATTCGTATGTTAACTAATGCATATGTTTGTACTAATAACGAATATTATTGACATTGACAACGCGCATAGCTTGTCCAACTGATGATAAAACAAGCAGGTGACCTGTCAATATCTGCTTCATTTATTCAGATCCATCATAATAGCTAAAATAGGCCTATATATTTTTTATTATTAGGAAAAATACCATTTGTAGAGTGCCAATGATTCTTGAGGTGTGAGGAGAAAAAGAAGTCAGCAGGTACAAAAAATAAAATAATATAAAACAATTACAGTACCTGTCATTAGTTTAATATAGCAACATTAATTGTATATGAACTGAGAATTGCAATATTACAAAACAAAAGGACTGTTTGGTTTTATTAACTTCAAATTGTATTTACAATTATTATATTATAAAATTATATAATCACCTGTTCTCTGACTACAACTTAATATTATAATATTGAAGATTAATACACTTAAGATTAAAATACTATATGTAACATAAATGTACAGCAGCCTATATTTAAAAGCAACATTATTATTATAAGAAGAGGTTAATAAAAATACCTCTTTTATAAACACGTTTTAAAAGTGTTACCTCAAATCTTAGTCAGCACATTCAGATAATTATGAAAACATTTATAATCAGGTAATATCATATTAATATCACATCATATGATATTATAAACCATGATGTCACACACACATTTGTATTTCTAAAATACACAAACAAAAATGTAATTCTGAAAAAAAGTTACATTTTAAATAATATACTATTAGCTTGCAACAGCAGAAAAAAAGTTCAACCCTGCTGACAATTCAATACATGGTGCTAAAATAATTTTTGTTAAGATTTTTGTGTCCCAGTACTCAAGAATCAGAGCTTTACAGACTTCATGCAGTGAAATACACGTCTCTGTAGAAGATGTGTGTGTGTTTTACAGATGTGATTTCCATCACACAGTCTGCTGGGCGCTCCAGATGTGCATGGTTAACAACATCTCTGAAACACTTTAATCTGGATGGATTATCTTTGGAGGATTGAAATTTATAGCGTGATTACAATATTACTCTGCAGTGATGCAGTGACAACTGAAGAGCAGAACTGAATAACATGTCTGAGTAACCAAATAGAAACACATTAAGTCCAGACACAAGAAGGTGTATGATCTTTACCTGCTATCCTGTTGTCAACATGACATTGTAAATAAACCTATATAAGTGCTGTCAAACGATTAATCGTGATTAATCGCATTCACAATAAAAGTTTTTGTTCTGTGTATATTATGTATATATAAATCCAGACACATGCATGTATATATTTAAGAAAAATATGTTTTGTTTATATATTAAATATACTTATATACAATATAAAATAAGAATATAAATATATAAATAAAACATGTAAATATTTTCAAAATACATACATGCATGTGTTTGTATTTATATATACATAATAAATATGCACCAGTACACATACATATATTATGTAAACAAAAACTTTTATTTTGGATGCGATTAATCATTTGACAGCACTAATATATATATATATATATATATATATATACACACACACACACACACACACACACACACACACACACACACACACACACACACACACACACACACACACACACACACACACACACACACACACACACACACACACACACACACACACACACACACACACACACACACACACACACACACACACACACACACACACACACACACAAACAGTCACAGATGCAGTGAGTATAAAAATGAAGCGCATTATGTACATAGTGACTTTGTTCTTCTTTTTTCTTTGTAGGAGATGGCAGTGAATGTATACGCCACATCAGTAACAACTGAGAACCTGAGCCGACATGACATGTTGGCATGGTTGAACGACTCCCTTCTTCTCACCTACACCAAAATAGAACAATTATGTTCAGGTGGGTCGTACTGTCTTTTATGTCATGAGCATACTCTTATTTCTGATTATATAACACTATAGTTAATTTCACAATAAAAAGGCTTTTACTTTGCCTTTGATCATATATGCTAAGTGTTTGTATCTCTTCCAGTGTAATCAGTCAAATTAAAGCGTTTACTTTGCACTCAACACTAATAAGCTTAACCAATCACATGCATGCATGTTGATCAAAGACGTTTTTCTTTATTGTTCCCCATCATGCAATGAATGAGCTTTGTTGACTCACGTTCTCTTTTGCTCTTTGTCCTCAGGGGCGGCTTATTGTCAGTTCATGGACATGTTGTTCCCAGGGTGTATTCTTTTAAAGAAAGTGAAATTTCAAGCAAAGCTGGAACACGAGTATATACATAACTTCAAAGTACTCCAGGCAGCTTTCAAGAGGATGAACATTGATAAAGTCAGTTGGTCCTTTGGCATATTTCAATCTATGTTGATCTCACAGTTTTACTTTAATCTTGTCTTTAACTCATTTTTTTACTTTTACTCTTTACACATTTAGAAAATATACACGAAAGCTTACAGCTAATTTGTTTAAAAAAATATAATTAAAAGGCATGTTTATTTATATAGCATATTTCTTACACAATGGTAAATCTAAATGTTATTACATAAAAGTAATTATTGCTAATCAAAATGAGAAATATTTTAATTAATTTAAAATGTACTAAAAAGAAAAGAACAACAATACAGAAATACAATTACACTGTCACTCAATGGTTGTAGAGACGATGACGATAAAGAAGGTAAAGTTCCAAAATAAGACTTAATATCTACAGGTAGATCCAAACATAAACAGACAAGTAACACAACCAGAACACGAACTACATCAGACAGGACTAAACAGGGAGTATAAATAAGAAGGAACTAATGAGGTAATTAATGAGGACACAGGAAAAGATAATGATAAGCAAATAGAAAGAGAAACTAGGTCAACTAAGAGACTGAGCCAAAACACAACAAAGCAAAACTGTCACATATACTGTGCAATCAGTAAGGTCGAAGAAGTTCTGCATTTTGGCTTGTAATTTTAAAATATGTTTTGAGCACAAAAAAAACAATCAGTAGTTATGAAAGATAATGTATAGTTTGTGATTATTAATTAGGTTATACCAGTGTTTTTTGAAAATGAATCAATTAATTTTTATCAACCATCCATTTACTATAGTATGACGCTAATTAATATTCAATATAACAGACATCTCTAATAAAAAATGAGAATTAACTTTCATCAATATCAAACATCAGGCCTAGGTATCGCTTATCAGATCATTAGTTAAAAGTTGGAAATGTAAATTAGTTAGGCTTATACTGTATATTGATGTAGTATGCATTTTATGTTTGTATATTTTTGTTTTATCAACTGATCAGTCAGATTGCTGGTTTTTGGTGTCGTTTGTCAGGTTGTCTGAAAATATTTCTTGAGACAAGTGCAGGTGTCTAATGTTCTTTGTCAAATATGCTTTTGTATTCTGTAAATTTCCTAGGAACTGAGAAAGGATTTTAGCATAAAAAGGACACCTCTATATTACAACGTAGTGTTATATTGATCTAATGATTTGTTTTCTTTGTGTTATCCAGGTAATTCCAGTGGAAAGATTAGTGAAAGGAAAATTCCAGGACAACTTTGAATTCATCCAGTGGTTTAAAAAATTATTTGATGCCAATTATGATGGAAAAGAGTATGATCCCATTCAAGCTAGACAGGGCCAAGATGTGGCGCCTCCACCAAATCCAGGTGAACACTTTTCCCACAAACCCAAGAGAACTGGTCCCTCAGGTAACCTCCAGATTTTGCTGCATTGATTGCTGAGCTTCTTCTGCAAAGCAGCTGCTTGTGCACGGGCCTCAGAATGATTTACTCCATGCCCAAGCTTTCATTAATGAGAAAACGATGAATTCAGCATTCAAACAGCTCTGTGTTGCTCTGTTAGTGCAGTACTAACAAACAGTTTCCCAAAATCAGTTCTGCTGTGTTCTCTCATGTGCTGTCTTGAAGGGTCATTGCTTGCTTAGTGTCACTGCAGTCAGTCCTATTCATCCCTCAGATCCTCCAAATTCTTTATTGGTCATTTTAAAATTATTGTCACTTGAAATAAGTAAAAAAAACATGCCTTTTATTTTAACCCTCTATTGTATGCCTTAAAAAATAAATTTTAATGACTGAGTCAGTTTCCTTGCATAAAAATGCACCTCATACTAAAATCAAAAACAAAACAAAAAGAAATTGGAGGCAGTGCTATGTGGTGAAAGAAAGAAATAAGTTCATAATAATAAAACAAAAAGTATAAAAAAATAGAACAAAAACAAAAAACTGTTATATTACAGGAACTATTAGAACTGGCTTCTAAGTTTACATACACTGTATTTAAATTTCACTTTAATGTAACGTAAATTGTTAATGAAGCAAAAAAAGACTACCGTTCAAAGGTTTGGGGTCAGTAAAAATATCTTTATTTTTATACATAATACTTTTATTTATAAATATGAAATGTTTCTAAACAGCATATTAGAATGATTTCTGAAGGATCATGTGACACTAAAGACTGGAGTAATGGCTGCTGAAATTCAGCTTTGCTATAAGAGAAATCATTTACATTTTAAAATATATTAAAATAGAAAAGTTATTTTAAAGCCTTAGGTGAGAACTTTTGATCAGCAGTGTACAAATTATTTATTTATTAACTCTTTTAAAATTATTTGTAATCACTAATAAATCTAAATCATATTTTTATAGGTGATTTTTTGAAGCAGAGCATAATGTTGAGCACAAGGATGTAGTGTTACCAATAAAATACTTTATTTTGGTTTTATATAAAGTCATCCCTTCATTAACAACCCTTTATTGACATTTTTGTGCTTGAAAAGTGTTACTCTGAGGCCAAATTGCGCAATAGAGGGTTAACAGCCAAGTAGTCGTGGCCTAATGGTTAGAGAGTCAGACTCGTAATCGAAAGGTTGTGGGTTCGAGTCTCGGTCCGGCAGGGATTATCGGTGGGGGGAGTGAATGTACAGCGCTCTCTCCACCCTCAATACCACGACTGAGCTGAGACCCTTGAGCAAGGCACAGAAACCCCAACTGCTCCCCGCCGCAGCATAAATGGCTGCCCACTGCTCTGGGTGTGTGTTCACGGTGTGTGTGTGTGTGTGTTTACTGCTGTGTGTGTGCACTTTGGATGGGTTAAATGCAGAGCACAAATTCCAAGTATGGGTCACCACCATACTTGGTCATATGTCTCGGGACTCACTCACTTAGAGTCCCCAGAGAGGTACAAAAGTGGTGTCCTAATTGATTGCTTTTGTGATCGTTGGGGTGGATTGAGAATGTGACCTTCATTTAGTCTGTAGTCACACTTCCCTGACTTTGGTTAAACCTGCCAGATATAAATGGATGACCGGCTTTTGGAACAGTTAATGTTTGATCACACACACACAGGCTTAACCAAAGTAATGGGGTAACAAGCAGCCCATGCTGTAGCTTGTTAAAGGCTAATCTTACTGAACCTCTTCTGAAGCTCATTTTAGTGAATCATTAGCTCTGTTCAAAAACCTAGTGAGCTGCCACCTTAGACTGCATTTAATGGAATAGTTTACCCAAACGTGAAAGTTAGCTGCAAATGTACTTGTCCTCGGGCCATTTAAGATGTAGGTGAGTTTGTTTCTTCAACAGAACAGATTTGGAGAAATTTAGCATTACATCACTTGCCCACCAATGGATCCTCTGCAATGAATGGGTGCCGTCAATGGGTGCCGTCAGAATGAGGGTCAGCAGATAAAAACATCAAAATACAATTTAGTAAGCTTCCTAAAGTAAATAAATAAATAAATATAAATAACTGTTGGCAGACAGAATTCAGAATTGACTGTTATTTAAGGTCTCATAAAGACTGCTGTTTGTGGGACGTTTCATATCAGTCACTTATAAGGGTCTATTTTGGCCCACTATGGTATGGAACAGAGCTAAATGTGTTTAAAGGAGCTGATAAAAATGAAAAACACAAAACACTTAAAATTGCATGGATAAGTTTGTACATTTACTGAACAGATCCCATTTATTGTAACTAAATGCAAAACATCTCCAATTTCAGGGCCTCAGAGAACATCGCCAACAGTACCTAAAAACATGCCCACACCACAGAGGGTGACCACCACTATAAGGAAGAACCCCACACATGCCAGAAATGGGGGAAGTGATGCTGAAATCATGGAGCTTAATCAACAGGTAGAGTCCCCGGGAGGGTAAGGAAGCCTTACTCTACCTTGGAATACTTTCGATTGGAGATTTTAGGAATTTAATTAAAGAAAGTGTTGGTAGATTTTGCACCTTTCTTTTCTCTTATTTTCCTCAGATCATTCCTTATCTTCTATCCCACCTATTCAGATTATTGCATTTTATTTGATATTCTTCTATGTCTGGATATAGATTGTCTCATCATAATAAGCATTTTGACTTTTTCCCCATTAAGGAATGGTCATGTCCTGATGAGTAGAATCTCACCTTTTGTTCTTTGTCTTTTGCTTTGTTTTTTTGAAGTTGATGGAGCTGAAGTTAACCGTAGATGGTCTGGAGAAGGAGAGAGATTTCTACTTCAGCAAACTTCGAGACATTGAACTGGTCTGTCAAGAACAAGAGACGGAAAACAACTCCATCATCAGTAGGATAATTGACATTCTGTATGCCACAGAGGTACTGCCAATGACTTTTTTAAAATATTTTTTGACTGATATATATGTCAGGTTGATTCATAATTTCAATATCGATTTGTATCTGCTGTTCAAGTGACCATTGTTCTCTGAATGGTTGCATATGAAATCCAAGTGGGTCATGCAGATTTGCCACGTTAACCAACAGAATTTGCTTTATTTAAAAGTGACTTCTGTGTGAGTTGTGCCTCAAATGTCGCAACACTACTGACAATAGATAATTGGTTGTTTTTTTGTGAAATTTTCCTAATGTTACCACCAGTCGGAGATGGAAATATTAAAATTTAGTAAAAATTTCCCATTTCAGATCTCAAGTGTGTTCCAGTCTTATGTACACATCAAGATGGCGCCATGACTCAACAAGAGTCCATTTTCTTAGAGTTCTTTGCATTATGCTCATGTCATCGCCATCTTGGAAGTCAAATTTTGAGCACCATTCAAACAGGAATATATAAAAATGGCAAGCTGAGGCCTCAGAATCAGAATGAATGATTTGAAATGGACATGAAATGACTCTAATCGTAATGTTATTGTAAGTGCTGGGTAGATTACTTACAAATTGTAGTCAGTTACTAATTACAGATTACATGATGAAAACTGTAGTTAGTAATGTAATCTAGGTTACTCATTTTAGGTCATGTATTCTGATTACTTTTAGTTACTTTTAGTAATCAAACCTACCATTAAACATACCATATTAATATAAAAAAACAGAGAAAGAAAATATATTCCTTGAAATATTTCTTTATTTCTGTCTGTTTGTGAATATAGTCAAAGCTGAATGTTACACACAGTAGGATGTTTAGAAATGAAAATTTGAAAGAGGAAAAAAAGACTTCGAGAGAATCAATAAATTATGAATAATTTACTGCAATTGTGTGAATAATATGTAATCCATGAAAAAGGAACTGTAATCTGATTAAGCGCATTTTAAAATGTAATATACTCTAATTACAAGTATTACATTTTTAGACTCCAGATTACATGTTATCAGTTACTACCAGCACTGGATATTGTTGCTACTGATGTTTTTTATTTAGAACCACTATGAAATTGTGACCTAAAATTAATCAAACTAGTCTAATACGCTCTTCAGGAACCATAATGGACAAATACAAAAGTGCATTATAATTACCGGAATATACAAAATGTTACTTAATTTCATACAGTGCAGTGTTGAATGCAGGGTTTAAATACTGTGATTTGTTTCTACAGGATGGCTTTGCACCACCAGAAGATGATGAAATAGATGAGCAGGCCCACTTGGACCAGAACGAATACTGAGCATCCTCCTCTTCCACATCGACGTGACCCTTCACCATTTCCTCTCCTCACCCTTTGAATGACCCCCCTCTATCGCACGCTGTTAATATCCTCTCAGTTTCCTACAAATGTATGGGCTCACCAAATATACTCTCTTTGTCCTCCGATGCTGGTTTATGCACTACATAGGTATCAACAAACACTCGCCGTCCTCACCCTCATCCAGACAGTAGCACCAACAACGACACATCCTAGCCGTCACAGCATGTTTTTCATAACGACATAGAGAATGAACAAAAGAAAATGTATCGTAGATTGTGGGTAGCACAACGGAGGAAAAAAAAATTAATAATGTGAGGGGAAAGACGTTTTTAAAGAAAAGAAAATGAAGAAAATTCGTTGTGAGATTTTCATACATGGTTTCTTTGAGGTCTGTCTCGGCTCCATTCAGTATGAAATGAACAGTATCACGCCATCCATCTGTGTCTCCAGCTTCAGTCTGCCTCTCTCACTGACTGTACACTTTTAAAGAGACAGTTCACACAGAAATGGCTATTCTGTTATCAATGTCTTACCCTCATGTTGTTCCAAACCTGTATGACTTTCTTTCATGGAACGAACGAAGGTTGCTCATTTCCATACGACTGCAGAAAATACTGAAGCTTTCAAATTTGAAAAAGGACACAAATAAACCATAAAAGTAGTTCATACGATTCATACACTATATTCCAAGTCTTCGAGATTCTTACAAACTTCAAGTACACCTGTGACCAGGTGATCACTGAGTTGATGAAATTCTAATGAAAGCACCAACAAGAGCTAGAGAAGATGTCAAGATTTTAAGTGAATAATGGAATAGAGCACTCTTGTAAGATTTTTTATATCCTTGTTAAAGCTTGAAAGCTTTAGTTTCCATTCATTGTACATCCAAAATATCATACATGTTTGGAACGGCATAAAGGTGAGTAAATAATGACAGAATTTCATTTTTAGATGAACTATCCCATTAAATGATTAAAAACAGCAGACACTTATCAGGAGGAATCCCAGTAATATATTATCTGCAAAGATACTGATGTCAAGTTTGTCAGTGACATGATGGAAATAAATACGGAGCTGTAGAGAGGACTTTTATACTTATACATGTGAATGAGCCAGTGACAGGGTAAATAAAAACAAACAAACAAAATGACATGAAAATATGTCAGCAAGGCTTTAAAATGTGTGAGACAGCATTAACTTATTGCACAGGTTGTTTAGCGTATACCCAGGGAGCATGTGAATGTTATACATTGACAATTGATGAGTGATTGTTTGAAAATCATATTTTTCTGTTGCGCTTGATTGTGACGTTATTCTTACACCTCATAGACTGCTAAATAGAAACTCGCCAAATGGATGGAAAGTGGTATTACTGTCATATTCAACTAGTGTTCACAACACCATTGAGCATGAGGGACAGTACTCATTGTTACTGTGTACATTTTATTTTAGTCGCAATCAAACATGATGCTACTGATCAGATGATGTCATGTCAAATTGAACTGACGTTTGCTGCTAGTGTTGCTGCATTTATGTTTTGTTTTGTATTTATTTCGCTCAGCTATTGAATAGCATATGGGCTGTGCATTCTTAACTGTAAGTCATGCAGATTTGTAAAAGGCCCTGATCAAATTAAACAGAGATGCTAGATGTCATTGGTTTGAATCTACTTCTCTCGGTGTACAGAACCGGAGTCATCTTGTATTGTCTCACTCAGTATGGCTATAATTGTGTTTGCATAAATTGTTTTGAGTAAATAAACATTTGTGGAAAGATTTTGTCCATGCATTTCATAAAACTGCATATTAAAGGGTTAGTAAAATGTTATGGCATACACAAATGTTTAGAATTTAATTCAAATAATGTGTCAATTCTCTTTCTTTGACTGGTTCATCTCTGATGATTGTGCCAATGTAGTTTACAATCAGTGATTAAGTTTTAATTTAATTTTTGTTTGATATTGACAGCTATTTGGGGATATATTACATGCAACAACATATTATATTTTTGGACCAGTTTTAAAGTTTTATTACATTTTTGTTCCTGAAATCCACCCTTCGGCTGGGATCAGACTGATCCAGTTTTTGGGATCAAAAGTATCCCAATCTTACGAAAACGTTTTGAACAACACAAACTGAGGATTTAATTCAGATCAAAACCAAGATTGCAATTTGTGATCTAATCCGAATTCAGAATCCCTTTTCCACCAAACTTCTGCACATCTGTTGATGGGAAACCGAGAAACTGCTGATAACCAGCAGCAATAATACTGTACTTTGCAAGAGTAGGCCTACAACCATTGCACTTACCACCTGTTGCCTTCAATTATAAAAAAGTCAGCCAAGCCTAAAACCGGATCAGAGGAACCCGGAAGTCACGCACATAGAAGCAGTGAGTAGCTGCAAAACAAGAGACTTCAGAGGTCGCTGATCTCACAGGAGATAAACGCTCACTCTCTGATGATACTATATAGCAGATGGTCGACACCTGTCTGATGTGAACAAACATGTATACGTCGTTGAGGACGCGAATCCGTGTTTTGAGCTGTTTAAGTTTTGAACGAATCATTAAAGTTAACATGATTCTCGTGAGCTTCCACTGGCTTCACTGAATAGTAGCCAAAGGCATTCCAGTGTGGCCTAAATTTAGTATAAATGTAAATACTGAGGAAACAGACGACTGTTTTTGGTTTCTATAAACTATATTAAGTTTGAAAAAAAAGGCTGTGAAATATGTTAATTTAATATTAGTAAAAAATAAAAATAATGTTTTTCTTATTATTATTTATATCTTCTTGATTTTGTTTATTTTATAAAAACGTTTAATGGTTAAACTGTAGTCCCAAACAGATTTGTATAAAGAAAATAAAGGATGATTGTCGCCGTAAAAACGATTCAAAATGAATCAAGTAGATGATTCAACGAATCTCTCTCATGCGCCAAAGCTCCGATTCACTGAATCAAAATTCCCTCTGCTACAAAGCACCTGCAAACTATCAGAGCAGCTGATGGATACGTTTACGTTACGTAAAGCCTGATATGTTTTTTTAATTGTTGGTCAGAGGGCTAATTCTAAAATGGTGAGTTTTAGAAAACTACTAAAACTGTATTAGTTACTGTTTGCCAGTTGGCGTTGTCTGGCGAATCACAGGGCCAAAAACGAAATGTTACGTTATTTTATGAACGTTAGCTAACGTTACGTATTTACTCTAGCCATTGTGAATTGTACCTTTTCTGTTTTGGAAAAGGTTCGTTCATTCGGCCAAGATCGAAAAAACATTTCGAAAATCAAACCGCTGAAGAGAAACGCCGCCGGACTCCAGCTGCACGGAACGCGACCGATACTGACGTGCGTGTTTTCAGAACGAGTTTAACATTGATTAAATCCGACAAATTATTAAATGAATTCCATATATGGTTATTTTAGTGACCAATCTGACCCAGAGGTCAAAACTGATAGCAAAGCTGAACCTTACACACGATGTTTTGAACAACCATTCAAACGCTTCAGCTACGCTCTGCAGTCCACCTGGAGGAGTGACGCAAGGTTCGTTTGACACCACTAAAAATGGTCAAGGTAATGAAATACATCGATTGGCTAATGGAAATAATATAAAGTGACTGTTGACTCTTGTTGTCTATGTAGGAAACATCTTACCAGCAATCCTCCTGTAGGTAAGGCCGTTATGTATTCTAATATGCAAGTCATTGGCTATAATATTCCCCTATTTAGCTGTTTGTTTTGGTCATTCAAACTGTATCTCTGGCATCTGTGCAGATGTGTTGTCAAGTGATGAGGAAAAGGAAACCAGAAATGAGCTGGACACCCAATATGAAGATCTTTTTTCGTTTGCTGACACGGGTAACTTGCACAAAGTAAAACAAATAAATAAAAAGCACTTTCACAGATCAATAAAAAAAGCTTTGTGTCATAAAATTCGGTAGTTGATGTGTTTTTAGCAGGTATAAGACCTCTTCGTATAATTACAAATATCCTTCAGGTTGTACTTTTTTGCTCATTTTCTGCTTCGGAATAAAATGTATGTTTTTCTCCTCGAGTATATATATATATGTATACATAAAATGTGTGTGTTTTTCTGACTATTATTTAATATGTAAGGCTTTACAGGACTAATCCTTTTCTTTCGTCTCAATGTCTCTAACAGATTTTTTTGTGGGTCAGAAGAAAACCACTTTTAAGAACTGTGATGACACATCTCCGAAAAAACAGCCTCTGCGAAAATATCGAATGAGAGATGAGGTAAAGTGAAATATACTCATAATATTGGATTCGGTTTAAAACTGATGCAGTTTTTTCCTAAAACAGTTTGGTAACATCACCCGTCGTGTCAGAGTGAAAAAGGCCATGTTGCCTAAAAGCCCAAAGAGACGTGTTACGCTCAGTCTTACGCTCAACATCAAATGTTTTAAAGTTGGAATGTTGACGAAGAATTTCAGAAGATCTGACGCTCTGCCCGCCCAGTGCACCGTAAATATTAATTACAGGTTTACTGAATTCACAATGCATTATCCAGCACCTGATGTACTCCGATATACCGTCTGTTTTTCATTTACAGTTTACAGTGGATGATATTGAGATTGCAAATAAAGGTAAATCATTTGCACATTTTCAAACCAGCAGGCTTTCAGACACTCACAACTGATTCCTCAAGATTTAACATATGGAATATGGTTAATAGTTCACCCAAAAACAAAAGTTTCTGAAAATCTAATCCACAATGTTGTAGATGAGTTTGTTTCTTCATTAGAACAGGTTTGGAGAAATTTAGCATTGCTTTATTTGATCACCAATAGATCTGCAGTAAATGGGTGCCGTCAGAATGAGAGATAAAAATCACTTCTGGCCAAAATATGAGTCCATAACAAAAGCTTCCTGCACTTGATAAAGTCCATCCCCTGTTGTCCTCTTACATCAAAATCTACCAGCATATTTATTTAAAACCGCTTTAGACTGTTTTCGATTGAAATCATTGCTTGATCTGTGCATATTTCTCTTCCTTTTAACATCAAAAAACATCTTGATGGATTTGTTTCTTACAAATGCTCAGATTTTCGCTTAACATCAATTAATGTCCTGGAGCCAAATGAATGATTACTTGTGGATTATTGTGATGTTTTTATCAGCTGTTTAACTCTCATTCTGACGGCACCCATTCACTGCAGAGTATCCACTGGTGAGAAAGTGATGTAATGCTAAAGTTCTTTAAATATTTTCAGATGAAGAAACAAACCCCTCTACGTTTTGGAAGACCTGAGGGTGAAATAATTTTTGGTAAATGTAATTTTTTAGGTGAACCATTCCTTTAATTTTTCAACATGCTAAAAGTGATGAAAACCCATTTTAGTAAGTTTATTCATTCCGAATGTGCGATGAACGTATGTTAACGATCTAAGAAATGCAAAATTTTCTCTTCCTTTTCAATTTCAGAACGAATAGAAGCATCAGATTTGATGTGTTGTGAATGGTGCACTGAGCAGAAGCTGCCAGCCCTGTTTCTACAGACGTCTCCACAGACGTGTCTTCATCTGCAGGTCCAGCTGGACATGTTTGACGATGATTCCAAAATGTGGTGTGACTGCCAGAGCAGGAGTGAGTCGCAAAAACAAACTTTACAGCAGTCGACACGTGATGAAGTGTGACAGATGTTCTTGCTTTGAGAGTTAAATCATGTAAAATAGCTTCTGTTGTGTCCTTAGATGAAGATGAGAAATACGTCGTCCTTATCTTTGAGAAAGAGCTCACACTCTCAGAGCAAATCATCCTTGAGGAAATATTCACAGAGATGGGCAAGCGTAATAATATCAGCTGTTTTCCGGCTAAGCTGTCATTTGAAGAAGCCAGTAACAGACTGAAGACACATCAGTGTGCCCAAAAACAGGAGGTGGGGCAAGGCATGCAGTTCAAATATGTTTGTCACCTTTATGATGTTCCAAACATGTTATTTTTTTAGGAAAGTCTTGTGGTTTCAAATGTCCTTGCATTAGCCAATCGTAGATCAAATATGGTGATTAAAGGTGCACTTGTAATTTAATTTGAAATTTCTGTTTAAAACTAAGTGACTTTTCTGGCATTAAGACTTCAACTTAAAAATGACAAGTGCTCCTCAGTCATCTTGCTTTGTATTTATTTCATTTTTCCCTGTAATATTCATTTTAATTTGCTGTTCAGTTTGTTGTGCTTCAGCTTGAAGAGGATGAACTTCCTGTCATGAGTCAGGTTTTTCATACTTGTCCTTTCCTTTCCCCTTTACTTGCATTTCCTTTTTCCTGTTCTTTTCCTTTTTTATTCTTGTCCCTTTTCTTCTTTTCCCTTTCCTTTTTATTTATTTTAGCTTTTCTTTGACGTCCCGGTTCTTTTGTTTCTTTATCAATTTCCCTTTCCTTTTTTTCTATTTTCTCTTCTTTTACTTTCATGTCCTTTTACTTCCATTTTCCTTTAATTTTTTTCTTGTCCTTTCTCTTCTATTTTCATTTCCTTTTTATTTTTGATTTCCTTTTACTTCTCCTTTCCATTTTTCCTTCGTTTTTTCCTTTTACTTGTCCTTCCCTTTCTTTCTTTTAATTCCCCCTTTTTACTTTAAACTTTTATTGCCCTTTTCCTTTTCTTCTTGCTTCCTTTTTCTTATAATTTACTTCAACCTTTTTTTCTCTTACCTTTTCTATTCCTTTCATATTACCACATAATCAAATCTAAATCTTTGAGCACCAATTATAGTAGAGCAAAATAAATCATCCATGTTGTTTAGCTCTTTCTCTCAATGTTTAGCATGGCTTGGTGCCATTTCCGGCGTCTCCTGATCCTCATCGATGGGAAATTGCAGCCCTCAGTGTCTCAGACAGTGATGAGGATGATTTGATAGAGCTCCCTTCATCACCCAAACAGGATATCAAAAAGTCAGTTGGCTGACCTAAAGTGAGCTGATCATTTGTTATATTATTATCTAGAAGAGCGCTTCTCACCATCTCTTTTCAGACTGGTTGTGTACCCACCTCCTCCAGCCAAAGGGGGAATAACCATCACAGAGGATGACCTCAACTGTCTTGAGGAAGGAGAATTCCTAAACGATGTGATAATAGACTTCTATCTAAGGTTAAAGTTATTGAGATTGTAGAAATGGCTATCTACTTCAGTCCATTGGCACTGTAATGACTCCGTCTTGTTTTTTTGGCCAGGTATTTGGTCTTTGAGCAGCAGGAAATGGAGGATGCCTCCAAGTACCACGTGTTCAGCTCTTTCTTCTTTAAGCGCCTCACTCAGAAAGACCATAGAAGGCTTCCAGGAACTACAGATTTGTCGTATGTATAGAATATAGTCTTGTAAAAAGTACATAAACCTAATGGGTATTAACACTGCAGTGTATTGCAGCATTCAAGAGCGCCGGCACAGTCGGGTGAAAACGTGGACTAGGGGCGTCAACCTTTTTGAGAAGGATTTTATATTTGTCCCGATCAATCAAATGTGAGTCTCTAAACAAAGCTGCACGTCCTGCATCTTTGGTGATCATTTAAAAATGTTCTTGCAGACTTTCAGGTTGTGTAGGTTAGGTAAAATAAAGAGCATGTCTTAATAAGAGCCCCTCCGGTGTAATGTCTCCTCAGGGCTCACTGGTACCTGGCTGTCATCTGTTTTCCTGGCAAGATTTCACAGACCAGTGGTTTGGATCTTCACCTCAACTGGCGACGGTATTCAGTGGAGTATCTTTGTGATCAATCTCCACTCAATCCCATGTCCCTCTTCTACTCACCAGAATGCTCAAAGCAGCTCTCCAGATGGAGTCAATCCATAGGTAATGTAGAAAACCGATGTGGTGCCAGAGCAAAATGATGTTGATAAATGACAAAATCTTGCTTCTGCTCTTTTTGAGTGAGAACATGCAAATGCAAACTACTCCATGATACAGCAATAACGAGTAAAACATTTTCTATATTTGATAAATTTCATTCATATTCCGTTCTTTTTGGTCACAGATTTTTATAACGGCGGTTCAATACAAGTTAAGTAATGTGTCATACTGTTGATTTTGACATTTAGTTCATAAAAACTAGGGATGATGGAAGTCTATGAGTCAAGGCCAGAATAAACACTATATGTTTTGAAAGTATTGCCACAAATACTTAATACAAGTTAGTGTTTTGAGAGCATTGTAGACATACTTTTTAACATATTTCAAGTTTTTTGTGTGTGTATATATATATATAAAGAATTCTTAAAAAAGTTATAACCGCACTTATTTGAAATCTTTTGTAACATTATAAACATCTTCATTTTGATCAGTTTGATGCAACAAAAAAGAGATTAATTACAATTATTTTCTGTGATAAGTATGCCTTATGTACAGTAAGTATGTTTTTCTCCCATAGACAAATTAGACCAGAGCTTCTGCTTCCTTTCAGATGACGAGGCTGAAGATGATGATCAGGTAATGCGAGTTAATCACTTTCTAATTCAGTAACAAATCAGTAGAGACTAGAGTGAGCTAACTTTTCTATTTCTGAATTACAGATGGCCAAGAACAGATCTGTCCTTAACAGTGACAGCAATGTCTCCAAACAGTGAGTGTTCCTTTTACGTGTCACTAGATGGCAGTAACAAGTCGATGAAATGCTCCATTGTACCCAGTCATTTGATGGACTGTCTGTGTTTGCAGGCCGTGCATACTCATCATGGACTCCCTCACCTGCAGTGGAAGATCATCAGTGGTGCAGATACTCCAAGAGTAATTATCATCTTTTGTTTGATTACTTTTGCACCTGTGCGTTAATAGTGAGCACACATTTTCTCTAGTGCTTCTGTATCCTGCATTAAGCAGCAAATGTTGCCAATTAACGACTGTTTCCTATGAGACAAAATGCCGTTTTCCTCAAGGGGGAGTTTGGCAGCTCACAAAGCCGAGTCCTTCACCGGACCACATTCAAATCTCAGTGGAGACGTTTGTGTGCTAGAAAGAATCATTTGTTTAAATCAATTCCAAGGACTCGTTGCTGACACACAAATGTAAATCTGCTCCCAAACCGAGCAAACCTCATGCATGTGAGCCGGCTAGTTATATTTACCTGGGTGGCATATAAAACCAGTGTGATTAATTTAATACTTCACCCAAAAATAAATAAATAAAATATGATCAATGAATGCTAGACAACATTGCCATTCTAGCCACGTATATTATGTTAATTCAAGGTACTTGCAAGAGGAATGGAAGGTCAAAATGGGCTCTGAACAGAGTTTTGGAAATGGAGTGATGGATGGATGGAGTCCCCTCGTCCCAAAACAGGATAATTACACCGACTGTGGCATCTTCCTTCTGCAGTATGTGGAGAGCTTCCTCAAGGTATTATGATGAGCATCTAAAGTTTAGTTTTTTTTTCTGTATTTAAAAATTCTGTTCTTATTCATTCTTTTAGGACCCACCACAAACTTTCCATCGCAACATGGACCTGAATGGCTGGTTTTCACAGAGGACGGTGAAGAGGAAAAGGAGGCAAATCAAACGGCTCATTCTCAGGCTTCACAGACAGCAAAAAGTGTAATTTTTTTCAGGTCATACGCTTCCTACAGTTTATTTATTTTGATCACAAAAACTACTTCAACCCTTCCTTCAGGATTATTTTAATGGAAGGAAATTAAATTAGCAAAGAAATGGTTGCTTCTTTAAATTAAAACTATTAAAATTAATATATTCGTTTGCTTTGGAAATGGATGATTTGTTCTTGAAGTTCAGTAAAGTAATAGTTGTATATAGAATCTATCAAAATTAAATGGCCAGATGCTGAATCAAGTATGAGTTTTTTTTATTGTATTTGTTGTATGAATTGTAATAAAATAGAAGATAAATAGAAAATAACTGTTTTCCAACAGGTTTCCCCAAATTAGTCTAGTCCCAAACCCATAACATTGGTGAGCCAATGTTGCTCAAATAAACAGCAGTTCTGTGAATTCTTCAAGGAAATGAGTGCATATGTGACCCTGGAGCACAAAACCAGTCTTAAGTCGCTGGGGTATATTAGTAGCAATAGCCAAAAATACATTGTATGGGTTAAAATTATATATTTTTATTTTATGCCAAAAATCATTAGGATATTAAGTAAAGATCATGTTCCATGAAGATATTTAGTGAATTTCCTACCATAAATATATCAAAAGCTAATTTTTGATTACTAATATGCATTGCTAAGGACTTCATTTGGACAACTTTAAAGGCGATTTTCTCAGTATTTAGATTTTTTGCACCCTCAGATTCCAAATATTGTCCTATGCTAACAAACCATACATCAATGTAAAGCTTTTTTATTCGGCTTTCAGATTATGTAGAAATCTCAATTGTGAAAAATTGACACTTATGACTGGTTTTGTGGTCCAGGGTCACATATATGGCTTAAATGTAGCTGTCTATATAGTATCATGTTTAAGAATGGCTGAAAGTCACATCCCTGCCATAGCGAAAAGACAAAGAGCTCTTGCTGTTTCCTCAAACAATCCGATCATTAAGATTTAATTCCTGTGGTTAAAGGCTCAGATTTAAGTACACATAAAATTAATAAACACATTTCTTCCCAAAGAACATAGCTTATGCATATTCTAAACTCATTTATTCTCCCAGACTTGCTTCTGTCTCTGCTGGAGGGCAGCATTTTTGCCTGTTCATGCAGATGATCAGATTGGCATCCCACACGATCAAGACAGATGACCGTCTGCCTCCCAATACTCAAATCAAAATGCTTGATGTATTTCTGTGGTTCAACCTGGACAATTTTTGGACTATAATGAACCACCTGATCCATGTGCACAGTGTAATATTCAAGACTGGGGAAATCAAATGCAAAAAATAAGAATCCTTTGTTTAAAATATATCGGCTAACCAAACCATACATTAATGTTTTATTAAATATAGGGGTTACAGCCCTTCTATAAAGGGTTAATGTGCACACTGTAGCAAGTATGAGAATTACAAGCATATAAACTACACTACCAGTCAACAGTTTCTGAACCGTAATATTTTTTGTTGTTTAAAGAAGTCTCTTCTGCTCTTCAAGCCTGGATTTATTTGATCAAATGTACAGCAAAATTTGTTTTCTATTTGAACATATTTTATTTAATAAATGTAATATAAATGGAACTTATTCCTGATTGCAAAGCTCAATTTTGAGCATCATTACTCCAGTCACACGATCCTTCAGAAATCATTCTAATATTCTGATTTACTGCTCAAAAAACATTTATTATTACTATGTTGAAAACAGTAGATTTTTCTTTCAGGTCTCTGATGATTCTTTGATTCAGAAGAACAGCATTTATCTGAAATATAAATATTTTATCACATTATATTTATCTTTATCATCACTTTTGATCAATTTAAAGCATCCTTGCTAAATAAAAGTTTTAATTTCTATAATTTCTTTTAAAAAAAACTGATTTGATGGTATAATGTTACAAAAGCTATTTATTTCAGATAAATGTTGATCTTTAGCTCTTTCTATTCGTCAAAGAATCCTGAAAAAATGTACTCAACTGTTTTTAATATTGATAATAATAATAAGTGTTTCTTGAACAGTAAATCAGCATATTAGAATGATTTCTGAAGGATCATGTGACACAAGACAGAGTATTAATGATGCTGAAAATTAATCTTTGATCACGGGAGTAAATTACATTTTTGTAAATATATTCAAATAGAAAGCAGCTATTTTAAATAGTAGAAGAATTTCATAATATTATTGCTTTTGCTGTATTTTGGATCAAATAAATGCAGGCATGGTGAGCAGAAGAGACTTCTTTAAAAAACATAAAACATCTTACTGTTCAAATACGTTTGACTGGTAGATTTGTAAGACCGGAAAGTTGATTAAATTCTTAGTTTAAAGGAAATGTCTCATAGCCTGTATCATTCGATCAGCTTTGAAACCTTGAAAACGACCTCCTGTGACAGCCTCACCTCACTTGAGATTGCATCCCTGCTGTGCTCTCCATATGAGAAACTTCCTTTATCTCTTTTAATTCCACAGTGTTGGAACTAATGAGACTCTTTGAGTGGATCATGCACTCAACGCTCAGTTATTACTTCAGTGCTTTGTGGAATTACCCATCTGCCAGCAGGCCAGCAGCATATGGAATGACTTGTAATTTAAGCTGAAATGTTGGTGAGGGATTGGTTACCACTGAGGGAATAATGAAGGCAAACACAAATACTGAATTTGCTGTTTGATTTGTGTTTGTGATATGTAAAATAATGTATTCGTTTATTCTCAAACAACAAAAACTATTTAGTTCACTGTGAAATTTGTGTATGACTTCTGTTTAATTAGTCTTTTTCTGTGCATGTTTACCATATAATTTTACAGCACTTTCAGAAATGGGCTGAAATTGTATATTTAGACTCAAGTTATACTTTCATGTGACTGTGGAAAACAGCCAGAATATCTCCCAGCTATAACAACTCCCCCTCACTTCAGGCTTTTTCATCAGACTCAGTATTTTTACTAAACATTCCAAGGTAACAATATCATTGAGATGAGTCACAGCGTCTGGAAATCAAGCTGTTCTTCTGTTATATTCGCTTATGTTGTGTTACTGACATATGTGCTCTGGAGCACACTGAGCGATTGTTTTTATCTCTGCTATGCTCCTGGGAAATGCAACAGTCAGTGTGGCATTAAATCGAATTAACAGTGTTTCTCCAGGTTTACCAGATGACATAACTGTAAAACTCCTGTTTTAACCTGTTTTGTTTCTGAAGGAACTGATGTTTAATGTATGTGATCAAATACAAGATGATATTCTGTAAAATCCTGTCAAATATGACAATGCTTCATGACCTTAACCCAAGGTAAACCGTATAAACGCCCTGAGCAACATTTAAGCATGAAGTCGAATGGAAAAATATAGTCTAAGTCTAAACTAGAACTATATTAACTAAAACTTCACTGTTTTTTCCCTCAGCGGTTATGCTCAGAAATTTGATACAGAGCCACGTAGTGATATATCAGGTGTCCTAATTAGATTTACAAACACAAAGTCTGCTTTCAATGGGGTATTACATTTCAACTTAGGAATACTTCTATACGTTTTGAATTACAAGCCAATAAAACATTAACGAGTCTCCAGTTTATCAGTTGCGCGCCTTTTAGTAACCATGACAATCCAGTAAGCAGCTCTCGACTTTCTCCTCACCCCTCAACCGACGCTTTTTCATCTTTAAAACAACTTTATCAACAATAAAGTGGGATTTCTTCATAAAATAAAATTGAAACATTTACATCGTTGAGACTTGGTTCATATTTGTATGCTATATTCTACTAGGAACGTGAGTTATTCTTTTTAGTGTGTATTTATAAAGATAAAAATGTGCCTCTTGTCCTCAGTCCCACAATGTAACGATTAAAAAAAGTTGTTATAATAGAAGCAACACGATTTGTGCGAAGAGAACTGATAAAATAAATATATGATAAATAAAATAATTAAATAGTCATAATATTTCAAGTATAACAAATTATTCTACTTTTACAGTAACGTAAACAAACGGTGTTGGCTGTGTGTTAAAAGTCATGCTATTTTATTCATTAGATGGATGGATATGGTTGCGGCTCAAACCCCTAGTTAGCTCCCTACCTAGGCAGCATTTTGGGGCCGTCATGTAATATGTAAAGCTGCTTCTTCGCGAGTCTGTGAGGTGCAAAACTGCACGCGCCTGCTGTATGACGCCCACATAAGCATAAGCTATAGATAGTCAGCTCTCTGTGTTTTGAGACACGGCCTGGATCTGTCACCGCTACCGTGTCACCACTGAGGTCGCTGTTATTCCTGTGGACTTCAGTCTGAAGCCGGACACAGAGGAAGGACAGCGGCTTTGAAAAAGGGAATATTTAAGATCGAGGGAATCTGTCACCGCTAACCGGGACAGCCTGTCGCTTCTCTGTCCACAAAGACAGCTGCTCTCTCCGGACTTACAGATAAAGTGAGTGATTTTACTTACTTTATTTGTTGCGTGGCTTCTATGTAGAGCAGCTAGAGGTTTATTTGTTGTTTGGTGTTAAGTTGTGTTTAGTTGCTTTTACAGTGGCGAGCTAGCATGCTGCTAATGAATGGGTCTTTATTATTAACAGTCGCCAGGTGAATTTCGCATATCGTTTATTTTAGTAACAATAATAATTCTGTTTGAATACAAGATTTAAAGTGTGACACTTGTATGGTATTTGCAAATATTGCACTTCATGTAACTTCTCGTCTATCCGAGATAGTTATATTTATTTATTAATAGTTTGGCATTTTTTTGCTTTAGTTATATTATTTTGTTTTTCAGTGAGACATTTGTTTTGTTTTGTGACCAGTTAAGTGTGTGTCTGTGTGACCAAAGTTTTCCAGAAAATGAGTCAAGGCTGTATGTTATGAAAACGCGATTGGTTTTATGTATTGTTAAGGAGTTAACTTTTGTGATCTGAAGGGCCGAGTTAACGTTATTTATTTGTGTTTCATTCACATGAATGATGGATGCTTCGAACACTGTATTAGGTGACTGTAAACTCCAGTGTCTGCGCATGCGCGACTGCTCTGGTTAAACGTCGTAATGGTTCCACCTTTATAATCCCTCCTGGGTCATTCCACGAAATGTGTGTGAACACTGGCTTCAGCAATGAAAAGCTTATACTGTGTGCTATTATAGAATGTTTTTAAACACTAAAACAGATTTTTTTTTAATAATATACAATTTATTAATAAATATATAAATTATGATTATATAAATATATAATTGACTCATATTTAAGTTTACAGATATAGTAAACTCAAAAGGTTGCATATTTGAACGTCCATGTTTATTAATTATCAGAGTGCAAGTATTTGTGCCTGTGTAATTCTGTATTTTCGCAGAATAATGAATATTTTTATTCTGGTGTCACCATTGCCCTGTGAAATTGAGTTTGTAGTCACATCTAGTCACACTTCCCTGACCGGCTTTAGGAACATTTAATGTTTGATCACACACACACACACACACACACACACACACACACACACACACACACACACACACACACACACACACACACACACACCACACACACACACACACACAACACACCTATATATAAATAATAATAAAAAAAAATATTTTACCATATTAACTTGCCATGCTATTTTGGCTTTGTATCAAACAGGAATCATGATATTATTAATGTATTGTTATTGTTCTGTAATTTGTATAAAAATTCTATACCCTGATAGGAAAACACACACTCTGAGTTGGCCTGTATTTCTATAAATGACATCCATGCCTTTGTACAAAGAAGAAATGTCCTCCCATCCCTGCTTAGGACACACAATTACACAACATGCATTTTAACTGATCATCAAAGTAATGGCTTTCTTAAATTAAATGTTATCAGGATTTTGATGTTTGAAAAGCATAGTAGTTTTAATTACAAACTAGAAACCTACATACCAACTAGAAACATTTGGCTTGATTACGTTTTTTTTTTTTTAGTCCTTGCATATTAAAACACTCATTTGAATATTTATAGAACCCAGCAAAAGCGCAGGAAAATGTTGGCTTTGGAAGTCCCATCGACGCTGGCCTCTTTGCATCCTGTTGCGTCCTGTTTTCCATATCCTCTGGCTGTAAAGAGAGCAGGAGCAGAGGAAGAAAGAGGAGGGATACAGTATGTGTGCTACAGGAAACTCACACAGCCCTTTGACCCCAAACCATTGCCCTATGACAACGTCTGTACTGCTGCCATCAGCATGCACATAAAGATGTGCAAATACTCATCTCCCTATATCTGTCTCTCTGTAAACATGTAGCTTCAGATAGATGGATGTTTATTTGATGAAGGAGCGATGTGGGAAAAGAAATGTCTGTTGTTGACTATCACAGTAATGTGGACGTGGAGTGTTTCTCACAGTTTTGTTGTTATTTTGGATCTGTTGATTCTTGTGGAAGATATTGTATCTCAGCCAGGCTTGCATTGCCAAGCATGCTTTGAAAGGACTTGTGTGCTCATTAGTGGATATGCAGCAATTTTATTATTATTTTATAAACATTTTTAATTTATATAAAAAAGTGAATTGCATGCAGTTTGCTTGATTTTTTTACACCAATATTTACGTGTTGCTATGCAACTTTGGTTTAAAGGTCCTATAAGTTCACTTTCTCTTTCATCCCCATATCACTTGTTTCAATGTCTCTCAGGCATTTTCAACAAAGCCTTCTTCTCTTTCAATGGCCAGAATATAGCCATACATTTTTATTGTGTGTGTAATGCAGTATTTACATAATTATAAAGCTTTTATCAAAATGAAAGCATATTATGATTAAGTTAATGTTATAACAGATATAAGATAGGATGATGAAGATTAATCTTGAAAGTAACCTGTGATGAGTTGAAAGATCTGTAACATTTAAAGGATGAGTCTGCATCTAGGTTACCCACAGTTCATCCTGATAAATATTACACTTTTTTATTTATTTTTTTAACATGGCACTTCCTTTTCTGGAACCGGTTGGAGTTTACATCATTATCTGGTAGCTAGAATGATTAACTATGGGGACAATAATACTGCATATAGCTGCTGTCTCTTATTATATCTTATTTAAAAATCCAAGTGACGGGCATTGTGCCACATGAACTTTGGACTCATTTTGTCTTTGAGTACTTTCAAATTTCCTTTTTCCACTGCAGTGGATGGCTCATATTAGGGCTGGGCGGTATATCGAGTTTTTACGATATATCAATATATTCTTTATAAGCGATACGATATAAGGCAATACCGTTCATATCGATATACAGTGTTTGAAATGAGCGCATCTGAAAATACAGCGGAGGACACAGACTGAGCAGCTGTGCACAATACAATTTGTTCTAAACATGTGACAAGCTTTATATGAAGATCTTTAAATCTCGTAAGATATAGAAGCCTATAGTTTAGTTTCAGTTTAAAGAGGCTCGCGCTCGCCCCGTCAGATGCTCTGACAGAAAGGCTGCGTGTGCCGCTGACAGAGACTCGCGCTGTTTAATGTGTTTGAGTTGTGCTGTTTTCCTAAATGCATAACTTACATTTCACAGGTATATTCTCCATCTGTAAATGTTAGAAATCCATGGAAAATGTCCAATTTTGCTGTCAGAAGTGCATGAGCCTTTGCTTTATGATTCACCGCTAAACTTCACAGACTTCATTGAACGAGCGGCGACGTCACATGCGCCAAACATAAGCGCAAAGTAATGTGAGCGCAATAATTCTGACTAAAATATCAATTTTGCTGAAATATTTGTTTCAATACAAAAAGCCTTTTTAAAAAACAATACTTAAGGAAATCTATTACTAATGGAAAATGAGTAAGGAAATTAATTGGACAAATGGTTTGGTGCCACTTTTAACTTCTCTACAAATATAATAATCCCCATACACCGATTGGCTTCATCACTCTGTCTCCTCTCCACTGTAAGCTGGTGTGTGGTGGGCGTTCTGGCGCAATATGGCTGCCGTCGCATCATCCAGGTGGATGCTGCACATTGGTGGTGGTTGAGGAGATTCCCCCCTTCTATGTAAAGCGCTTTGAGTACCCAGAAAAGCGCTATATAAATGTAACAAATTATTATTATTAATTAAATATATTTACATTATGAGTACAGGTTAAAAAGACATTACAAAGACGAACATAATGGAGATTACTATGTTTTAGTACATCACATCAAACATTTCATTTTCCCGAGACTGATCCAGCACAGAATTGAGCATTATGTGAGAAGTAACGTGCCAGATAGTTTTCTGATGAGCAGTGCTGCAGAACAGAAGCATATACCATGCCAAGTCTTTGTTCCTTTCAAAAGACTCCTGTGAGACTCGACTGATTGGCACACATACGTTTCTGAGCATATAATGAGGTTAGTTAGCATGCTTGACAATTGATAATTGCGCCGTGGGGAACTCTTGGGACCGGGCCATCGTCAGAGTGCCAGAGAATGGGAAATGTTGCCCTGGAGTGGTTATCACGTCCTACCTCACTCGCACAGTAGACGTCTTTGACGTAAAGTCAGTGCTGTACTCTTGTCGTCAAGTATAATAACGCCCTTGTGATTAGCCGTTATTGCTTTTGTAGACATTGGACAGCAGTTCAGTTACAGGTCATGCAGTCTGTGGCCTTCAGTGGATATCGTGGATCTTAACGGATGTCATCCAGTGCTTCAGATAAATCACCTGATCTTAATAGGGAATTATACTGAACACTGTAAGAAGTCTATGGTTTATTGTAGGATCAGAGTGAGATCAGATAGGGCCACCAACTGTTCTCTCAAGAGGAGTGTGCTCTCAAGAGGAGACCTCTGTGCAGAATAAATGACAATGACACCACAAGAAGAGATGGCACCAATAGCTATGCCAGGATAAGCCCATACCTGAAGGGAATAACTCATTGCATGGTGAGGGAACTAAAACTCCGGAGGAAATTGAAAGAACTGACAACACCCCTGAAGGCACCACACGTATTTGTCTGAGATAGTTCATGCAGATTTCCATGAGCTAATAAACATCTCATTTACAAACACATTTTAATAAGCTGTCACACCATAGTGGTGTTTGCTAAGGCAGGCATCACATTTAATATTGTTCATACTTAGAGTATGGAATTCAAACACACTGCATGATTTTCAACTTGCAGATTATTAAAAAAGAAGAAAAATTCCCATCACTTTGTGTAAGGGCTCTCTTTGTTGATTGTGGGGATCCTAGAGTTCCATATGCTGACTTAATTCACTTTTAAAAGAGTCGCCTATAGTTAGTGGCCTGAATAACCAGATGCCTTTACAATTGCTTGAACTGGGCCTTCAATATGTCTCAAGCACCTCTTGAGTTTAAAGTTTGAGTGATCAGATTGATATTTTCTTGCATGCATCTTGGAGGGTGTTTACACTTGGTATTTTCATGATTCAGTAGACATTCGATCTGTAAAATTGCATGACGTGCATTACAAAAGTGATTTAGTCAAGAGCAGTGAGAGATTTTCTCTCACTCTTCTTTGAATAACATGAATAACAGACAGGAGGAATAATAGGCAGCTTCCCCTTTAAGACCGAACATTCAGATCCAACTGCTACACATGCATTGCCTTTTTCAGCTTTTTAATTTCACTTAAGACTTACATGCACAAAACACTGTTGTTTGCATTTAAAGCACTTAAAATCACTCGCTTCTAAACCGCAGTGCTTAAAAATTAGTACAAACAATACATTTTTGTGACCACGGTGCACCGCAACATGATGTGAGTACATAACCATGATAAAGACGATAGTCCAAAATCTCAACCAGTTGACAAATGTCTACCGTTTAATCTTGTCTACTGGTATATCGCCCACCCCTAATGGAGAGTAATATTGGCTACATGACCAATATAATAGTTTTGCACAATCTGCCACTAAAAAAAATATTAATTACGTTACTTTTTATGGAAAATAATGTGTTACGTTACTTTGCATAACTTTTTTAAATCTGGGTAGGGCTTGCTTGTTTGCTTTTTAATATAAAAAAGTTATTTTTTGGCAACCGTAAGAGCCCTTTCACACCAAAAGTGAAATGAATAAGTCTCAGGCTGAAGGGAAAGTAAATTAACGTCTGTACAGTAGAGCGCAGAAGAAAGTTTAACCCACTTCAGCAATAAAAATTTTTTTAATCTAGAATAATTTTTGTTTATTAGTATGGTTGAATTGGATCATCGAAGGTCAGTAGCAAAGACATTGGTTAATAAAATGGGATTAAGTACATAAATTATATTGATTTAACATTTAATTATTGCAGGTTTGCGTCACATTCTGAGTTGCATTGCATGGTTTTTTATTCATTTTGAGGAATACTGAATCTGTTTTTGTTGCAAATGAGATGAATTAATGCATGTTCACATTTATTCTAGAACTACAGTAACATTTTACTCGGGACTTTTCTCAACATGGCAACAGGAGAGCTGTCAATCAATAAATGGGAAAAAGTAACTGCCATTACTTATTTGAAAAAAGTAACGCTGATATTTTTCTTGTAAATTAAAAGGTAATACGTTACTTTACTAGTTACTTGAAAAAAAGTAATCTGATTATGTAACTCACGTTACTTGTAATGCGTTACCCCCAACACTGGCCACTAGGGGGCAAAACGCAAAATCGTATACAAATGTTGGAAATCGTGGAAAGAGGCTTAACAATTCCATTTCAACCACAGCACCCTAGGAAGGACCTAGCAACCTCCCACAACACGCTAACAATCCTCTTGCAACCGCTGTATCATTTAGGCAGTTAGATTTGCATGAGAAAGCTCCACTCATATTGTCTTCAGAGATCTAGTTTCAGTGTGCATTTGTACATTATGCATATCAAGATTTTGAAGGGGCTAATGTAACAAGTTGTTTTGTTATTTTCATTACCATCATCTGTACTGGAGATGACCTTGTCAGCCTCCACTTGCTGAAAGACATTTGGTTTACAGTCACATGGTTTGTGTTAAACAAAACAATTACTTTTCTGTTGAACAAGATTTGCATACTGCCAGCCAAGTCGGTGTTTAAACTTGTGTGTGTGTGTGTGTCTTCCAGAGCTGTGGTGTAGTTGCGGGGTGCAATGGAGGATGGGAAGCCTGTGTGGGCGCCCCACCCAACCGAAGGGTTCCAGCTGGGCATGATAGTGGACATCGGTACGGATGCGCTCACCATAGAACCTCTCAATCAGAGAGGAAAGGTAAGATGACAGCTTTACTGCGCTTGAAAGGCATCCTCCTGTTAGCATTTAACCAGTGACCAAGCAGGTGGCGGCCATTGATTTTATACCATATTGTCATGCCTCATGTGTTCATACGAGGGAAAACTTAGCTTAGTTGCTAAGCACCTTTGATGCCCTATCTATCCACTGAGACAGAGTACCTCAGGCGATCATGTGATCAGTGTTTCTGCTGGCGTGCTGAGTTTTTCCCACCACATGCATGATTAACCTCATGATGTGTACAAAAGGCCTCCAGGTATCTGAGCAATAGGTAAAATGTGAGAACATGTGTATGTGGAATAGTGCTGTGCCATGTAAGGGTGTCACTTGCAGGGGCTTTGAATAAGTAATGAGCTCTACCTGTTGCAGGTGTGTGGGTCACGTTACACTCTGGGTAGGTTCATTAGACAAAAAAAAGCCATCTGTGTCTCGGCTGCGTACACGCTCCCTTAGAGACCGTAGCACTGTGTGTGATATTTCTGAAAATGAAATGCCTGACAAAACCACCTTGCGAGGACGTTCTCACAAGAACTAAATAATGTAATATCTCTTGTCTAAAAGTGGTGCAAGGGTTAGGGTTCATCTTTAGGAACTATAATTCATGATGTGGCATCCATTCTTAATGGATCTATTCATTTATTCTGAAATGTTAAAAATGCAATTCATTCTGTACATGCAATGACTTAAAATATGCAAGGGGTTCATGAAATAACATCTTATAATTAAGCTTATATTAGTTATGTATATTTTTACTTATTTAATAATAATGATACATTTTCAAACTTGCTTATTAAAGTTGTCATGAAGCAAAATTTGCAAAAAAGCAAAAAAGTTAAATGTAAGGAGTGACTTGATTTTGTCCATGAGGAATCAATTAGATTGTTGTCATTTGCTAATTGCTGTGATCTCATGTGAGTGACAGATTGCTGGAGGGAACTGATTATTGTTCCTTCCCTTGTGCTGGAGCACATGTCATCAGAGAAGAGCAGTCAGTGCAAAGGGGATGGGAAGTCATCTTGATTAAAGATTACAAGGGCAAATTAATAAAAAAAAAGTAAAATGTGCACGATAAATAATTTAGCCTATAATAAACTCTGCAAATTCCATAAAAATAATAGTCAATTTTGATTTCATGGTGATGTTAATATTTGTCATTTATCATAAGTCATGTGTTGCAGCCAACATGCAGACAGTGTTTCCCCGAGGTTTATGGCTTTGGAGGGGCGGGGGCTCCGTTTTTTTCCAGCATAAAAGCATTCATTTAATTTATCTTTTAATGAATAAAAAAATGAAACTAATCTTATTTTTTGGAAAATAAAGGGGATTTAATATTACAATTAAAACATTGAAGACATATTGTATGATTATTTATGAAAAATAAGGTTTTAATAGTTTTAGTAGTAGTAGTAGTAGCCTATTACGTACGTTCTACTGAACAATAGTAATATATTTCTGCCCAATGTCTTCAAGTGAAACCGAACTTTTATTTTGACGGGTTGCCATAAATACCTTTACATTGCTGTCTGTATATGATATGATGAAGCAGTGGCGTAGCGTCTGGGTGCATGCAGGTGCATATGGGCCCGCCCGCGGGTAGATTGGGGTCCGCCAACCCGAAGGGGAACTTTTAATTGAAGGGAACGAATATAGAGACCTGTGCGGGCCCAGCCCTTGTCCAACAGCTTATCAGAATTCTCCGACCCGAGCCTGTGTTTTTCTCTCTCTCTCTCTCTCTCTCTCTCTCTCTCTCTCTCTCTCTCTCTCTCTCTCTCTCTCTCTGCTTTACACATGCTGTTGCAGCCATTTAAAAAGTTCAGTTTTGATTTTTAATGGCAAAGTGCTTATATTTTGTTTTGTGTCTTTATTAAGTTAATTTAGAAACATGATTGGAACATTTTATGTTTGTTAAATTCAAGTTTTTATTTTTTTTAAATACCAAGCGGCCAGCGCCAGACAGTGAGTTGAGCATATGTTTGATCAGTTTAGCCTTCTCAAATAAACACGATTTGAGACATAAAAAAACGTCATGCATTTCACAATATAAATTAAAAAATGTAAGATAAATATCAAATCATTTGTGCTAAAAGTGGAAGCTGAAGCGCGCTTTGAAGGACATGGAGGCGTTAGCGAGATCACTTGCATTTTTTTATTAATAAGAGTGGAAAATTCAAATACGTCATAATTTTTCCTCATAAAGGTAAGAGTAGGCTATACATCATTCGAAGCTGCAAATAGTTTTATTTGTGTGCATTCACAATATCAACAAAACGTTTTGTAAAATAAAGAAAACAAACAGGGTGGTCTTGATCTTGAGCAGGAACACTACACAAACTGAACCGAAACTCAGCAAATACTTGCCTCACTGACATGATACATATATATGTCTAGAATGCTACAAATTACTACTTTACAAGAAAAAGAAAAAAAAAACTCTTTCATTAGCCTATTTAATCCGTAAAGATCTATTTCTCTCTAAAGGCGCATCCAATTAGGAGATATGGGGAGTCAGGATAGTCAGTCATATTTTATGTATCTATGTTCTTTGGGCTGCTGTGCCAAGATTGTGTTTGCATGCAGTACAAATAGCCTACAGCAGCATTTTAGTGTCATGCTGAAAAATAACTAACTAAATAAGATTAACGCTTATTGCTCTGCGCTTTGCTCCCAATTTATGTACTTTTCTCAGATCTCTCTAAGATTTTAACTTCAGCAGATCAGCACAGTGTTCAAACAACACATTTTTGGGAAAAGAGGACTCTTTTTCCTCCCACTGCCAGCAGCTTACATTCCGGAGACGGGAAAACACAGCTGCCGACATTCTAACAGAAACGGGAAAGAAAATGCCTCTTGTGGAATCTACATGTTGCATGAACTGCCACAGACTTCTACAAAGGATTGTGGTTCTTGAAACAAAGTTACTTGCTGGACTTCCAAAACAGGTGGAACACACAGCAGATCGTCATCACGGACCCCCTCAGCATACAGCCGGTGAGTCCTGTGAATCTAGTGAATCTCAACAGTTTATACCAAGTGTAGAGGAACAAGCCGAAACTGATCGACAGACTAATCGGTGGCAGAAACAGGGAGCGAGACCCAAAGGCACTCGAGACATCAGATTGTCACGAGTATCTCGTATTGCTGCCGTAGCATCCTCTACCCCAGATACGGCTATGACAAGACTTGTAAACACTGGTAATCTACAACCCCCTATACATCTTGAGAACAGATTTGAAGCATTAATGAATGTGGGTGAGGAATCCCCAAATGTGACTAAACATGGATCGAATCAGCCAGCAGCTAACATTGCTACTAACAGACGCTCAAGGTCAAGCAGACAGCGGCATTCAGCTCAGAGCGCAGCCGAGCCCAGGACTCTGATAGTGGGTGACTCTATTATTAGAAACATCAGTAGCAGGACTATAACTACCTGCTGCTTTACTCAAGCAACCGTCTCCGATGTGAACAAGGAACTTCAGAACATTGTGATGAAGCACAAAACTGCAAATCGAGTCATCATTCATGTGGGGAAGAATGATATTCGGAAAGGGCAGTCAGAACTCCTTAAGAAGGATTTCACCGAACTCTTTGAAACACTTCAAAGACTTGAAGTTCAGTCGTTCATCAGTGGACCACTTCCAGCAAGGGGAACAAACATGTTTTCACGGCTACTTGGGCTGAATACATGGCTACAAAGATCCTGTGGTATAAAAGGAGTCAACTTCATCGACAACTTCAATATTTTCTGGGGCCATAGACAATTGTTTAAACTGGATGGCCTGCACTTAAACAGACTTGGTGCAAGAGTGTTAAATGACAATATCTACTTCTCCCTCCGTCATCCTTCAGTAATGTGTGCCAATCCACTCTGCCTGAATGGCACACACACCTGGACAGAGTATAAGTGACTACAGGACTTCATTTCAGCTTCAGAGTCATCATGTGGCTCACACATCCCACAAGGACACTGATAACACCATGCAGCCAAAACAACCACTGCTCATGGACATCCCGGCTGAGCCCTACCCTCAGAGCTCATCACATGCAGACTGTGATGTATTACAACAGCTCCAAGACTCCGCAACCAAGGACAACCTTCTGGAAAACAGCCAGGGAAGCCAGGACAACATTTCACAGCCACCGGAAGCACCAGAGCCAGAGCCATGCTCATCAGACACATTATCTCTCTCTCCAACATCTCCACTTCTAAACTTCTCACAGAAAATGGAGGAACTGGTGTATGCTGGGACCAAACTCTCCCACTCCTTCGCTGCAAGCCCCCAGATATCAACAAAAAAATGTCGGGCCCCCCCAACCACCAAAGACTGCAGGCCAAACATTTACAAATGTTTACAGAGCAAGTGGGAACCCAGTGTGCCTGTAGCCTCCTCTATTTCTGTTTTATCACGTGATAGAAAGTCTAAGGCCTTCTCAAGCCGTACGACCGACCCATCAAATCTGCGGCCTGTAATACATCAGTCTAAGATCATAAGTCTATTTTATTTGATATATTGATCTCTGTAACCACTGAATCTAGATCTGTCTCTGTCAGAAAGAGATGCATTAATATTTAACTCAAAAGTTGAGAATGTTATTGATGATATTTCCCCCGTGCAAGTCTACAAGAAGAATGGCAGACAGAAATCATGTTGGAGAAAATCAACAGCAGTTCAGAGTATGAAAAGACAATGCAGAAAGGCTGAGCGGATGTGGCGGAAGACGAAACTCGAAATTCACTATAGCATCTATAAAGACAGCCTTCATGCTTTCAATGTAGAACTAGCCACAGCTAGACAGACCTTCTTCTCAAACCTTATAAACAGTAACTTAAACAACACTCGCACTCTTTTTGCTACTGTTGAGAGACTGACAAACCCCCCAAGTCAGATTCCCAGTGAAATGCTCTCTGACAGCAAATGCAACGAGTTTGCTTCCTCTTTTCTGAAAAGATCAATAATATCAGAAAGGAGATTGGCATATCTTCTAGCTATGCAGAAGTCACACAGATTCAACCGTAATTTCAAAAAGGAGTAACTATGTCTGTTTTTGAAGAAATTGATAGCTACATTTTGGAAGAACTAGTACTGCACCTTAAATCGTCAACCTGATAAATCTTGATAAAAACATGTGGTGCAACTATAGACCAAATCTTCCTTTTATAGGTAAGATTATTGAAAAGGTAGTTTTTAATCAGTTGAACAAGTACTTAAATTAAAATGGATACCTGGACAATTTTCTATATGGTTTCCGAGCGCATCACAGCACAGAGACAGCGCTTATTAAGATAATAAATTATATTTGCCTTAATTTTGATACTTGCAAAATATCAGTGCTGGTACTACTAGATCTTAGTGCTGCGTTTGACACTGTCGATCATAACATATTTCTACAGAGATGGAAAACTGGTCGGGCTTTCTGGGATGGTACACAAATGGAGTCATACTTAGAAGGGAGAGGTTGTTATGTGAGTGGAAAAGTCTGGATGTCCATGACATGCAGAGTCCCTCAAGGCTTTCTTGTTTAGGATGTCCATGTACAGTCAAAAATGCTGTCCATTCAGATACCCAGTCCATACTATGATTAAGCCTATGAAGATGAAATTAACAGTTATGTGCCAGAACTTTCTTCAGGTAAACAAGGAGAAACTGAAGTCATTGAGAAACAAAGATGAAGTCATTCTCAGTTCTGTGAATGCATCCTTGACTCTAGGGGTCAAACAACTAAAAATCAAGTCAGAAATCTTGGGGTGATTCTGGAGACAGACCTTAGTTTATTTGTCATGTAAAGTAACTAAATCAGCATACTATCATCTCAAAAACATAGCAGGATTAGAAGTTTTGTTTCCAGTCAAGATTTGGAGAAACTTTTTCATGCCTTTATCACCAGCTTGGTTTCCAGAAGCCTGTGCACTAGACATGAGCATATGCTGCCAGGATTCTGACTAGAAAGTAGTCCTCACTTGCTTCCAGTTACATTTAGGATTGATTTAAAAGTACTTTTACTCGTTTATAAGTCATCAATGTCTAGGACCTAAATACATGCAGATATGCTCACTGAATATAAACCTAACAGACCACTCAGATCATTAGGATCGAGTCAGTTAGAAATACCAAGGGTTCACACAAAGCAAGGGGAGTCTGCTTTTAACTATTTTGCCGCCTGCAGTTGGAATCAGCTTCCAGAAGAGATCAGATGTGCTAAAACATTAGCCACATTTAAATCAAGACTAAAACCTCATCTGTTTAGCTGTGCATTTGTTGAATAAGCTGTGCTACTTCCAAACTGATTGCACTATGTATAATAATGTTCTATTCTTAACGTTTTTAAATTCATTTAAAATAAATTTTATATTTTTGTTTTTATTGTTGTGATTGTTTTTTTTTATTATAATTTTAATGTCCATTTCACTTATTTTTATGTAAAGCACTTTGAATGACCACTGTGTATGAAATGTGCTATATAAATAAACTTGCCTTGCCTAACATCATACTATTTTAAGAATAAAGATAAAATTATGATAATAAAATCATTAGTTATGTTATAATCCATAATAATGTCTATTTCGTGCTGCAAATAATAAACAGGAAAATATCATTGATTCACATGCGGCTTGAACTGAGGCGAATGTAGTTCCCTCACTACAAATAAAAGAGCGCAAAACACATTTATTGTTTTTATCGGATCTTAAAATTTACAGAAGGATGAGACTTTGTGTTATAATTAAAAAGCACAAAGCTTATTGCGATTTTATTGGGTGGCTTGCGTCAAGTTGAAAATGACTTGAATACATTAAATATTATTTCCAATCATTTATACTGTAATTAAAACAGCTTGTGAAAAGTCACGTAACGTTATTTACGTCAGAAAAAATCATCAAGTTAACCGAGTTGGAGCCCATATCATTTGGGGGGGGGGGGGGGCGTACAAATTCTTTTGCATATGGGCCCTGGGCTGACATGCTACGCCACTGTGATGAGGATATTTTTACTCAAATGAAACGGACAAATGCTGATGAAGTGACTCTCAGAGCAGTTCTGGAGATGTTGTTCATGTATTTATGTCCTCATTAGTGAGGCGGCAGACGTTAATATCTGTTTCACGTGCGCTTCTGTAGGAGTAGTAAAAAAACCTGCGCATCTGCGCTATACATTAACAGAGACAGGCATAAGTCATATTTAAATAGTCGTTTTGTGGCTTAATATGAACAAATATGAGTGGGAGTGTGTCACGTGTGTGTGTGTGTGTGTGTGTGTGTGTGTGTGCGTGCGAACTGGGGCAGAACTCCGCTGTGCGCGATACAGAGAGCGCGAGACCATGTAAAGTAGAGACAGAAATGACATGCAGTCATGTAAATAAGATAAATAACATAAGGCTATTTAGTTTGTTTAATAAAAGAACAAGGTATAGACCTGTTCTATTGGAAAGGTAACATTAATTACTTATTTTGTGATCATGGCGCTATAGAGAGAAAATGTGTCAAGAACAGTAAGTCTTGAATAAAATTGACAAACAGTTTAAAATTGATGCAACTTCAAGGATTCTTTTTAATGGCACCTAATTCAGATTTTTCAAAACCATATGAAACCAACATGAATTCAAAGATCATATTTCTAAGAACTGTTTAAAGCTATAGATTTTATTTTCATTATCATTAACTTTCTTATTTGTCATTGGCACATTAGCTTTTATTAAACAAAGGTGAACAATGTGTGATACGTTCCCACTTGAATATAAAGGTTGTGTGTGTTTTTAGATCAAAGAGGTAGATGATATCTAGGACATTGAAGCAGATAATAACTTTCCTAATGTAAATGGCGTATATAAAAGTGAAGGAGGGGAATAGTGTAAAGCAGGAAAGTCAGCAGGGATGAGATAACGCTCTGAATAACGCACTGGTGTGATGGGCAGTTTTGGGTGTCTTATAATGTGTCATGTTATGGATTTCGCAGCTTATGTTCTCACCTTTCACATTAACATGACTTTACTGTTTCTTCTCTGCATTATGGCCGCCATTAGACACAATCAATCATGGTTGACCTAGCACCGCTCTTCGGTGTCATTTACTCAGTTGTAATGTATGAAGACCTTGAGTGTTTATAGCTTTACACCTCGCTGAAAGTAACCAGACAGAGTCGGAAATGAGGGAACAAGCGGCTGCCATCATCTACTTGTTTTTTTCCCCCATTAATCTTCTGTGTGGTCGTAAATGCTGTGCGCTTTTAATAATGTGGATACATAGTGAAATAGGTCAATGTATGCAGTTGTTGTTTGGCCAGAGGTCACAAAGTTGACAATGCTCATTTTGACTTTGCAGACGTTCCTGGCTCCCATCAATCAGGTCTTTTCTGCTGAGGACGATGTGAACAAACATGTTGAAGACAACTGTAAGTATATAACTTAGTTGGGTTGCATCAGCCATTAGCATCACGTAAAATAGTTAAGCTTATGATGTTCAATGATATTCTCAAATTGACTTGGGATATATTTATTTACATGTTTACATATTTACTTCCAGGTTCTCTTATGTATTTAAATGAGGCCACTCTTCTGAACAACATCTGTGTCCGTTACAGCAAAGACTTGATCTATGTAAGTCAAATTCTTGTTCTGAATTTTTGTTTTTCATCACTTCTGTAACCTTTTCTAAGGCCAAAACAATGCAAATGCACACAATTTTCAAACAGAGCACTGTTGGTCCATTACTATTTACTATGTGACATGAAAGAGGAAACTCTGTTTTTTTGCCTCGCGCGAAACTCCAGTTGCACGGATTCCTATTCAAATGATAGGATTTACACTTAAAATTTAGCTGAACGATGGTAAATGTGACCACACTTTTTTCCAGTTGGCGCAGCATGGTTTTGTACGAGGTCACATTATCTACTTTTTGAATGTACCACTCTGCTCCACACGTACTGACGTACCACCTTTCCAAGCTGATCCGTACCGTTACCACGTGAGTAAACTCTGCGATCACATGATGCGTCATGAATGCGTGGCAGCAGTGTCGTTGTCTGTTGAGGAAGTACAGACGTTCCTCTCGTTGATGCGAGGAGCGGATCCAGCGAGAGCTTGATGGGGCGACCAAAGGAAAAAGCCTTATGTATGACTTTTGTATGAACGAGTATGTCTTCTGAACTTGCTTCAATTAAAAACAATCTGGATAACCTCCACTATATTAAATATTTTATTTATATAATGAACCATATACTGAAAAAGACAAATGATTAATACCACGATGATATACAAGGGATACAACATTTTGAAATACTAATCAGTTGCACGTGGCACTGAGTCTACTGCTGGGGGTAAATCAATCTCATAGTCCTCTCCATTGCTGTTAAAAACATCTACATCGAGAATGAAGAACACCATTCCGTCTCCTTTCTTTGTTGTGAGTTTGTTTGTGGCGCATTGCGATGATGTCACGGCAGTAGAGGCGGCGCAATATACGACGTTTACGATGATGTCACGGCCCACTCTATAGAGGCGGCGTATAAACGCGTGTGCCCACTATAGCAAACCAACTAAACTGCAGTGACCGTGAGCCGTACCGAGCCGTGCCGAACCGTACCATGCAGTGGAAAAGCGCCATAATGAAGCTCAGTACTCAAGAGAAAGAGCTTGCTTGCAGTGTTTGTGCCAGACTGAATGTGTTATTATTATCCGAGTAAACATTTCCTTAAACTTTGATTAACTTGCTTGACAAAATTAAAACTACAGTGTACGGGAAGTCAAAATGTAATTGATTTTCGCCATAATAAAATAAATGTTTAACCATTACTTATAAACCCTTGAAAACAGACCTACAGGTAACTCCAAGGTTGTTAATCGATGTTATATGCTTTTGTTGAAGCCATCAGCCTTCCTGCTTTTGCAACCTATTTTTCAAAGAGTCATTTAACAGCAGAATTCCTGATCACTACATTACCCCTGATTCTGTAAAGAGCTAATCATGCCAAAATGATTAGCATGAAGCACCGCAAATGATGTAATCGAATCTGTATGCTCTCAAAATACTTAGATATATGTAAATAATGCATATTTAGCTATAAACCAAATATATATTTATTAGTGCTGTCAAATTGATTAATCGCGATTAATCGCATCCAAAATAAAAGTTTGTGTTTACATAATATATAATATGTGTGTACTGTGTATATTTATACTGTAAATACACACACCTAATTGTATATATTTAAGAAATATTTATGTGTATATTCATATTTATATATTATTTGTATTATACATAAATAGATATTAAATATATTTCTTAAATATATACGCGTCTATGTGTTTATACATACAAATAAATATGCACAATACACACATATTGTATATTATGTAAACACAAACATTTATTTTGGATGCGATTTGATCGCATTTAATCGATTTGATAGCACTAAATATAAAATACATTTGTTTTTTAAACTGGTATATGTATGATGTTGTGATGATGTGATTTACGTCATAACTGGCTGACTTGTGTTATAGTTTATAACTCTTCAGTGAAGACTTTCTTGGATAAAAAAAATATTGAAAAATACCTCCGGATCCAACTTCACAGAAAAGATGAAGATTGAAATTGCTATCCCCCTATCCTCCATTAGGTCCTAAGTTCATGCCATTGTTTGAGCCAGTGTTGCTGTTTTGGGCAGGTTGGGATGCTCAAATGAACAGATTGAAGTTTTTAAAGCACCACAGAACCTACATATGTTATCTCTGCATGTTAAGCTAAGCATTTAAATGACACCCATAACCTGAATATGTATAACAAATTGATTTTCTAACTAATTAAAGCTTCTTCTAATAAAACTACACTTTAAATTTTAACAGATTTGGGGCATTAAATCTTAAAAAAATGCATGATGCATTTAAATATTTTGCTTAACAATCACCTCAGGGCAGTGTAGGGCTTCCAGATTCACGCTAAACCCCGTAGATCTCATTGGCAGGCATGCCTGCAGTTACGGAGCTGATGAGCATGTTATTTTCGTTCTCCAGCAGCCCTTATTAGCCTCTCATCTGAGAAGACAGCAGTCCCGCTGTCAGCGTCCACTCATCAGCACAGCGCCCGAGCCTGTCAGGAGACGGCCCAGGCCCTGCCCTAGTGTGACTGCACGTCTCAGATGACCCAGCTAATCCTGCCCAGACGCTATCAAGTTGCCCAATGCACTTAATTAGGTCCTGTTAGGTAGCGACACTCCACACAGCACAGCTAACCTGAAAGCATGAGGCTTTTAAAGACAGCGGTTAAAACTATTGTTGGTACTTCAACCACTGATCTGTTTGTCCAAAATATGGAAGACAGCAAATCAAAAATCACACACATAACAATGAACGTTTTAAATCATCTCTGATCATGTGTGTGTTTTATTTCAGACTTCTGTGGCTAACATCCTGATTGCTGTGAACCCGTATTTGGACATCCCTAAACTCTACTCCCCAGAGACCATTAAGAGCTATCAGGGACGCTCTTTGGGGACACTTCCTCCTCATGTCTATGCTATTGGTGAGTGGGCACATGAATGTCTGTCTAATAGGACACTTGAGGATTCCGTTCGAAGTCTTTCTTTTGTAGCTATTTTTTTTTTTTATATCTACAGTGTTGACAGCAGTTTTAACAAACTTCTCTCTCTCTCTGTCTCAGCGGACAAAGCCTATAGAGACATGAGAGTTCTGAAGATGAGTCAGTCCATCATTGTGTCTGGTGAATCGGGTGCTGGAAAAACAGAAAACACAAAGTTTGTTCTCAGGTATGATAACTGTCTATTCATGGAATGAATAAAACCTTCAATTAATATTTCTCACGTGTATACATGGTCCAAATCTAGTCGTTTTTGCCATACCTGGCAGGGGTGGTGAAATTAGGATATTTATTTTTAGACATAATAAATAATGTAGATATAATGTAATTTTTAGACATTATATTTATAAAAATAAATATCATGGTGCCTACGAAACTGTACAAAAAAATATATATTGTGGTTTTCATTTTTGTGAATTGATATGAGTATCATTCCATATGTTTCACTAAATCTTGAAAAATCAGCAACAGTCAGACTATAATATGTTGATATAATAAGTTGATTTAAATCATGTTAGCATGTACACTACAATTCAGAAGTTTAGGGTCAGAAATTAATACTTTTATACAGCAAGGGCGCATCAAAAGTGACCCGTAAAGACATTTATAATGTTACAGAAGATTTCTGTTTCAAATAAATTATTACACACAACTGTTTTTAACAGTGATAATAATATGAAATGTTTTTTGAGCAGCGAATCTGCATATTAGAATATCTGAAGGATCATGACTTTCAAGACTGGAGTAATGGATTCAAAATTCAGCTTTGCCATCACAGAAAAAAAAATGCAGTCTTGTTGAGATCTCTTTTAAAAACATAAAATTATGTTTTATGATTTGTTGAATGAGTTTTGTCATTTGAATCATGTATCTGTTTAATTTCAGGTATTTAACCACATCTTATGGAACATGTCAAGATATAGATGAGAGGATTGTTGAGGGTAGGTTTACTGAAGACACTTTTAACTGGTTGTGACTAGTAAAGTAGTGTTTTATTTTTGCTTACAATGCAAAATCTGTTTTTAAATAATATGTCTGTCCCGTGCAGCCAACCCCTTGCTCGAAGCTTTTGGAAATGCAAAGACGGTCAGGAACAACAACAGCAGCCGCTTTGGAAAGTTTGTGGAAATTCACTTTAATGAAAAGGTGAACTTTCTCTTACTCTGAAGACTAGAGTGTAATCTTCTAAGACTCATGTACTAAGTGTGTTTATTGTGTCTTCAGAATGCAGTTGTGGGTGGATTTGTCTCGCACTATCTGCTGGAGAAGTCTCGGATTTGCATGCAGAGCGCTGAAGAGCGAAACTATCATATATTTTACAGACTTTGTGCAGGGGCAACAGAGGACATCAGAAACATGCTTCATCTCAACTCTCCGGACAACTTCCGGGTCAGTTTCCTGTGCTTTGTGTGTCAGGAAACTGAAAAGCATTTTACAAAGCTTAGACACTCTGTTTAGCAGGAAACGTTGAGACTCTGTTTTATTATTGGTGTGACCATAGCAAACAGACTGTTTCAAAGCACACAACTGCAGGAAGTGCCAACTGAAGTTTTATCAAAACAAATAAAATCCTATAAAAACTTAGTTTAGGTTATGCGATTTCAGGCTTTGTAAACAGTGAAGCGTTGATGTACCACTAGATGGCATATTTGCTTTACAATGCTTATGAATGTATTTCTGTAGCTTTTGGTCTCCTATATTAACTTCCCTCATTGTGTGTTTGTGTTTCACTCAGTATTTGAATCGTGGCTGCACCCGATACTTTGCAAACAAGGACTCAGATAAACAGATCATGCAAAACAGGAAAAGTCCAGAGGTATGTTTGGGAATCTCTGGGTCAGTGACGTGATGAGTCTGTTTCCTCCTTCCTGCATTCTGATACACATTTGGGGCAAATTTGAAGTATTAATTAACAGCCCTTAGCTGAGCTGTAGTGAAGATATCAGATTAGTTTTTGATGTATGATCAAATCCTTGCCGTTTTCTTTGTTTGTGTAGTGAAATTAAGACTAGAGGACATGCTGAATGAATAGACCTTGACCGCAGCCAGAATCTCTGAAGTTGCAGGATCACTGTTTTGCCTCAAAGAATTAGTTGCCCTCAGAAATTAGTTTGCGTTTTTGATGAATTATGTAAAGTGTAATAAATTCCAGTGTTGATGTTTTGTGTTTGCACACAGCCCTCTCTTGAGACCGAGCCCATCAATTGATGTTATTGTTATCAAGGGCCATTATTATAAATCATCGTTGTGTTGAATCCCCCTGGAGGTGATGAGATATTCATTAGCTGCTGTTTCTGTTGGCGCAGTAGTTCATTTGCTAGCTCAACACCGTCTGTTTCACTACATTTTCAGATGAAGATCTGAGATTAGTTTCATACCCCAAATTTGCAGATGGTACTTTTATTGTTGTATTTTTTATCCTTTTTTTAATCATCCCTGAACAATTGAATATCTTAATGAGTTTGGGTTGATATTAGGATATTTATACAATCCGTTTTAAATTCAGAATCGACTGAGATTTGTCTTCGCTTAAGCTCTGGTCCAAAACCTAGTGAGCTGTCATAGTGCCTATATACATCCTATCCAAGGAACCTTATAAGTGATTTATTTGGTACTCTCTACAAAGACAGGAAGTCCGCGGCACACAAATAGAATTCACATTGACTCGCTTGACAGTTTTTAATCTATGCAGTTTCAAATCTAATTCCAATCTTGTTAAGTCGTGACATAAGGAATACATTAATGTTTCTGGGTCCAAGTCTCTATTCATTTCAATTGAGAACACTATCGCAACAGCCATTTTTGAGAAATATATATTTATATTAAGCTAGGCTTTTAAAAAGTCCCGGACAACAATAGTTTAATTATTCATAAAAGGTGAATCATTGTATGGCCATCTGAGATTTCAGTAGTATTACAGCACACCGTGAATGTATTTTATCACCATTTGTTCTTTGCTTTTGGCTTCTGATAGAGTGTTAAGACCTGGAAATGGTCACACGGGGTGTCAGACTTAACAAGCGGATAGAGTTAGATTAGTATGCTGCTAAGCTAACAGCATCATACTCTAATAAGCATAAAAATAAAAAGCACACACAAATACTGAGTAAAATAGTACATTTTTAGTGATACTTTTTAGAATTGAATAAGATTTCATTGAATTTATGTTTTTTGTTCAACTTACTATCTATTGAACTCTGCATTCTGGGATAGCCCTCTGAAAAAATATAGATATGAAAGGCTACCTTAGAATTTGGCCAATACTATGTTTTTAAAGTGCCCAGTGGTTCTCAACCTTTTTGACTTCAAAGCCTCCTCTTTTCAAAGACATTATTAAAAGGCCCCCAAGATATTTTTTATACCTACTCTATGCCATAATTACAAAGCTGCTCATTTTCATATTTACAGAAAAAAAGTAGAACTATATTAAAGTAATTAAGTTATTATAAATAATTTAAACAATTCAATTACAGAATATTTTCTAGTTTTTCTAGATTTCTCAGCATTGTCTTTCCAATAGGAAATGTTATATATATATATATATATATATATATATTATACACTATACACTCACTGGCCACTTTATTAAGTACACTTTGCTAGTACCGGGTTGGACCCCCTTTTGCCTTCAGAACTGCCTTCATTCTTCGTGGCATAGATTCAACAAGGTGTTGGAAACATTCCTCAGAGATTTTGGTCCATATTGACATGATAGCATCACGCAGTTGCTGCAGATTTGTCGGCTGCACATCCATGATGCGAATCTCCCGTTCCACCACATCCCAAAGGTGCTCTATTGGATTGAGATCTGGTGACTGTGGAGGCCATTTGAGTAAAGTGAACTCATTGTCATGTTCAAGAAACCAGTCTGAGATGATTTGAGCTTTGTGACATGGTGCATTATCCTGCTGGAAGTAGCCATCAGAAGATGAAACACTGTAGTCATAAAGGGATGGACATGGTCAGCAACAATACTCAGGTAGGCTGTGGCGTTTAAACGATGCTCAATTGGTACTAAGGGGCCCAAAGTGTGCCAAGAAAATATCCCCCACACCATTACACCACCACCACCACCAGCCTGAACCGTTGAGACAAGGCAGGATGGATCCATGCTTTCATGTTCTTTACGCCAAATTCTGACCCTACCATCTGAATGTCGCAGCAGAAATCGAGACTCATCAGACCAGGCAACGTTTTTCCAATCTTCTGTTGTCCAATTTTGGTGAGCCTGTGCGAATTGTAGCCTCCGTTTCCTGTTCTTAGCTGACAGGAGCGGCACCCGTGTGGTCTTCTGCTGCTGTAGCCCATCTGCTTCAGGGTTCGACGTGTTGTGCGTTCAGAGATGGTATTCTGCATACCTTGGTTGTAACGAGTGGTTATTTGAGTTACTGTTGCCTTTCTATCATCTCTAACCAGTCTGCCCATTCTCCTCTGACCTCTGACATCAACAAGGCATTTTCATCCACACAACTGCCGCTCACTGGATATTTTCTCTTTTTCGGACCATTCTCTGTAAACCCTAGAGATGGTTGTGCGTGAAAATCCCAGTAGATCAGCAGTTTTTGAAATACTCAGACCAGCCCGTCTGGCACCAACAACCATTCCACGTTCAAAGTCACTTAAATCCCCTTTCTTCCCCATTCTGATGCTCGGTTTGAACTTCAGCAAGTCGTCTTCACCACATCTAGATGCCTAAATGCATTGAGTTGCTGCCATGTGATTGGCTGATTAGCAATTTGTGTTACCAAGCAATTGAACAGGTGTACCTAATAAAGTGGCCGGTGAGTGTATATCTTGATTTGTTTTTAACACACTTTTTCACAATGCAAATCTAAAAAAAATTATAAAAGATGTAGAGTTTGATTTGATATTTTGACACCTTTTTCGTTGTTCAGTTTCAGTTTTTTTTTCTTTATTTTTTCTTAAATCTTACATTTTTAAAGATTTTATTAATGTCCATTTTAAAAATCAAACACTTAAAATGACTTCATACAGTATATCCAGGTTTACTGTCTGTGAGAACCTTGGTTGATAAAGATTCTAAACATTACAGTTGAAGGAACAAATTAGAAATACAATGTAATCTTATTATTATTATTATTATTAAATGTTTTAGCTTGTGTTAAGACTTATTTTGTCATTTCAAATGCTACCTGTGTATAGGCTTTGGAAGACAGCACTTCTTTTCTAGCCATTTGGTTAATATTAGTAGTTTTCTAACTGAATATTATGTGTCTTTACCTTCCCTGATCTTTTTAAAATTCAGGATCATAAGGTGATGTTTTACCAGTTGGCCTTTCTAAATGCTTTTCGTGCTTTACATTCTTCAGCTTTCTGGGTTTCTGTGCATGAAATTGGACATTAGTATGTGCATGGGTCTGCAAGCTAATATGCATGAGGCTTTCTGTGTGAAAGTATTTTTGTAAGGGGTGCTTGCTTGTAGTTCTGGTTATCAAACAGCGTTTATGCTCTATTGTGGTCAGAGTGGTGTGATCTGCTTTGTCATCAGACTGCAGATTATCAGTTTGTCAGGGATTTAAAGGCATAGTTTGCTCAAAAATAAGAATTATGTCTTTTACTCACCCTTGTATCCTTTAAACACAAAAAGAGAAATTTTTTTTTTTAATGTTGCTCTTTTTCAATGCAACAGCAACATAAAGCTTTCCTCAAACAGAAAATCATCAAGTTTAAAACGAAAGGTGATTAATTGATAACAGAATTATATATATTTTTTGGAATATGACTGTAGGAGAGAGTCAAAAAGGAAGTTTGGACACACTCTGACCCTCAGGTGTGGTTTGTTTTATTTCCTCCTTTCTTCAATCAGAGATCTAGATCTGTATAAAGCCTCCACTATACATTTCTTATATCTGATTATAGCTGCAGTGCCTCTGTGTTTTCTTCTCAGGTACTTGCAGTGCATGTGACCTATGGATAGTGTTGTGTGTCTTGATGGCCCTTTGTTCATTCTTTTTCCTTTCTACACACAGCACCCCATATTAGAAAAACACACGACATTTTTGGATTTATTAAAAAAGAAAGAAATATCACATGGGTGCCCTGAAGGACCCTTACAGCCATGCTGGATGCAACAAGTTTTTCACACCTGGATTTGGGAGATTTCATCCTCTCCAGTTCTGTCAGGTTGGAGGATGGTGGCCATTTTTGGCCATGAAGAAAATCGGCCGGAGTTGTTGTGCCACTCCTTCGTTATTTTATGACACTTGTTGGAAGGTAAAGAGAGGTCCTGAGCTCAATCTCTTCAGAGCATTCATCTTTCCCTGGCAACCAGTCGTCCTGTCCCTGGCTGAAAAACACCCCCACAGCGTGCCACCACCCTTCATCTCGGCAATATCGTTTTCTCCACACATACTTTGAAGTCTCATCAGACAGGAAGCACCTCTGTTTTTTTAGTAGCCATGTGTCTTCATATTGCAACTGTAGACTTTCTAAAATCTCCCGAATACCTGGAGCTCAGCCACAGTGATTGTTCTTCTTTACCTCTCTCACCAAGTTCATCAAAGAGGGTTCTGTCATCCCAAACGTCTTCCATAAGGATTATGGAGGCCACTGTGCTCTAACTTAAGTGCCAGAATTTTTTTTGTAACCTTGGCATCTGTGCCTTGATTCTGTCTCTGTGACAAGATTCTCATTTTCAAGCATAAAGTCTTATATAAGGTGTGTGGCTTTCCTTTTGTATCAAACACCTGCATGAAGTGACAAAATCAGAAGAAATGGACAACCTGAGTTAAATATAATCAGATCATATAGGACCATTGATGTTTAATATGCAACCAGTGAGATTTCACAAAGAGTGAAAAATTTAAGGGGGTCTGAATATATATATATATTGGAATAAAGCAGAACTAGAAACCAAACGGTCGATTGCAATTATATCGGTTAGGACAAAAAAAGAGGTGGGATTTATCGCTTGTTGCTTTGTCATGTCATGCTTGGTGTAGAAAGTTTCTTTCAGGATAAGAAACTTCAAAACACAACCAATTTTGCTTTCATACAGAATTTTCACCATCTGCTTTCAGTCAGGGAAAAAAATGTCACTGATGTCTGAAGTGTTATTTTATTATTTTTCGTGCTCATGCACATGTGCTGATGTTCTCCTCCTTAAACTTCCTCACACTCACACACACACACACCACACCCTGCCCTCCTCCAACTCAAAAGACCTCCTTAGAGAGCTGCTGTGGGGGAGCAGGGCTCTTTCTAGTGTTGCCAGACGTGCATCCAGGATTTGTTTTCTCTTCTGATGAAGGTACAACACCTTTTACCGCTCTGGCCTGCTCCATTTCTCTGCTCACAATGGAGCTGCTGTTCTGAGATGCTTTCTGCTGGAAAACACAGAGCCTAATGTTACAGAGGTCTTACTGGAGACTTGAAGACTATTATGTTTGAGAACATATTTTTGAAAGGGGCTGAGATATGATATTGAAGGAGTGGGCTTTTATAGATTTCTTTTTGCACACTTTTAGCTCTCAGACAGCACTGATGAGTCCAAGGCACGACTTCTTTTTTTTGTATCTATTAATTTTAATCTTCTATTAGGAACATGTTTTTAAAATATAAATGAAAATTATTCTAGTTTGTTTTTGAAGGCATAAATAAAAAATGGCACAGTGATACAACTGTCCTGATACGAAGAAAAAAATCCTAATTAAAAGAATCAAATTCCTGTAAAGGAAACCTTTTTTTAAGTACTTTGGCATAATCTATTATTATGTTGAGAAGAATATTTTATTTAGAGGGGGAAACGGTGAAGCAGTTTTATGTAAAATATTATAAGTATTTAAATAAACCTGTTATGAGACAAAACTGCATAAACATGCAGCTAAAGTAAAATAATAATAAAAAAACATAATATCATAGAGGACTTCTGTAGTCTGTCATGTCTGTGTCGAAATCAGTTCTCAAAATATCTGGTATTTTGACCTTTTAGGACATGACATGGTTCAGTATTACAGTATTTTGTACAATTATAAAAAATAAATAATTAATAATTTGTACCACATGACACTTTAAAAGCTGCACCTTGTCTTGACAGGATAAATAAATAATATATGACAGGGTGTGTGTGTGTGTGTATATGTACAGTTGAAGTCAAAAGTTTACATGCACCTTGCAGAATCAATGTAAGAGGGATCATACAAAATGCATGTTATTGTTTATTTAGTACTGACCTGAATAAGATATTTCACATAAAATATATTTACATGTAGTCCACAAGAGAAAATAATAGTTGAATTTATAAAAATGACCCCGTTCAAAAGTTTACATCCCCATGATTCTCAATACTGTGTTGTTACCTGAATGATCCACAGCTGTGTTTTTTTGTTTAGTGATAGTTGTTCATGAGTCCCTTGTTTGTCCTGAACAGTTAAACTTCCTGCTGTTCTTCGGAAAAATCCTTCAGCTCCCACAAATTTTTGGGTTTTCCAGCATTTTTGTGTATCCTTATGACATTTAAATTTAAACTTTTGTTTAAAATGGTATTTACTTTTTATTTTTTTAACCAAATGAAATCAACAAATGAAGCAACAAAACTAAATCCTTTGTCTTAGACTGTGTATAATTGACGCTGATATATTTTGATCGAATTATTCAACAGGAAAATAGGTCATTAACAGCTTCGAAAGCATCAGTAGATTGAAACATTTAGAAAGCTCTAGACGCAGGATAAGAAACATGATGAGCCACAGTTTAAAGATGACCATAACATTTTGCATCTGGTTTCAGGTGGCTGCATTCTGAAGAACCAGACCGGTCAGACTCTGGAATACTGCGCCGAGCTCCTGGGCCTGGAAGAAGATGACCTGAGAGTCAGCCTCACCACCAGGGTCATGCTCACCACTGCAGGGGGCGCCAAAGGCACAGTCATCAAGTGAGTGACCCCACACTACCTTAACATCTGCTCAGCCACTGACCCTCCGCTTTTGTTTTATTTCTCTGTTTGCATCCAAACGATGATCAAAAAGTCAGCACAGAACCCTGCTTGGTATTTTTCACGCTCTCTTCACATCTCAATCTTCCCGCGATGCGAAACGTCTTCTAGTATTACATTTCATCATTGCACCCCATTCGCATTCGCATAACTGTTAAATGAATCCTCCGGTCGCTCGCTCACAGACGAGAGGAGAGCTGGAAATAGCTAATCGCAGCTTTTCCATTAGAGATATGGTCAGTATAATCAAATGTGGCATAGACTAAATTGGCTGAGGGGCCGTAATAGTCTAGTTGCCATCCAAAGTCTTCGGATGTATTTCTTTTTATTGATTATGTAAGAGAGAAGGCCTGAGGTATCACGCAGCTTTTTCCAGACTGCTCCACTACTGGTTAAAGATAAGACTCAGGTTTGCAATTTTGTGAAACAAAAGCCTAGTTCTTCTCAGCTTTCGCCATGCAAAACCCACAGTCCAATTACTGCAGACGCCAGTTGTCGAAGGAGAGAGCAATTGGAAAAACTTGATTGCCTCGATTGAATCGTTGGCTTCGTTCTTCATCGCCCAGGTGGGGTTTTATATTCTGCGCTGTCTGAATGATAGGCCAGCGCTCGGTGGATTAATATTTAACCGAGCACAGATGCCGGACTGGGAGTGTTTGCACGGCATGAATAATGGATGTTTGACTGAGGGAGTGGCCTGGGGTCTTTTAGGTGTGATGAGAATCAAAGTCGCAAGAGGTTTCACTGCCCTCCTCATTTGACTGCGAACAGATGCACAACCACGTACATATGCAATATGCGTTTTATGGAAAATTATGGAGACTGTATTCAAACAAGGCTACGCTGACCCTTGTATTTCACACCGCTAGACACCGGAGAGGGCAGCAGCTTGTGCCTGACAGAGGTTCATTTCAGAGGCGTATTGTGATTTTAAAAAATCTGTTAAACGCAACAAAGCAGGTGACATTGAGAAGGAAGAGTGCAGCAGCCTCTCGACACACACGCTTCAGAGGGAATACACTAATAGCATAAAAGCGAGATAATGAAAAGCAATCTCACTGACTCGAGATCGTAGAGATTATTGTGAGCCAGGTCCAGCTTTTATTAACTGTGTAGGCAATAAGAGTCACACAGCAGGTATTCCCACAGCGGGACGGCGCCGTCGAGAGAGCAAGAAGGCTTTATCATCCAGTTCTGGAGTTTCAGTTCTCCGGTTTCCGCATGCCTCCTGAGGAGAGTGGTGGAGCCGTTGTGTCTTGTGATTATGAGCTGCTTTGCTTCAACAGGCGTGTGTTATAGAGATTTATTGTGTTTTCATGTAATATCGCCGGCCTGCTACATTTCAAGCCCTTTAAGCTTCACCGGGATTTCAAGTGGTTTGTTTTGCGAATATACATTTATCAAAGTTCCCGTTGCAAAATAAGTATGAATGGAACCTTTTCCCTGTGCTGTTTTCAGCTTAATTATGTAATTAATCTGCAGGAGGGCCATTAAGTCGGTTTTTATACACCTGATGAACAACAAAGCAGAAAAGGAGGATGTTGGAATAAATGTTTTTGCATTAAATGTATTCTTGGTCATTTAGAACCAATTATTTGTATACTATAAACAAATGTGACCCTGGACCACAACACCATCCGAAAGCTGAATAAATAAGCTTTCCATTGATGTATGGTTTGTTATGATAGGACAATATTTGGCTGAGATACAACTATTTGAAAATCTGGAATCTGAGGATGCAGAAAAATCGAAATAATGACAAAATCAACTTTAAAGTTGTCCAAATGAAGTCCTTAGCAATGCATATTACTAATCAAAAATTTAATTTTGATATAATTACGGTAGGAAATTTACAAAATATATTCATGGAAAATGATCTTTACTTAATATCCTAATGATTTTGGGCATAAATCGATAATTTTGGCCCATACAATGTATTTTTGGCTATTGCTACAAATATACCCGTGCTACTTATGACTGGTTTTGCTGTCCAGGGTCACATATTTTCTTGCAAAGTTTAAGGAATCGTGGTCTTTAGGGAACTCATGTAATTGTCATTTAAAAAAAACAACAGCTACTTGCTTTTAGCAGAAAACTGTCCCAATTTACCTTTGTCCTAATAAATACAAGTCCCCCCTCAAAGAAAAAAAAAAGGACCCAACAAAATCTAATTTTCTCTCATATGTTGTTACCAAACAATTTCACCGATGCTTAAATGTATGGCTGTAAACAGCTGTAATTATATTCGTTTGTCCTCTGTAAAACCGTAGAAACACACTATTGTCTGGTCAAATAAAGTCAGAGGAGATATTTCAGCAGCCTTGAGCGTTTGCAATCATAATGGAATTGAAAGGAAAATAAATTAAATTTTGACTTAAAATTATTTCTCGTTGGCGTTCTGCTTTCCCCTGAAGTGTTCTTACTCATTTTGCTTAGAGTGGTAAAACAGCAACTGTCTTAAGAGTACAAAGTTGGACGGAGTAAAACAGAATGGACATGTATTGATGAGGCGGCATTAGCAGAAGCCCTGGCCCAGATTTTGACTCCTCCTGTCCCACTTTGCTCCTCTCCAGGGTGCCTCTGAAGGTGGAACAGGCCAACAATGCCCGTGATGCCCTCGCCAAAGTCATTTACAGCCGGCTCTTTGATCATGTGGTCAAACGGGTCAACCAGTGCTTCCCCTTTGATACGTCCTCCAACTTCATTGGCGTGCTGGACATCGCTGGCTTCGGTGAGCCCGAGTGATAGCCACAATGGACGGGTCACGTTAGCTTATCTGCATGTCCTCATTTACCTGTTTTCAGTGGCTCTTACATTTTCAAACCATGTGTCAACCTTTTCTGAAAATCATCAACAAATTGAGAGATTTTCTAAATTAATTTTTTGAATTTTAATTTACATATTTGATTATTAGTTTTAATTACAATGTATTAAAAATGATTTTCAGTGAGGTCTCAGAGTTTTGGATCCCACTGTATGTAACTACAGCTCTTTCTGAGCTATTTTGACTTGCATAAAGCAGGTATATTCTGGATTAAGTATGACTCAAAGGTCAAAATTATTTGGCAAAAAATATTTAAAATAAATGCTCTTACTTTCTAAATAATAATAATAATATAAAAAATGGGGGAAAATGCTAACAAATAAAGATAAAGAAATATACTTGCAATTAACGTATGTAAGGTAAACCTGCAAAACAGTATGGTGTACGCATATTTTCATTATAAGTTCATAACTAATTTTTTTGGGTCTTTATAAATCAAAATGATTTACCATTGTAATTGACAGCAACAGATGCTGTCTGTTCGATAGAGGTTAACTTGTATAAACCTTGGAATACTTTAAAATAAGCACAGTGTGGGATATGACTCATTGAATATATAGAAGATGAAATGATTCACAAGCTATTAGCTTGTCTTACGCAGAAATAAGGTTGAGAATATGCTGTAGGATTAATGATAATTGGCTCTCACTAACAGTGTCTCTCTAATAGTATAACTGTTAAATGCATTTAGAGATATACCTAGCACAAGAATCATTAAATGCTTTTTTTATATTCCTGTTCAGAGTATTTTGAGCACAACAGCTTCGAGCAGTTCTGCATCAACTATTGTAACGAAAAGCTGCAGCAGTTTTTTAATGAACGCATACTGAAAGAGGTGAGTCATCGGTGTTATTGGGATTTTTAGTATTGATCTGTGATTCATAACTATGCCCTTCTTAAAACTGATGCATGAAGCCATTTCATCTTTCATTGCAAGCACACAACTGTTCCGATTTAACGATTCCAGTTTAACTTCTTTTGAGACGTTCTTGTTCCAGCAGATTAAGTTAAGCGTTTTCCCACTTTCAGCAAAAACGATGCTCTTATCTTGTGTTGTTCTGTTTTTTTCCTCCCCAGGAGCAAGAGCTGTATCAGAAAGAAGGACTTGGAGTAAATGAAGTTCATTATGTTGATAATCAGGACTGCATAGGTCAGTGTCCCTTTGGCTGTGAATAACAATGACCACCCTCCATTCCATTCATTACAGTATGCACTATGGCCCATAGTCGCCAACTTAAATATAATGAAGTCCTCCGCACGTGGAAATGCTAAGGTCTTTAAACCCAATGTGCTACAGCGCAAATGTAATTTATTCTCAAATTATGACCTTCAGAGTTCAAATAACTGTTCCCAGACGACAACATTGTTATTTGTGTATATATAGTGCCATGTCTGTTACTCTCTGTACAAAACATGCCGAAGATGAATATTCCAGCAGAAATCCATGCTGGGTTCCTGAGATAACACCGGAATGAATCCTGGGAGGAACATCTCTCACACTCAAACTTTCTGGAGAAGGTTTAGGAGATAAGATGAAGAGCTCGCACTGTTTTAGTTTTTTGATGCCGGCTTAAGCAGTGCGGTCTGACCCAAATCACCCTGTCAGAACAGAAAGTCAGTTCAATCTCAGGACACACGGTGAAATCTTTACCCGGTTCACTGAATGCAAATACCATCACCAGACCGAACTGTGCTGTCTGGAGGTATCAGAACCAATGCCTTTTATGTTTTTTTGTCGGTCTGTGTTTTAAGCCCTAACGACTTACTGAAGATCTTCCTCGTATGCATTGCAAAAGAAACCACCTCTTTATTTTTTTTGCCCAAGCTGTCAAATCTTAACGGCTTGTGCGAGTATGCACAGTATGCAGGTGGCTTAACATAACATCTCTCCTCTGATGCGGTGCAAAAAGTAGGCACACAACACCTGCATCGCAGATGTCACTGCTTTTCCGAAGAGAAAGACTCGCTTTCCTTTGCCAGCTCTGCTTTTCCTAATTCTCTCGATAGTGATGCAACACATGTCCTTGTGACTTCCAAATGGACGTGTAGGTCCTTTCCTTGCATGTCTCCTCATCAATCATCTCACATTTATACTCAGGTGTCTGCTCATGCAAATACATGACTGCGCTTGCGTCCGCACCTCTCGCACCTGCGCACGTCTCAGATGAATTATGCATATGACGGATGCCTTCGCACTGATTATCAAAAAGGTCTATGTGTGCCTACATACTTTGCATTCGTCCATTAAACTTGCTGAGTTCTACTTCACTTTGGATAATACCTTCTGCGGGGGGATTGAATATATGAATTTACTATTCAACTCGAATTCATTCGCATGAAAATTTTCTGTCGTCAGCCCCAAACTTCTCTCTGTGACTTTATTGCTTTGCAGATCTGGTTGAGGCAAAGCTGGTGGGTATCTTGGATATTCTGGATGAGGAGAACCGTCTTCCCCAGCCCAGTGATCAGCACTTTGCAGAGGAAGTTCACAGCAAGCACAAAGATCACTTTCGTCTCACTGTAAGATATGGTTTGGTTCTTTCCAGCAGCTACTACAATATAGCAATTAAAAGCTTGAACTACCAGCCTGCAGGAGTAGTTAATAGTTTATCCTTAGTTCTGGACCACAGACCAGTTTTTTTCACTTTTTCATGTCATCATGTAGATATCTTAAGGGATTGTTAAACAGTAGCCTGATATTTAGAGGAAGATGGGATAAGATGCCCCTGCAACTTTAATTTTCCTCTTGACTTGAGATGTCACTCAATTTAATCTCAGGACATTTTTTTGTAATGCTCTTATTAATCTTGAACATCAATATTTGAAATATATTGTATCTGAAGAATTTTGAGTGCAATGTAATTCATTTAGATTTGTATTGTTAAGGTGTATATAAATAGTTTTTTTTAATTAGAAGTTAAAAGTTACAGTTAGATCTCTGGAGTTTGAAGTAATTTTTCATATTTTTTTTATGTACATCCTCATTATTCATCATGACCTATAGGCTAATTGAAAATATCGCTCTGTAGTCATAAAATGATACAGTGTAATTCATATATATCTTTTTGTCTGGTTTTCATTTGATTTATCATTATGTAATATACTAATATTCAAATAAATTGTTAAAATGCATACATTTACTTAGACTGTTTGATTTAGTATTTCACTGTATTGACACTTAAAAAAAGGAAATCATAAAAATGATATGTATTTAACATATTATGCAAAAATCAGATGACAACTGTGATAAGTTTACATAATTGGGTCGTTTGCCCTAGATAGGGAGTCATCTTACCCCAGTTATGGGGAAAGATGGCCCCTTTTCATGATTTTCAATTTAGTGTTATAAGAATTAAATTAGCAATTATTTCCATTAATTTCCCTCAATATATTTGATGAAGAATCATTATCCTTTATGCTAATGCATTTGTAAATATGTTACAATTTAGCATTAAATTCACAATGTTCTTCAGGGAGGCATCTTCCCCGATCTTACTGAATATTTCCACGTTGATTATTACAACAAACATGTCTTAGTGCTATAATTGAATAATACATTAACTATAAACTACAAATATGCATATACATTTTGGCATTGTATTAGGCTACTGAAACCTGGGGGGAATTAATGTGTTTATGTTTAATGAAAATACAATGCTGCACTGCATAATTAGGCTACATTTTCTTTATGTGTGAAATGTTATTTGTTATTTTATTTATTTTGTTTTATGGGGTTAAATATGACCTGGGCATTCCTTGATAGTTTTTTCATGTGATTTACCCTGACATACCATCAATGTCAAGACACAAATATGAAGGAAGTCATAAAAATACAGCAGCAAAGATGGATTTTGCTGGAAGTTTAATTCTGTGTGGGCTGGTTTTTCAGGTGCCCAGGAAGTCAAAGCTTACAATCCACCGGAATTTGAGAGATGATGAAGGTTTCATCATAAGACATTTTGCTGGCGCCGTGTGCTATGAGACTGTAAGGTCCAAATTCATCAGTTCATTCTGAATCTCTTTTTGTATGGAAACCATCTTATTGTTTTAGTTCTGTAATGTGAAAATGTTTAACATAAGTAATTAATTTATGCCACACTGTAAAAACAATCGGGGCCTTGGAGGAATCCCTTTGGTAAAGTTGTTGGTTTTTGTGTGAGGTTGACTTTGTGTTTATTTCTATGCCCTATGTGTGTGTGTGTGTGTGTGTGTGTGTGTGTGTGTGTGTGTGTGTGAGCAGACCCAGTTTGTGGAGAAGAATAATGACGCCCTCCACATGTCTTTGGAGAGCCTGGTGTGCGAGTCCAAGGACAAGTTTGTCCGGGATCTCTTTGAGAACAACTGCAATTCCAAGGACTCAAAGCAGAAGGCTGGCAAACTCAGCTTTATCAGTGTGGGAAACAAATTCAAGGTGAATCTGTCCTTATGCTTTGAACTTCTTATTCTCTTGAAAGCCAGGAAACACATTTTGTGAAAGGTGTTAACAGGCCTGAAGATATGACAAAAAATTTAAGCTCTGAAGACTGCGGGCTTTCCAAAGATTAGGAGTTCCTCAAGGCTTTGTCTTTAGACCTCTGTAGATTTTGTTTGTGGGGCTAGATATTCATTAAGTTGTTTTCTTTTTGTTCCTCTTGATTGATGTAATTTTAAAAGCTTTTGTGAGTGACATTTTACCTCTTACCCGGTGATCTAATTCCTTTCCTTCTAACTTTTGCCCTTTCTTCATCCTCCTCTCTTAGACCTTCTCCTGTTTCTTCAGCCTTTCCCTGTGAAAAGTTCTGGGGCTGAAATAAATATGTAAAGTGAAACAAGGAAAAAGTGAAAAAACTGAAGCTTTTGTAGGGTAAGCCTGGCTGAAATATTCAGTGCCGGCACCACAGGGTAAACTGCAACCTCATAAACAAATGCAGATCTTAGTTTTCTCCCACCCTTCTCCTTCAGCCTCTTTCACCCACTTGGTTCATTGCAATGTCTTTGTGCGAATGTGACTGCCACATTTTTGTTCTCTGTTATAGTTGTTTGTCATGAAATCATACACGAGAAATTTATACTTTAATAGAACCTTCACTGTAAACACATCACCATGTAATTTATGTCACCATTATATATTGAATTTGTAGAAAAGATTTACATAGTTGGGCCAGTCACTGGCATAATGCATGTCTGTTACTTCCTATATGTGTCAAAATGTTTGAGACCATTTGCATGGCAGCACAGATCTACAACTGTGTGTAAACTGATTTTTTACGAAAATATACTCTTAATTAAAATGTACAGGACTCACTCTCACATTTCATTTCTGATTAACTTTTATAGACCCAACTGAACCTTTTACTGGAAAAGCTACGCAGTACGGTGAGTAGTGTGTTATTTATTCATTGTAAAAACGTTGGCCACTTGTTTTGGTTATTACTGAGTGTGTCTAATGCTTGCCGCAAACCAGGCGGCACAGCAAATGATGCAACGTGACAGTTGCTGATTTATAGCACTGGTAAATGGCACATTAAAATGAACAAAATGTGCTTGTTTGCTTTACATGACAGGAAGACGGTATCTTTCTGTCCAAGTAGGCCGTTCTTGCCTAGAATATGCTCTGCGGACCCTTTTCTCAAACTGTGATGATCCAAAAATTAAATATAGCAAACTTTTTATATTTTATGTTAAATTACTGAATGCATATTTAGAACACTGTTATATTATCCTGGCATTAAATAAACAAAAACTAGTCAGTGCTAAGGAAGTGGCTGTAAATTTGAAATCTTTGTCATTTGAATTTAAAAATGCAACAAATATTTGTATTTGTTTATTTCCTGTTGCAGCAATGTTCCAAAAAAATATTGATACGGTCTCTCATATACTCTTATGGTTAGACATGTTTTTTATACAATTGTATTTTTTTATTTTTTTTTTTTTTTTACTTTTATTCAGCAAGGATGCATTCATTTATTTTAAAGTGGATATAAATGTAATAAGAAACATTATTGAGCACCAAATCAGCATATTAAGTTATTTCTGAAGAATCATGTGACACGTCATTAGACTGTTTTAAATCAATGCTGAAAACACACCTTTACTCTGTGGCATACATTTGCCCCTAGCTGTTGGGACATTGTTCACTGATGGATATTGTTGTGTCTTGTGTCTGTTTATATATATATATATATATATATATATATATATATATATATGTAAAGCACTTTGGTCAACTGGTATTTTTAAATGTGCTATATAAATAAATGTTGATTTGACTGAAGTTTGGAGTGAAGTCTGTTGAAAATTTAGCATCGCCATCACATGAATCAATTACATTTTAAAATGTATTAAATAAAAGAAAAACCTGTTATTGTAGATTCTAATAATATTTCACAATGTTACTGTTTTACTGCATTTTTTTTTAAGCATAAGAGACTCATAAACAAAAAAACTTGTCTGAATGACAGTGTACCTCCTAAAAATGTTTCAGTATGTGTTTCAATCCCACATACAGTATATAAAAAAGTCCAATGTAGACTAAATCCTATATTATTTAGTCAAAGGTCTTGTCATGCTGTCTATGAACAATATTGTTTGTTCTCTGTTAAACTATAATAACTTCTCATGTGTATTTGTTGAAAAGGGCTCTAGTTTTATCCGTTGTGTGAAGCCTAATCTGAAGATGGTGAGCCACCAATTTGAAGGAGCTCATATTCTGTCTCAGCTTCAATGCTCAGGTATGTAAATTATTATATAGCTGTATTTTTATTTATTTTTTGTTCCCAATTCATCTCACAGCACTTTAAGAAAACCTATCACAAATACACAGCGCTCATCAGTCGCAAGCTCCCTTTTAAAACAAATCCCGATGTTTCCTTTGGAGCGGCCATATTAATTGTGAGCTCCACTGATTTTTCATTATTTTTGGGAGGTGGTGTTACCACAAGAGTGTTTGAAGGTTGGTGTTATTGAATTTTATAGGCTGTTAGCAAAGTTTTAGAAATAAACTTTCAAGCAAGAGATATAAAAAAGTATGTCCTAGGAGCTCCACTGGTATGTCTGTGTATCAATTAGTTTGTTAATTTAGACCTTTGTTGACTTGTCGTGCACCATATGAGATACATGTAGACTTGTACATCAACTTCAATCAACTACAGTACTTGCCTACTAGCAAGTAAGTACTACTTAGTAAGTAGTAAGTGTACTAGTTCATTCTGTGACAAAGGCAAGTGTTCAAGTACAGGTTGAGTGCACATGTTGAATCTTCCTTTAAACTTGGTTCATGCTTCAGCTCCAGTCTTTAATGCAGCAAATCCTGTATCTTCACTGGCTACATGATCTGTACTTCTCTTCTCCTTTCAGGCATGGTATCAGTGCTGGACCTGATGCAGGGTGGCTTCCCCTCCCGAGCTCCATTTCACGAGCTTTACAACATGTACAAGCAGTATATGCCCAACAAGCTCACAAGGCTTGATCCTCGACTCTTTTGCAAAGTAAACCTCGATTGTTTATTTTTATCTTGATCGTTGCATCTATAATTAACAATAGCTCATTCTATTCTTATTGTTATTCACCTAAAGTTATTGCGTACATAATTAGGATTAGTATGATAGATGGTGGCTAGGTGGATTATTTTTAGAAAAAAACGACATGACCTTTCATATCCATGTGCCAAAGCACGCACAGAGTAATCCGTCTTCGATTTCCATGATAAATGATAGTGGTTTATCATTGGTTTATCACAAAGTCAAATTACATTTTAATCATACACTCATGGTTAAATATAAAGTATTTACTTAATCATAAAATGTACAATTAGATTCCACATGAATACAGTTTATGATTAGGCTGCAATTAATGATTGATTGCAATTATTGAAAATGACTTCTTTATTCTGATGATCATGCTTGTGCAATGTCTAGACTCTAGAGTATAATCAATGTTTAACAATAAGGGCTTTTTTCCTGCTGTCTCTTTCAGGCCTTGATTTAGGATTTTCACTGAAGCTTTTTTTATATCTGGTCTTTAAATGTTGTTTTCCCCAAAAAACTCTTTACAGCAATTTATGTTTTTCATTTGCTATAACAGCTGGAAATGTAACCACTATAATGTAACTCTTTGACAGCTACAAACTTCATAAACACTTTAGCTGTAAAATGCACAAAATTATTGACTGTGTTAAAGTGTGTTCATGGTGTTGTTTGCAATGCATCTATTTGTCAGTGACAAATCTTAATTATGTCTTGGATCAATAAAAAGGAAAAATCTTTTAAAAGTCTACTTTAAAACTCTTGGAGAAATGTTACTTAAAGAAAAATCAGGCCTTTAGATTGGGTTTTCAGTTAAGCGTTTTTAGGAGCATGTTTGATTTATAAATGTCATTTTTCATTAAATATAGTTTTTTTTCCCCAAAAAATATCTGTTTACAACTATTTTTTTTTCATTTGCAATACCAGCTGGAAATGTAACCACTATAATGTAACTCTTTGACAGCTGCAAATGTCATAAACACTTCAGCTGTAAAGTGGCAGAAAACATTACTGACTTGTTTATTGTTTTCAAATCATTCTGATTCTAACTCACAAGTCACTCTGGTAATAATGTTCAAAACAGCACAGAAAACCAAATGTTTAAGTTTCCGAGGCATAAAAACATCAAATGTAACATCATTGAAATGGAAGAGCATAAACACAGGCTCGAGGCCATCATGCCATTCTTGTTGATCTCTGATAGACGTTTAATAAAGTACACACTGATTATATTGTCTCCTTCTGCAGGCTCTGTTTAAAGCGCTTGGCCTCAACCAGAACGATTACAAGTTTGGCTTGACCAGGGTTTTCTTCCGCCCCGGGAAGGTGATCATTTCTTATGATATTTCTCATGAGGGTTGGGATAATACAAGACTGTTAAAGCCGCCATACTGTTTCATTAAGCTGGTGCACATGGGAACCTCGTAAATGGAGCTATATAAATCCTTAACGTGTGTCTGTGTTTGCCTCAGTTTGCAGAGTTTGACCAGATCATGAAGTCTGATCCGGAGCACCTGGCCGAGCTTGTAAAACAGGTCAATAAGTGGCTGTTGTGCAGCCGCTGGAAAAAGGTCCAGTGGTGCTCACTGTCAGTTATTAAATGTACGTCACCCTTCATAACCTCAGTAAACTGCCTTTCATAAAATCAATTAGAAGCATCCCATGCCCTCCCATTCACCAGTGCAGTGTTACAGTTTGATGCTGTTGATGAGTAAGCATCTTTTTCCTCTTTCTTTTACTTGGCACAGTGAGGAACAAAATGAGCTTCAGGGCCAGTGCCTGCATCAAGATTCAGAAGACTGTTCGCATGTGGCTATGCAAAAGAAGACACAAGCCTCGGTATGTACACACATCAGCACGCCTCTATTAGTGACCGTGATTGCTCATGCATTGCAAACTCAGTGTGAGGATCTGTTTTCCAACACTTATGTCAGTGTGGTGTCACTGTGTTGTTTGCATCTGTTTGGTGTTTTTTAAAAGTTTTTAGAAAATTGGATCAATTAAAAATATTTTAAAAAGTCTAGTTTAAAATTATTAGAAATGTATTATTATATATTTTACGTTTGTTTCATATGGTTTTGAAAAGCTTTTATACTTTTTTCCTAGAAAAGTCTACCGTATTTGTATTACCTTGAAAATATCTTAAAGGCACAGTTCACCTAAAAATAAATGAATTTGCTGAAGTTTCTTCATCAATTTGGAGAAATCTAGCATTGCATCACTTGCTCACCAGTGGATCCACTGCAGTGAATGGGTGCCATCAGAATGAGAGTCTAAACAGATGATAAAAGCATCACAATAATGCAGTCTATCAGTTAATATCTTGTGACTTGAAAAGCTGTTTATTTGTAAATAACAAATCCTTCATTAAGATGTTTTTATCTTCAAACCATTGCTTCCAGTTAATACGAGTCCATTATCCATAATATTGCTTTCTCCAGTGAAAAATCAATCTTGTCTGAATCAGGAGAAAAATATGCACTGATTAAGCACAAGAGAGAACTGTTCATAATAATTCTAGTTAAATATGTTGGTGGATTTTGACGTGAAAAGACTCTTTGTGGTCTTGGGGTGGACTCTTTTATAGCAGAAAGTGGCATTTGTTTATATCAAACACACAGCTTTACACTTCACAAGATGTACATTAATGAACATGAGTCATGTGGATTACTTGAGGTTTATTGTGATGTTTTTAATCACCTTTTTGGACTCTCATTCTGACGGCACCCATTAACTGCAGTGGAACTTGGTGAGCAAGTGATATGATGCTAAATTTCTCTTTATCTGTTCCAATAAATAAGGTAACTCATCTATACCTTGGATGGTCTGAGGCTGAGGAAATTTTCAGCACATTTAACATTTTGGGTGAACTATTCTTACTAGGGATGTCAACGATTAATCGACGATCGATTAATTGTCGATAAGAGATATAATCGATAAAAGCTATCGATGGTCGATTAAGCAGTTTCATTTTGGGGTGCGTGCGGCTCAAAACACGTGCAAACGGCTGTGAGTGACGGTGAAGGGGATCTTACAAGAAAATAATTTACTAATGTACAAACTACGCTTTTAATATGATCCAAACTTTAAAAGTGTATTAAAACAGATACAGTACAAAGTTCTTTTGTATTGAAATGTAGTAATAAGTCATGTTCAATTATAATTTCCCTAGATAATTGTTGCATATCGGGCACTTCGCTTTGACAGGGCTGCGGACGCGAGCAGGACAGATATAGGCTATTCTTTCCTACAACTTGTTAATTCGTTCCTACGACATATTAATTTGTGGCAGCTGTCCATGTTTCATTAATTTGTTCCCTAGAAAACCCATGATTTAACTTAAATGCGGGAACAATTTAAGTCATAGTAACGAATTCTTAATTCATGGCCACAAAATCTTTAATTTCCCCCCACACATTTACCACAGTAAGAGATGCGAAAACAGTGATTAAAAGTGAACAACAATAAAATAAACCTGCGAATCTAGAGGGTGAGAGAGTGAGGATTTGGGAAAAGAAACAATAAATAATATTAAATTCGTGACCATTCGGAAAAACAGAACACAAAGCCGCATATGGCTTGATTTAAATGTATGCGCTCGGCATGAATCAAAAAGCATGGTCGCGATGTAACATTTGCCTGCTAACCAATTATTTATCTTATTAACAAAGCTTTGTACCTCACTTGTGTCATAATACTCACATTAAAATGTTTCAAATGGGTAACAGTGTGTTTTGCTGTAGCAACGCCGGTGGTTCTGGAAGCGGATCACTGACCGCACGTCACACGCGCCGTACTTGCGTCTGGGATCATTTTATTTTAAATCCCGATAATGTCAATTGCAAACATTGCTATGATGTTTAAAAAATGAGCACCATGAAACCATTTAAAAAGGCGCATTCAGCGGTCTCCGTGGCAGGATATGAAACAGCACACAAAGTATAATGATCCCGTGCGTAACTACGGCGCGCTCTCTTCCTTTTATCAAATGATTGTAATCACATCCATTAATTTCACCATCCTGCCACTAGTCTTTTATTTAGACTAAAAACCCTTTTCATTCGGGTGAGGAAGCTGGCGTTTTGAGTGGTATTTACACATCCTGTCATGCCGGTGACTATATGCCACTGCAATAGATACATTTTGCAGTAGTTAAGGTTAAAGATTAATCGATTAATTGATCGTTAATTTAAACGACGATCGATTATGGAAATGATTGAAAATTGACATCCCTAATTCTTACTATTAAAAATGCCTATCAAAATGACCCAAAATATCAAAATGAGATCTAATATAGAAGTTAGAAATAGGGCTGGCACGAGACCACTTTAATCAGAACCGATACCGATCCGATATAAAAATGATGAGTATCTGCCGATACCGATATTGTTCCGATACCAGCACATTTTTTTTAAATCCGTGTAGAATTTCTATACCTCAGTGTGTGTTGACCTGCTCATCACTCTTTTGTGTTTTACAATCTACTAAATATAGACAACTTTACTGTAAAGAAAAACAACAAATGAATGAATATGTAATTATAATCTATGACAAAAATACTTTTATAAACTAGGTTAGTGGATAATTCAGTAGCAAAAGTTACTCTAGAAAAATCATGAGTGCACAATTTTATAAAATATAAAATTAGTGAAAAAAACATTTATTGGGGAACAAAGAAAAGTGAATACGTGTAGGACTAAATCTGGTAAAAATGATATATTGCTCTTTGTATTGTTTAAAATACATTAATGGAAAACAAGTAATATATTTATATATAAATATATATACTGTAAAATTAAAATACATTTCTTTTAAACGTACTGCACAGTAATGAGGCAGCACCATATGACAGATGAGACGAACAAGAAAGGCTATTAATAATCTTTCATTGCGCAAAAATATTATAATACGAAAGGCTCCAATACAGAGCGGCATTAAAGCACTTATGCACATCCCGTGCACAGAATGATGCTCTTGAAGCAACACTGAGTCACGGCGCTCCGTAGCCCGCATAGAGAAGTTCAAAGCACAAAGGAAAGAGATATTAATGCGTAGTGTATTAAATCTGTGCGACAGTTTATTGAGCCTTTTCTTTTAACGGTTTTAAATTTCAGTTACTGTGCTCGTGAAGAACCATTAATAGTGCTCTCTACAACAGTGTTGTGATCTAACAGACACCTGATAGAAAGTAACACGATTTAGAAACAGCACGAGACTCTAGCTAGATAAAATCCTTTTATGCAAAACCATTGAACTTCATTTACAGATCAAGTATAATAGGAACAGTGGAGAGAGTTTTGTCGTCTTGACTCTAGTAACCAAACGCGGCACACAGTTTGAAAGCTGAATGGAGGATGAAGGACAGCTGCAGCGGAGAGAAATGTTTACGTGAACTTGACTTAAATATTCATCTGTACCTCACATTAAACTATGTAACGGTTTCAGAACACTTGAAATATAGTGCACGAAAACTTTATGGTGTTTTATAATGTGTTTGTGGTTTTTGTGGGGCTTATCAATAACACAGTAATAGCTATGCAGAATATCGAATTTGGATCGGTCTCGTCAGACCGAAACCCCGATCTAGCAGAAAATGCCAGTATCGAAGCGATACCGATCTTGAATATCGGATCGGCGCACCTCTAGTTAGAAGCATTGAAGATATCACTGAAGAGGTGAACAAAGGATATATTTTTGAATAAACTTAATAGACTGGACATAGTGAACACCATAGTCTCTATTCTCTTGGCAGCATTGATGGCATGGTGAAGGTGAAAAATTTGAGGAAGAGGATGGAGAAATTCAACGAAGCTGTGAATGGACTCAAAGAGAGAAAACAGGAAATGAGCAAACAGGTCGAGGAACTGGCCGCCTCCACCGACGCCCTCATGGCCAAGATCAAGGTGAGCTTTTCCACTGGAAAACCGCCAAAGGTTGACAAACCCCCTTTCACCTCCTCCAGCTTACAAAGCACAATGATGTTACGCGGTGTAGCTCTTTTCTTAGAATGCCGTCGTGTATCGGTTTCCATGCATAATTCAACAGGTGTGTGTTTTTCCATGTCCTGATGAAGGCGGTCCAAAGCTGTGGCTAGAATTGTCTGCCAGCTTCAAGTGTCTCTCTTTTTAGGACCCAAAGAAAGAGAGCAGAAGCTTTTCATCTCATTCATCAGAAAATCTAGCACTCAACAGCAGAGTAAATAAATACAAATATGCAAATCAACAGTCGACAATGAGATTTCTGTCTGCAGATCATCATTGACATGCGCACCACACGCTGTCAAGTCGATTTTCAAGGCTTTGCCGCATTATGCAGTTTCTAGTGTTGATTTCCTGCCTTCCTCCGAACTTTCAGGTGCTGCTGATTGAATGCAGTATATGCATTGTTGTATTCTCTACGTGGAGCCCAACCTCATCTGTCAGACTCGGAGTGCATTATTGACAGGGAGCTCGAGAGACATTGCGCCCTCTCCCTGGCACCAGAGCTGAAACTTTTCTTCCTGAACACTCCGTTCCTCCCTCTAAATGAGATGCGCTCTGCACTTCTGCACACGTGACAGCCCTCTTTGTTATTAGCATAGCACGTTTTGATTAGCATCTGGTTTTTGATTGGCAATGCCTCCTATTACCTTACCATCTGGACTGGAGATTACTGTGGCCTCCCTGACTAATAACGTAGATTGTGTCAATGGCTGTCATTCAACACACTAGTGCTAGCTCATCTAGCGTTAGGGGGTGAGACAGACCTTGTCATTGAGTCCCCACCCCTCTGCGGTGCAATGATCATTCACAATGCTTGCACCCCTCCACGCACCTCTGGTGCTCTGCCAGATGGCACCAAATCCACATCCAGGTTTAATGAATATCTGCAGGATATTAATACAACTGCGGCGCATGTGGCCCAGCGTCACCGCTGTTGCCGAACTGACGAGTAACCACTGAGTTGCTGACACTTTTTTACGAAACCTTGTTCAAATTTGTTAAACGAAGCACAGGAGGAAAAGCTTTTTAAAGGAGCCGCTGAGGGGCCTGTCCTGTCATCAATTTGTCATAATTTACTCTTGACTCTTGCAAACTCTCATTATTATTTTCTTCATGGAAAAAACAAAAGGAGATATTTATATATAATGTCCAAGCTTCTGTGTTCCATACAACGAAAGTGGATAGTGATTTATACTGTCAAGCTTTGAGAAGTACTTAAAAGTATCATACAAGTAAAATATACAAATGACAAACACTATATTCTAAGTCTTCTCATGAAAAATCACGAGAACCAGATGAAATTGAAGTTATTTACTGAAAATTCTACAGTACCCTCAGTTTGAAAATCTAATTTTCAGTCATGTTAAATGCACATGGAAATCAGTGGTGTCTGCCGTCAGTGATGTCAAACCTGCTCTGACATGTACAAAGGCAGTATTTGTTTTGTTGAAAACAAGCTCAAATGACATTTGAGAATATGTTTGGTCTATAACGCGATACATTTTGGTTCCTCATCATACAAAACTATTCTATTGTTAGGGAACACAGTATTACATTTCAGGGAAGACCACAAGTCAAATTTGAAGTTTGATCAGTTGACAAAGACTTTCCTGAAGCACTTCTAAAGGCTGTAGAAAATGAGTAAGAGAATTCAGCCTTTAGAATACAAAAACTAGTACTTAGTCATATGGATAAAATATGAGAAAAAAAACGTATTATATACTCTTGCTTAATTTGAGCGCATGATGGTCAAATAAATTACATACAGAACAAGTGCATATTTTATTTTCTGGAAGCCGGATTAAATAAATTAACACTGTTATTGCATTCCTGCGATATAAATCCACTTCTATTGTATTGAAAACAGAAGCTCTCATTTTGTGTTTCACCAAAGAAAAGAAAGTCACACAGGTTTGTCTTTCTGTTGAGTTCAACATACAAACGATCAAGTGTAGTCCGAACAAGTGAACCTCTTCTTTCCAGTGACCAGGATTGCCTTTCAATAAACAGCTCACAAAGACAAGTTACCAGTTTTAATCATGAGTCTGAAACAAGTAACTAAAGTGGACATTATAACTAAAATATATCCAAATAAATCAAATCAAATGTAACTCTTTCTTTTCGTCTCTACTGTCAGTCCACGGTGATGAGCCGCAAGGAGATCGAGCAGGAGTATGAGGGCCTGGTGAAGCGCTCGGAGCAGCTCCTCTCCTCAATGCAGAAGAAGAAGCAGGAGCAGGAGGAGACGGAGAGACTCAAGCGCATCCAGGAGGAGATGGAGAGAGAACGGAAGAGACACGACGAAGAGGAGCAGTTACGCAAACAGGAGGAAGAAGACCGCCGCATGTGAGTCACGTCGCAAGTTTCGAATAGAATGAACTGTACATTAGGTCAGAGTCCCAGTGCATTTGAAAGAAGAACAGGAGCTGAAAAAAAGGGTTTGGGAGGGGATTGGCAGAGAGATTAATTCATCACTGGAGGGTTCGGCTTGACCTGCTCTCTCTTATGCATTCTCCAGAGTCTGCTTTCATGGACAGCATCTGCCATCGTTCGAATCAGGCCATGATGATATTTCTATGTTTATAGTCTTGTCAAAGAATATTTAGTTCCACACTAGCATACGCAACAACAGCAACTTTTATGCTGCTTGTTTTATGTTTGGTGCATCCCTTCCAATCCTGAAACCCATATGATTACTAAATTTAATTTAATTACTAAAAAATGACTGGATTTAATTATTTATGAATATACACATTATTTTTGAATATACACATTTATTTAAAGCTTATCGCACATTTGTCATTTAAGCAACATCCCAGAAATGTCAAACCTTCTCAGGAAGTTTTATGTTAACATAAATGCAATTCGATCACAGCTTTATAAGCAGTTGCCACTGCTTTTATGCAAAAAGCGCCATGCAACCTTTTAATTATAATGTAATTTAACAATGAAATTAAATTATATAATAATTATATATAGTATAGTATATAATATATTAATAATACATCATATTTACAGTATAGTATAGAATATGGTAATAAGACCCTGAATTTGGTCATAATGAGATGGAGAAGATCTTTTAGCATGGCCCAATTTTACTCATTGAGAGATACTGCTTTTACTACTCTTTTACCTTATTGATTTATTGGAGCCAACATTAGCTGTATAACTCCAGTCATCGTAAATTAACAACATTACCCTGAAGTTATTCGCACTCTCTCTATACGGAACTTTTTAAGAATGCTGTCTGCCGTGCCATTATAAAACTGAACCTGTCCCTTATAAAATATATTGTAATGTTCTGTGTTTCCTGGTTAGATAGCAATGCAAGGTTTTAAAGCTAACTTTCATACAGCATTACGCAAACATACCAGGTACAATTATTTGTGTTAAGCTTATTTATATATATTACCAATTATGACATTTTGAAAAATAGCATGTTCACTCTTTTGATGGCTCTCACTAAATATCAAGGGTTTGATAAACAGTGGGGTCCAAAACGTTGAAACATTGAAAATCAGGCATTTAACATCCAATTTAGACCTGGAAATTTAGGATTTTGATGTAGGATTTTTAGGATTATGATGGACTGTAAAATTTGTTTAAAAATAGGCATACTGTCATTCAAAAGTTTATTTATTTATTTATTTTTCTTTCTTTCTTTTGAAAAGAAAGTAATATTTTATTCAACAAAAACACATTAAATTGATCAAAAGTTACAGTAAAGACGTTTATATTTGTTACGTTTATATCCGTTTATAAATATTACAGCTTAACTTTGATAATAATAAGAAATATTCCTTGTGCACTAAATTAGCACATAAGAAAGAACATATTAGAATAATTTCTAAAGGATCATGTGACACTGAAGACTAGTAATGGCTGCTGGACAGCTTTGCCATCACAGGAATAAATTACATTTTGAACTATATATTAACATAGAAACATACACTATAACATGACCTTTTGGTTTTGTTCATGTCAGCTCAAGTACCGCTGTCATTAAATCATAAGACGGACATACAAAAGGGGGACAACTTTTCTCAGATGGTTATGTTAATATAATTTTTTTATTAAAATGTACATAAAAAAAAAAATTCTCTAGTGCTATGAGACTTTTGGAGCCACTGTAATGCAAATCACACTCCTTCATTGTGAGCAGCAAACATTCATCTGAAATTGTATCTTTACTGTACCCCTCCATCACCCTCATGCTTATTTCGTGAACATCTCCCTATTTTCAAGATTGAAGATTTGCCAAGAATGCATATAGAATATCAATACCCAAATCCACGATCAACAAAGTACAAAGAAAGATGCAGCAGATTTAGTTTGCTGTTTGTTTGATGTATATAAATGCATAGGGCTTTTGATATGAAAATGCTAACATTTGGTAACGACGCTCACCAACAATGCTCACAGCGCACTATTCAATTTCAGCTGCTATTGAAGGGACTCGCTTGCACTAAAAAGATGCAGTCCACGTTTCTCTTTGTGACAGTTGTGAATCCACCTGTGGGTGTTTTCACGTCCCTTCCTGTGGGTCATTGATCAGGAGGAATAATCCCCCGCAGGCTGGAGTAACTCATTAACGGTCCACCCTCCGTCTCTCTGCCAACAGGAAAGCCGAGATGGAGCAGAAGAGGAAACAGGAGGAAGAGGAGAGAAAGAAAGAGAAGAGGAAGAGCGAGTCATGCAGGTGTGTATGTGTATACGTGCTCCCTCTGTGTATTGATTCCTCTCCTCCGCTGACTCCTTGGGCAAACCAAATGCCCACTCCGTCTCACGCTGGGATGTTCAGAGCTGGCCGGGACTGGCTGTTCTGCAGGCATAATCATGACTGCATTGAGCTGCCACAGCGGCCTGTGGGTTTATTCATCAGCCCCTGCTTACCTCCTGGGGCTGAATTATGCTGCGTCCGCGGAGTGAAAGTCCTATGTCCCCTCTCTCCTGATCGTGATGCTGTCTTTGGGGGCTTGGCTGACTTCCCTTTAGCTGCTTCCTCTAGATGTTCTGCCCTGCAGAGATGCTTTGTGCCCATGCTGCCTGGAAACTGTTGCACACTCTTCAAAGGCTTCTGTGCTGTGTTCTATTCTATTTTATTCTATTCTATTTTAGGGATAAATCTGGTTCAATCCATTTTCGATCTACCATTTTATATTAAAACGTAAAAAGAAATCTATTATTCTGAATCTTTTCTGAGGGTCCTTACAAATTCTATTTTTCTTGTGTGACAATTTCACTGTTCTATTTTTTAAACACTCTTTTATTTATTAAAACACTACCAATTCAGTTTTTCTTCTGTACCAGTTCGATTTTTTTTTCAATGCTCTAATTATTAAAGAATTGTATTCTATTCTATTGTAGGGATAAATCCGGTTCAATCCATTCGTTCTGTTGTTTTATTAAAATCCACTATTTTTATTCTGATTCTCTTGTTTTGAGGTCCTTATCAATTCTGTGTTTATTCTGTGCCAGTTCCATTTTTTACGCTGTATTATTTATTAAAGCATTCTATTCTATTCTATTAAGATAATTATTTAATTTCTTCTGTGCCATTTTGATAGCACTTTACATAAGGTTCCACTACATTTGTTGATATGAGCTAACAATGAACAGTACTTCTGTAGTATTGTATTATATTAGTTAATGTTTCAACATTTACTAATACATTTTTAAAATAAGAAGTTGTATATGTTAACATATTTAACAATAACAGTAATGCATTCTGAACTCCCATGAATCAACAATTATATTTTATCAACTACAATTAATAAAAATATAGATTGTTAGTTGGTTAGATAAAACATGAACTAATGTTAACAAATGAGCCCTTATAAAATCTTTTAAGCCTATTTCCATGATTGTATTCTATTCTATATTGTGCTAAGTTTTTCTCTCTTTCTTCCCCTATCTTTCTTTTCCTCTTATAAAAATGATCAATGTTTATTCTATCACCTTGCCTTGAAAATACAATTGTTTCTGTTAACTTCAAAAATATCTTGGGAGTCCTTGAATGAACTGAAGACCTTTGCAAAATAAAACATTTGCAGTTCACTCAAAGACTGTTGTCACACTGTTTATAAAATCTGTATTACTGTTATTTCAGCCATAATACATCACTCTGTTTTCCACCAAGTCTCTCCTGCTTTTAGCAGTTTGATTCATAGCTCAGATTTATCATAGCCAGTGTGTGCCGTAACCATCCCTCTCTACATATGTCTTTGTATATATGGTTATTCATCCTCAGCTGCCTTGCTTTTTCCTCCTATCAGAATAGCGCCTGCATCATTCTTCTTTCTGTTCAAGGTTTTCTCTGTGAAAATGTTCCATCAAAGCTTTTCTCTTCATTCACTCCTTTGCTCCTGTTTTAACCTATGCGTTTGGACCACGCTGCTGGACTCTGTCCCAGACTGTCCTCACAGCTCACACATCTAAAACCAACCATGCTGTCCAATTCATTTGTTTTTATTCTTTTTCCTTTTTTCATTTAGCACAGTCTAGACGTAGAATCCCAAGCCGGCTGGCTGCAGTACAGCCTCGATTATACACCTAATCAGACTTTAGCACACAGCAGGAGCGTAATGGCTTAATATCCTTTCATTGAGCAGTGCTATAGATGGGTTACGGTGCGTCGGGGCAGGGCCGCCTTGCTAATCTCTCTTCCCTCAAATGTACCATACGCCAGTGGATGGGGAGATTGAGGGAATTCTGTAGCCTGCCTTAAACAGCATCATGGTGATTGCGCAGAGAAATGTTACGACCAAAAGGCTGCTGCAACCTTCCTTAAAGTCAGCAAATCAGGTGTTAGCAGGTATACGCTTTTAAACTGAACTTTCTTTTTTTTACGATCAAAATATTCCTCATCTGGCACTCGTGGGCATATCAACATTTTCGTCCAATCAAATGCTCTCCAGATTGAGAACATCCTCTGACTAGCAAGTACCACATTATATTTCAAGGCTGTGATGTTAACTAAAAGCTCCTGCATATTTTAAGGAAAAGGACACGTCCTGCCCTTAGTTCTTGTTTAAACAAGAAATGCATCAACACCGTTCCCAGCTAATGCCGGTGTGACGTACATTTACCCCAATCGTTCATTTAGGCAAGAGGAGAACTGGTCCCCTGACTGAGCTTTTTTCTCCTCGATTTCTCTCACCTGATGGGAGTTTGGTCTCTGTTGGCTTTTGTTTGCTTAGTTGGCTCTAAAAACACTTGCTATTCAGTAATGCCATCGATTTGACAGCACTGATACTGTCAGATGAGAGCAAAACTTGAATGGAATTGAGCTGTATAGCTGCTTTTAGCAGAATCAATTTTATTCATAATTCATGAATTGTTCAACATCGATGCTGTTATTGAACTGAAATGAATGAACATTGAACTGACTTAAATGGATAGTTCACCCAAATATTTATTTCTTATGTTGGACATAAAAGAAGATATTTTGAAGAATGCTGGTGGTCCCTATTGACTTCCATAGTATTACTTTCCCTACTATGGAACTCAGTGGGGACCAACAACTGGTTGGTTCTTCAAAATACCTTGTTTTTTGTGTTCAACATAAGAAATAATTTTATACAGGTTTGGAATAACATGAGGGTGAATGAAGCTGAATAACAACACTATTGTCTTCAGTTGAGGTGATTATCGCTAATTTAATTTTTTTTATAATTAATTTACACAGTTTTTGAACTGAACTGATCCAACATTGAACTGACTGGAGCTGAATAATTGGCTTGCTACAGTTACAGAATTTTGGATTTGCCTCGTTTTTGAAGTTTGCATCATTGATTCTGTTACTTGTTTAACACTGTGAAGCTGTTTGACAGTGCAGAAACTGCGCCCGTCAAATCATTAAATGGGGTTTTACTGGTTAGTTCTGGATTGGTGCTGATCTAGCTAGCTGCTCACCAACAAAATTTAGCAAATCAACTAGCATCTATGTTGTGAAAATGGTGGTTTTGCTTGAGGACACCAGCAAACAAGCATCCAAAAGTATTTTCTTTTTTAACAAGGATGGTGTCAAACTCATTGAAATTCTTCTTTTTGGCCCACCAAAGTTCAATGCTCTGAGCTCAAATATGTGGTCATTACCGTCAGCACCCCTGCTGGCACCCATTTGTATGCTTGTGTCTCTGTTTGTTGCCATCCAGTTGGAACTGAAAGAAGGCACAGGTGTGGCAAACGCCAAAGGTGTTGAGATTGTGTGTGCGTATTATTGATTTGTGGGAATGTATGTTTGTTCCAGGCTGAACTTGAGATGCAGCTGGCATTGGAGCGGGAGGAAGAGACTCAGACACAGACCGTATTGGAGCAGGAGAAGAGGGACAGAGAGTTGGCCATGAGGATTGCTCAGAGCGAGGCAGAACTCATCCAGGATGAATCTCAAATGGATGCCAGCTTGCGCAGGTACGCACACACACACACACACACACACACACACACCATAATAAAGTCGACATCTCAAACAGCATCACCGGGTGAAATCAAACAAAGGAAGACTCCACGCCGGGTTGTGCCCTGGTTACCATTCATAAAACGCACATAAACCGCAGATATTTTTATATGGAGATTTCCATCTGAAAAGCCCCTGTATGGTCTCGAGTGGCGACAGAACAACAAACAAAGAACAAGGTTCTGCCAGACAGCGTTACATAAATGCCATGAATCATTTTTACTGTGGCCAACTCGTGTGTCTACAAAAGCAGGTAAACAGAAACCCGAGACGCCTGCGGTGCAGCATCGAGAGTCATATTTCATTTAGATAATGGAAGTGGACAAAGAAGTGTCGCCTGTTCCTACTTTATGTATAATAAAATAAAAGGCTGTTCTGCTGTTATTACATGTGCTAACTGGGTGCTGAGAAGACCGTGTTGTCATCCAAACCTCTTTTTTCTGCTTCCTCTCCCCTCCAGTGACGGTACCACAGGTGTTTGGTTCTTCACAGAGATGTAAGAGCTAGAACAGTCCTCTTTTTCCCCTAGTTTTCCACTTCATTTGGTCTAACCACACTCACCCACAATCACGTCCTGTCCTAATCTCACCACAACCTAGATAGAGGATTACTCCTAGAAAGTCACAGTAAACAAGGGGCTAATTCTTAGTTTTGATATTAACATAAATACTTCATAAAGTACTTTAATAAATTCTTTCCTTGGATTGAATATAGAGATTTAGCACGTGGTTATATTTATAGATTTGTGTTTCCAACAGAAATGGAGCATGAACCAATGAAATCAAGAACATAACTTGAGAATTTTTTTTTTTCTTCTACAGGTGTTGACCAATTACAGTTCTTTTAAAATCATTCTTACTATTGTTCATACTTTGAACAAACCCTCAATAAAACAATATGAGGGCTGTCAAATCAATTAATCGCGCCCAAAAGAAAAGTTTGTGTTTACATATTGTATGTGTGTGTACTGTGTATATTTATAAGTATATATGAATATACATACATGTATATATTTAAGAAATATATGTAATATATATTTATATATAATATAAATAATATATAAATTTAAATAAAAAAATAAATAAAACATATACTGTATATATACACTCACTGGCCACTTTATTAGGTACACCTGTTCAATTGCTTGGTAACACAAATTGCTAATCAGCCAATCACATGGCAGCAACTAAATGCATTTAGGCATCTAGATGTGGTGAAGACGACCTGCTGAAGTTCAAACCGAGCATCAGAATGGGGAAGAAAGGGGATTTAAGTGACTTTGAACGTGGAATGGTTGTTGGTGCCAGACGGGCTGGTCTGAGTATTTCAAAAACTACTGATCTACTGGGATTTTCACGCACAACCATCTCTAGGGTTTACAGAGAATGGTCCGAAAAAAGAGAAAATATCCAGTGAGCAGCAGGTGTGTGAAACGAAAATGCCTTGTTGATGTCAGAGGTCAGAGGAGAATGGGTAGACTAGTTAGAGATGATGGAAAGGCAACAGTAACTCAAATAACCACTCATTACAACCAAGGTATGCAGAATTCCATCTCTGAACACACAACACGTCGAACCCTGAAGCAGATGGGCTACAGCAGCAGAAGACCACAGCGGGTGCCGCTCCTGTCAGCTAAGAACAGGAAACGGAGGCTACAATTCACACAGGCTCACCAAAATTGGACCACAGAAGATTGGAAAAACGTTGCCTGGTCTGATGAGTCTCGATTTCTGCTGCGACATTCAGATGGTAGGGTCAGAATTTGGCGAAAAGAACATGAAAGCATGGATCCATCCTGCCTTGTCTCAACGGTTCAGGCTGCTGGTGGTGGTGTAATGGTGTGGGGGATATTTTCTTGGCACACTTTGGGCCCCTTAGTACCAATTGAGCATAGTTTAAACGCCAAAGCCTACCTGAGTATTGTTGCTGAACATGTCCATCCCTTTATGACTACAGTGTACCATCTTCTGATGCTACTTCCAGCAGCATAATGCACCATGTCACAAAGCTCAAATCATCTCAGACTGGTTTCTTGAACATGACAATGAGTTCACTTTACTCAAATGGCCTCCACATTCACCAGATCTCAATCCAATAGAGCTCTTTTGGGATGTGGTGGAACGGGAGATTTGCGTCATGGATGTGCAGCCGACAAATCTGCAGCAACTGCGTGATGCTATCATATCATAGATTCAACATAGAATGTTGAATCTATGCCATGAAGAATTAAGGCAGTTCTGAAGGCAAAGGAGGGTCCAACCCGGTACTAGCAAGGTGTACTTAATAAAGTGGCCAGTGAGTGTGTGTGTGTGTGTGTGTATATATATATATATATATATATATGCACAATACACACATATTATGGAAACTTTTATTTTGGATGCAATTAATCGCGATTAATCATTTGACAGCACTACTAAATATTAATCTTTGGCATTTAATATGAATATACATTAATCTAAAAATGTTTTACTTGACAAATGATAAGAGGCACAAAAATCCCATAAACTTGCACTAAACGAAGGATCCTAGTCATATCTACAGGTCAGATTATCATAGAGAATTGAGAATGGGCTCTACAACACAATATGGAATGTATAGGAATGCTCCGGCAAGCACTCAAAACACTCTATTGTTGTGGTAGCAATTTTTTACGCTCAAGTACTATTCATGTTTTCCTTAGAAAATGTTTAGTTGTGGGTTGGTGAAAAAAAATCATGGAGCTTTTAGGAGTCTCTTATAGGTGTCGATCCATTTTGGTCTTGTTTATTTTTCTCTTTATGCTAGGAGCTCAACAACCCTATTTCCATTTACTTATGTTACCTCAATATACAGGTGCTGGTCATATAATTAGAATATCATCAAAAAGTTGATTTATTTCACTAATTCCATTCAAAAAGTGAAACTTGTATAATGTATACATTCATTCCACACAGACTGATATATTTCAAGTGTTTATCTCTTTTAATTTTGATGATTATAACTGACAACTAATGAAAACCCCAAATTCAGTATATAATTCTGAATGCAATTGACCAGCACCTGTATATGTTGGATTTATGCATGTCTCAAGCTCTCAACATGAACATTTTCAGCTCTCGATGATGGTACTTGAGAAAGAAACTTGGCTTTGCATTTTAGTGTTTAAGGGTTGTGTGTTTATGATCCCTTGTGCTTTCATCTGGAGTCATCAGTTTCAAGCAGAAGAAAATCTGTCACAATAAAATATCAGCCTGTTTGGTCTTCTCTACACATCACTTAGGAAATGCCCTATATTACAGTTTACCAGTGCTGTGGAGTCTTTAACCAGACACATTTTTGCTTCTAACTCTACCTGTATAATTATTATAATTATAATAATAATTATAGAGGTTTGGTTTGTACAGCTCTTTTGCAGAATTTTATATTTCAGAATTTTTAATTTCATAATGTATTTTCTGCTGAATGCTGTAGTCACTGAATGCTTTAACCAATGCTTAAAATTTATGAATATCATTACTTTGCATAAAATATCAAATCAAAGAACATCTGCAAACAAATTATGGTAAAATGCAGACTCAGACACTTTTGTTTGCTTATCAGTCTTGAAAATGGTTGCACTTCTTAACATTTTTGTAGAAACAGCTTTTAAATGAAATTAGAAATCTTTTGTAATATTATAAATGGTTTTACTGTCTCGTTTAATAAATTGAATGTTTCTTTGTAATGTAAAAATATAATATAATACAATACAATACACAGTCATTTTAATATTTAATAAAATTACTTTAAAACTTATATTTTTAAATCTTGGAAAATGTGCTTGTGCTACAGTATCTTTACAATTAATGCCACTTGGTTTGATATTTTGTTATGTATTATATGTGTGTATATTTTATATATATATATATAATGCAATAACACTGATACATTTTTAATATGTAGACATTTTTGGGATCTCTGTATATTTTTAAAGGTATTTCCCACCTTAAATGGCTTTAATAGAGTTCAGTACTTTTTGTTTTTAGTTTGTAATGTAGTAATTCATTTTTTAAATGCTTGCTCGTCTGTAGTTTAACTGCTTTGAATTATGAGCAGCTTTCCTAGCACTAGTGTTGACATTTCGTTTCTGTTCCTCTGTGTGTTTGTGTTAGCACTCCGCTTACACCTGTATGAGTGTTAATCAGCGGGGTTGCTGGTTCAGTGACTTCTCTCGCTGGGTCTCTGTTAAGCAGCTTTGCTCTTCACAGCTGTCAGAGTCGACAGTGTCCCTACATCCAGTGTCACTATGTTCAGCCATGCAAGAGCTCCTCCCAGACACACACTCACCGCTCACACTGACAACCCTCCGTCTCTTCTGGGACTCCTGTCACTGCTTTTATATGCGATAGTTTGCTTTAAGGCTGTAGGGTGACAATCGCTTTATGACTTTACATCTTGGCCTCAGGTACTGGAATAGTGTTCCTGTGTGGCTCAGTGGTAGAGCATTGCGTTAGCAGCGCAAAAGGTTGTGGGTTCGATTCCCAGGGAACACACATACTAATGAAAATGTATAACCTGAATGCAATTGTAAGTCGCTTTGGATAAAAGCGTCTGCTAAATGCATAAATGTAAATGTAATTGTCTTCAGAAATGATTTGGCTCGGGAGATTGCAGGTCTTTATTAAGTAGGATGGAAATTATGAGCTTGTTATTGAAGTCACCTAATCAAACAACAATCTCTCATAATGTTATCAGAGTTCATCATTAGCGGTGCTTATCATAGCATCATAATTATTCCTCATACCATTATACTTGGGGTTAGAGGTGTAGGAGAAATTCAGATCAGGCTGTGAAAAACAATCTCATAGGTTTACATCAAAGAAGGAATGCTACAGCAACTACCCAGAACACCCCAGTATCACACATTCAGAACAAACAGCAACTATCTAGTAAGACCCTAGAAACATGGTAACAAACATTCAGCACCTAGCGGTGCCTGACAACAACCTATAAACTTGTTGAAAACTTCCCAAAACACCTTTTTTTTACCACATATTTCCCTGGAAACCCGCAACCAGTTTTGCACAGGCAAGCACTACTGACATTTTCTTAAAGCAAATGTAGTTTGTATCCATTAAAATGGTTGAATATTTCTCTCCTCATGCACAGGCTTGTTTGTACCAGTTCAGCTTCAAATCTAAAATGTTTTCTCATTATATTGGATTTGCTTTGAATTGCTATTTTCAAAACAGCTACATTTGTATTTGTTTGGTCAGTTTAAATTACAAACCCTATAACTCTCTGCATACTCTACTAAAAGACTAGTTGGTCCCACTTTATATTAAGTGGCCTTAACTGCTAGGCACTTGCATAAAAGTACAATGTAGTTGTTGTGTTCATATTGTATTGCAAAACACTTTTTCTGCTATCGAGGTGGGATACGGATAAGGTTAGGGACAGCTTTGGTGGTATGGTTAGGTTTAAGGGTGGGATAAGGTGTAAGGGATGGGCCAACAGTGTAATTATAAATTTAACACAATTATTGCATTACCAAATGATGGCATTGGTATCACCAAATATAGATTGCATTCACTGTTTATTTATTTCTTCAGCCATCCAGGACCACCTGAAACCATATCAAAAACCCACATGCTAAAAGTTGTGATCGCATAGTACCCATGTCCTGAAATTGTTGTATATAGTAATGCCATTAGGATAAAAATCAGCCCGGTGATGATTTAGCAATCGCCCCACAGACTCCTCACAGACTTTGTGTGTCTTTAGTAAAGAAGACAATCCCTGCTCTGATTGGCTTAGAGCACCCTGCACCGTGGGAGTCAAGATTGCAAAAACCCTTGCAGAGCTCACGTGCCGCCTCTCCCTCGCTCACCATGAACCATCGTTAACCGCCATTTACCACCCTCACTGTGGCTCAGTGTTGCCAAGGCTGCATCTAATTTGCTCAGTGAGGTGTTAATTTGGCATGATCTGTGCTATTTCCATGTCATTACAAGTTTCAGAGAGAATGTATCTCCACGTAAGCAGAAGGCCAATTAATCATCTGATTGTGCTGTGGCCTAGGGAACGTTTAGCAGCTGGTAACAGGAGCTTAGGAGATAGATCAGAACCTTTGCCTATGGAGAAATATGAAGCTAAGAGAAAAATCTAAATTGCTCCTCCTCTGTGCAATTTCAGGGGTGCGCAGGTGCAGGCCAACAAGGTGGCAGCTGGGGTGAAGAAGTACGAGCTGAGCAAGTGGAAGTACGCTGAGCTGCGAGACGCCATCAACACCTCCTGTGGTAAGAGCAATCAGTCCTCTCAATCTGATCGCAGAACTTCCTGCTCACCTGAAGCTGTTCATGTCAAAAAGCATGTCATTTTGAAGATTGGAGACTGACATGTAATATTTTGAAGATGGAAAACTAGCATGATGGAGATTGCGACAGCACACCTTTTTCGAAGGGACGTGAGCTTTGACTAGCTTGCTCTCAATGCATAATTTATTTATTTTGAAAGTTGCATTAATGCATTATATATGCTGTATTTTTATTTACAGATTTGTTTATTTGTCTTTTATGGTAGTTGAACCATTAATCACAAAGACTTAAATCCATTTTGTGCTTCGCTGACTTTGTGGTCTGTCGTGTTGGTTTAATTCTCAGTTGTCTCTTGACTCAAAGAATAGTTCACTCTAAAATGAAAATTGTCATAATTAACTCACCCTTTTGTCAGTTCAAACCCATTTGGTTTTCTTTCTTCTGTGAAACATAAAATCAGATGCTTGGCAGAATGTTCTAGCAGCTCCTTTCCACAAAACAATACAGTGATTTTGGGCCATAAGGACCACCATAAAAGTTCTTGTGGACTATATTTTAAGTTTTTGAGGTTTGATTGAAATTATTTTGATGTTATTCATTAAAAACCCCTCTGCCATAGCTCTCCTTTGTGGTCATAAATATTCAAAGCTTGAATATGCACTGATTTGCCTGAGGGCATTACTCAAAGCTGTCATATAGCTTTAGAAGACTTGAATGATAACCATAGTGAATATAGTGCACAAGCCATGCAGACTGCTTTTATTATGGTGCCTTTTTTTAGAACTTGACATTTCCCTATAAATATTCACTTGTATGGAAAACAGCAGCTATGATAGGGGTAACCAGTCCTGCTCTTGGAGGGCCAATATCCTGCAGAGTTTCGCTCCAACCAGCTCCAACACACATGCCTGGAAGTTTTTAGTGAGCCTGAAGACATTGGTTACATTGATTCAGGTGTGTTTAATTAGGTTGGAGCTATGGCCCTCCAGGAACATGTTTGGACACCCCTGAGCTAGAAGACATTCTGATAAACATCCTACAGTATTTTGAATTCCATTCAAGAAAGAAAGTCATACAGATGTAGAAAATTTAGGTTTAGCATATTGGTAAATATTTAAGCTAGGAAACGTATGGTCTTCATTTAATTGAATGTAGACAGACTTTCTAACAGTTGTTCCGTGTTCTTGTTCAGCACGAGCCTGAACACTTAAAATGAAAGGTCATGTGAAACTCTGCTTGTTATACATGACAATGCAATATTGACTATGTCATTTCTCACCCTTGTAGATATAGAGTTGCTGGCAGCGTGCCGAGAAGAATTTCATCGTCGTCTGAAGGTGTACCATGCCTGGAAATCAAAGAACAAGAAGCGAAATACAGACACCGAGATGAGGGCTCCCAAATCGGTCACTGACTATGGTAAGATATGACCTGTTTCCCCAAGAGAATAGCCAGCACGGTGGCGGAACAACAGAATACAAATTGTCACAAGTCGTATGTAGCTGGTGATTTCATTTGTAATGGCAAAAGGGGATCCAGCATAATATTTATTCTGGAAAGATACTATCTGAAGTTCTTTCTTTATGCGAATGTGTGTCGCAAGGTTGAATGTGCACTTTTTGTTTGTTGTTCTTTTCAAGAACCTTGCAGCACATTTTGTGATTAGTGCTAGCATTGTCATGCACATAATGCAGACAGCTAAAAGCACATCTAAAGGCACTCGCTGCCGTTTCAAGGAAATCAAACCTCTCGCTGATTTTCCCACTTGAAAGGCACGTCACAGTGTTTGGTTGCTGGAAGACTTTAGTTCTTTTTAAGTGTTTGCTCGTGCAGAACAAACAGTAGATTTAGAGTTCCGTGACCTGCAGGTCCTCTTCAAACTCTCCGGCTCTCTTGTTGTGAAATCCTCAGATGTGTCTTACCTTCAAACAGTGGAGTGTTTGTATCACGTGCATGGGGCGAACGCTGCTTCTCTCTGAGAGATGAAATCAGGCTTCTGGCTTTGCAAAGTCAATATTGAAGTACTGAGAACTTTCTTGACATTATCCCGACCTCTGAAGCGGTTTGATCTTTAGGGATGACGGATTTAAAATGCGTACTTCCTTTTATGATATCATTTATGTCTGGTTAATATATTTTTGTGAGCATAAAGTATAAATAGATGGTTTGATGTAAAGAATTTGATTTGAACAAATGCTACTTTGGTGTTTAACTCGTACCATTTGGGGAACAGACATGAAAGATACCTCAAATCATAAAGTGTGTTGAGGAGAGATGTTAAGAGACCTATCTTAAAGTGCCCCTATTTGAAAGGTTCGGTTTTGGGAGTTCCCAACAACATGTTTACATGCATGCAAGGTCAAAAAACACTTGTTTTCTTATAATATGCATTTAAATTTACCTTATTTCTCAACGACTCTATTTGAGTCGACTCTACTCTGAACTATTTGTTTGAAGATTCATCTTTCCAACCAAACCCCTTCTTTGCACTAGGCTATTCTGCTCTGATTGGTCCGATGGCCCAGCTTGGTGTGATTGGTCTACTGCATACAGTGCATGGCGGAAACAGAATGTAGTAAAGACCCAAACAATAATGGTGTATGTGTTAGCCAAACAGACATGAAGTACTAATTAATCACTGACTCCAAGTAATAAGAACGACAGACATTCTATACACATAAAACTACATATTTTGCACATTCAAAAGAAAATTAAAGAAACAATTAATAATCATACTTGCAGTTTGTGATTTGAATGAGTAAACTGGTCTAAACAAACTGGGCACTGATCCATCTTTCAAGGACAACCGGTTTATGAATATCGCGTTGAACTCACGGACGGGAACACAGCAAACGTTTGGGATTACACTGCTGTGGGATCGTAGTAAAGATGAATTTAACCACTGATTCTGCACATTCTCATCCATTGGAAGTGAAGAATTTTTGCAGGATGCCCACGTAGAATGTAGGCAGGCATTATGCAAATGTGGTAACTTGTGAACTTTATGAAAATGGGGTTCAAATTTCAAACGACTGAGCGATTGAGAGTCGACTCTTTCTTTTGAGAGACAACAACTTTATTGATGATCCACTTTCAGCTTTGCAACTTTGCAGACTGTTTACATTCACGTACAGCTACATTGCACTTACAAATCCATAATAGCGACATGTTAAATGAGAAGGACCTGAAATGGAATGACTTTAATTATACAGACTGCAATATGATATGAAACTTGGCCTTCAGTGTAGAACTTGAAAGGAAAAGCATCTACTTGGAGATATGGTGCTGATATACTGAATTTCATGTTCATGTGGACGATGTACCAAAGCCGTGTAACCTGTTATGTTACACTGAACGCCCTTTCATTTTTTGGAACTGTTTAGTTTTTCTGACATCTGTCCAGTTCATGACAGACTCCCAGATTGGTCCAGCCAAGAACTAAAACTTTGTGGTGGGGTAATAAAGACATGGGGGTGAGAATTTGAGTTGGACCTAGAGGTCTGCACTCTGTATTACCGAGTGCGGCACGGAGCAACTTTTTAATTGCTTAGTGCGGGAGGGAAATGAGTGTGTGTGGGGGGGGGATAATAGAAAAAAATGAACTATGGCACCGTAGCGGAACATAATTTTACAGGAGAGGGACTGGAATTTCAAGTAGACCTCTACCTGCTGGTTTTTGTGAGTGGGACAAAATGTGAAAGTCACGGGTGGGACAAATTATGACATTCTTTTTTTCCTGGAGTGGGCAGAAAAGAGACAGAACTCTATAGAAATCCATCCTGTGCAGAACTCTAGGTGCACCTCCCAGAATAACCACAAAAAATGTACTCCGAACACTTTAGCAATTTAGCAATAGCACTTGATTGCAACCAACCCAATGGCCCTAGAGTCATGGCAGCAAGTTTCGAGTGGACAAATACCACTATCAGATTTTTTTTTTTTGTTACTGTTGTAATTTTCTCTTATATTTCTTCAGCCCAACAGAACCCCGCTCCACCAGTCCCAGCCCGGCAGCAAGAGACTGCAATGAACCGACAGCAACGTTACTTCCGCATTCCCTTCATACGACCCGCGGACCAGTACAAAGACCCCCAGAACAAGAAAAAAGGCTGGTGGTACGCTCACTTTGATGGGCCCTGGATCGCCAGGCAGATGGAGCTTCATCCAGACAAGCAGCCAATCCTCTTGGTAGCAGGTACCAAAGGCCTTTTTTAGCACTACCTGTTTTGATAAGATAAAACAAAAATGTTCCCCTACTGTGAACAATGAATTATTCAGAATAGAAGCAGGATTTGAAAGATAAAGCAGTTGAAACAGTTTCTGGAAAATACGAGTCTTATCTGCGGATGTGAGGTGTGTACTCGGGCATAGCGTGATGCCTTTTATTCTTTGCTGTACCCAGGTAAGGACGACATGGAGATGTGTGAGCTGAGTTTGGAGGAGACTGGGCTCACGCGAAAACGTGGAGCAGAGATCCTCCCGCGCCAGTTTGAGGAGATCTGGGAGCGCTGCGGCGGAATCCAGTACCTGAGGAGCGCCATCGAAAGCAAGCAGGCCCGACCCACTTACGCGACCGCCATGCTCCAGAACCTTCTCAAGTGAACATCCACCGTTCCTCCTCTTGGTTTACATGATCTATGCACGTGTAGATGTAGACGGTAAAGTGGGGTAGCTAAAACAAAAGGCTGCACAACTCTAGTGGAAGTAATTGCGGTCTAATTTACTCTTTGTTTGTAGTTTGTTCTTCATTTTGCTGTGAACTTAGAAACCAGTCTTCATACAAATCCGAGACTTGCTTGAATCTGTTGCTCAGAGATGCCTTACGTTTTTCAGACCTAATTCATATTTCAAAGGGATGTTATTGAAATATCACACTCATGAATCTAAAATACTCTAGGTGTAATCTTTTTACATATTTCAGTAAAACTCTTTCAGTCACAATACTGGTAAATGTGAGGTATATTATTTGTTGCGTGTTAAAACGCGATAGCTTAAGTCAAGTGATTATGGTGTTTTAAATTTCTGCTTGTTCATTTGAGCATCCTGACCAGCCCGGAGCAACACTGGCTTAGCCAATGGCATGGGTTTGGGGGCAGGACTATCTGTTTATTTGGCAAAAAATATGCAGTTCCGTCAGATAGTGCCGCATAAATGACACACTTCAACTTTTAAAATTAAATTATCTTAAAAGACTTAAATGGTTGTTATTGTGGAGAAACATTTAATATTTGAATACATTGAATAACTAGTCAAAGTATCCTTAATCTAATCAGATGATGGTGGTAAAGGCCAATGAGGATCATGCACTGGAATACATTAGGTGTGGTAATAACGGCAGTGTGGTTTCCGAGAAATGCACCATCTGAAATAGCCTTTACATATATTTGATAATGAATTATATAGATGCACTTAAAAGCAGCTTTAGTTCATAAAAAGGATATTCACTGCTGTCGTGCATGGTTTTGCTCAGTAATTTTGTACTTGAATCATGGGGATATGCTAAAGGGCATATTCATTTCTGTTCAATGAATTGATAATGGCACCTGTGTTAATGATTTGCTGTGAATTCTGTCGGCGTGTCTGGTAGATTTCTCTCATGCTCTGGAGTGTCTCATTATGCGCTTCTCTGGCCCTTTCTTATCTCATTTGGTTATAATAACTGCCCGAAGAACAGAAGTAATGGAAACACCAATGACATTTTTAACAGTCTGCAAACTTAGCACAGACCAAATATTGCTGCATTTGATCAATTTGCTGTCATTATCCAGACTTTGTTTATTCATATGCTAATGTTCTTCTCCATTGAGCCCTTTCCAAATGAAATGGTGTCATCTTAAACTATCAGTTTATGCATAGTATAATTTGTTCATTATTTGTCTGTCAGTTTATCTTTGGTGTGTCTGAGTTAAATATACTCTGATTTTCTTATTTTTGACTGGCCACTGTTGCTCTGATCACTTTGCTAGACCAAAATAAACACATTCCATATGAAATCTGGGTTATGTTTAGATATTTGCCTTTGTAGTCATAAAGAGTTTTGGCTTTAGTCAGGGACCCTGACTATTATCATGAACGATTCATCATTGCACATGAAAATTTAAACCGACATGACTATAAGGATTATCTGCAGCCGAAAGACACATTCAGAAATATATTTTCTGTTTAATGTAGAAATAAAGAAACCATGACCACATGTCTGTATTTTTGTCTTTTTGTTCCCCTTAGGAGTTACAGAAATACTGTGTTACATTCATTTTCTTTGTTTGGGACACACTGAGGATAGACTAGAAGAGATGACTAGAATCTATTTCCTATTTAAGATACAACCCAATGTATCAATTTGTAAATAAGTACCTCATTGTGAGGGAGGAAACAAACCTTTGAGAAGGGTTCAAAGCATCCAACATGTTACATGTCTCATAGTTTACCATTTTCTTTGCAGGTAGACTTAAATATACGTTCAGGACGGATCTAAATCATACGTCCTCGGTTCAGTTGTCCAAGAGTTTTGCTGATCCTTGAGTATAGCGGTTGTTTCATACTCTCACCAAATAAACCAGCAGAGTTGAGTTGCTTGAATAACACTGAAGAGCTTTGGTGCCACACTTAGCTTAAACAACTGTCTGGATATCATAAAACAGTCACTTCAAAGCTGTCACTATCAGGACTCCTCAAAAAACAGCAAGAGGATCTGCTGGACCCCCGGCACGTCTGTAGAAAAAAACAACACGGTCATTAAAGAAAATTAAGCATGCACAAAACCATCTACAGCTGAGTAATGAATAATTACCGTACAACACACCCCCATGTGACTATATAATAACAAGAATAATTTTTGCCATCAATTTGCCTTTTAAAAATCAAGGACTATGGTTTAAGCTAAAAATCTTATTTACTGTTCTACTGAAGAAAAAACGTGCCTATATCTTGGATAGCCCAAGGGTGAGTAAATTAACAGAAATGTTTCGTGTTTGGATGAACTATCTCTTCAAAGGTAAATTAAGCAACTAACCAGCATTGCTAATATGCTCATATTAGGTACATTCTAAATGACTCTGTGCAAACCTAGCGAGCTGTCAACATAGACAACACTCCAGGCATCACAGAGCTGGGTAGATTACTTACGAACTGTAAACCGTTACTGATTACAAATCATTTAGTAATGTAAAACTACATTTCACTTTTTAGGTAATCTAGTCCAGCTACTTTTTGATTACTTTTTACCTAACTCGTTTATCACATTGATTTAAATAGTTCAGTCTTGTACCATGGTGATATAAAAATACAAAGAGAATGAAAACATATTTCGTTCATTTCTATTAACAACATGAAGCGCCTTAAACATACATTACATCAAGGATTTCCCAAACTGGGGATTGTAAAAGAACTGCATGGAGTTTGTGATTAATTAAATCAGAAAAATGTCAATTAAAATAATTCATTTTAAAGTAACATCAATCAATCAGAACACTTACAAAAAAAATGCATATTTAATTTGTTTACTTCAATGTCATATGTAAATTATTTTAGAAAGGAACCAGATGAAATAAATTAGAGAGAATCAATAAATTATGATTAATTTATTGCTCTTATGTGAATAATATGTAATCGTGTAATAAATAAAAGGCTGGCTATGATAGCATTTGTTTGGTTTGATTTACACTCTGAAGAATGAACCAGGCTGCCAAATGTCAAGAGATTTAACAGAAAATTAACAAGTTGATCAAATAAAAACACAATATAACCATGTGTATTTGCGATTTCGTAAGCACAACTGTTAAAAACATATATAAATAACATAATACAATATTACTCTAGCTCTAATAATGCCTAAATATCACTCGTTTGCAAGTAGCCTATGAATCTTTAAAAATACTCGTTTATGTTCCTCGAAACTAAAGTACAAAAAAGCTTTCGTGAAAGTCATTATAAGTAGGCCAGTAATAACTTCGTTAAGTACTAGGCTATGTTGATTCAGTAAACACTTTTTACAGTTTAACAGTAAACAGATTCAGTTTATTCAGAGGGGGATTTCATTCAAAGTATTTGATTAACCTTTCAAAGAAGGTAAGAGAACAGTCGTAAATCTAATTACACGCGCTGTGTTTGTTTTTGCGATCCTTCCAAGTCAATAGGAAGAAGCGACCTCTTGCTATTAGTTTGTGACACACGACACGTTATAATTTAAAAGTGCTTTCGATCTAAGCTCTGCAGGAAAGCCCCTAGCATACAGCACGTGCTCCCATAGTGCATTGCGGGGTCGACTTCAACAGAAAACAAGCGAGACGCGAGCGTCGAGGATATGTCAAATATTAACATGGATTTGCTTGGTACGGGTAAATATCAATATGAAATTCATAATTTAAACACGTATTTGTTACTTTTATGCTGAATCGATAACTGAGCTCATAAAACTTAATTTCAGAATAGTTGTCAAGCTCATAACTTGTTTAATATTCTATTGTTTACACATCCTTTGCTAATTTACAAATTCCACTGGAGGACCAACATAAAAGAGGATTACTTTCAGGAATAATCAATGTGTATTATATTAAGTCACACTTCAATGAATAAACATCTCCTGTCAACTCTCATCCTTCCAGCCTATAAACAATACCACATATTTAAGCCTACTAGACCAAATAATGCTGCTTCTGATTTTGCATTACAAGCCAAGATATTTGTATAATTACTAACTATTTTTAAATACATAAATATGTATCTGCCTTTTGAGATTGTGAAAGAAAAGTGTAATTTTCTGATTTTAAGCAGTGGCGAAACATTATTTCCTCTCATGTATGATGGTTGACATTTTGATGGGAAAGATTTATCATCTTGACATGATAAATCAGGCTGTCGTGATTATTTACAGTCACTGTTAACATCAAATTGGTTGTTTTCACACCAGCTTACCTCGTTATGTGGTGTACACTGATGGAAGTCAACCCTTTCTGACATTAACTTGTCTGATCTTCTGGTGTAGAGTTGTCTGGGGATCTGGGAAAGGAATCAGACCACCGTCAATCCTGAACAGTTTAAGTGGAGACAAGGTCTTGTCAAGCAAAGAAGCAAGGTACATTTTTTTGGCACTATATGATAATCCAGACTGCTGGATTAACAGACATCTGTTGCAGGAAAAAAATGACTGCTTATTATTCATAATATCATTAGATTAGACAACTACAGATGCACTAGTCTAAATGAGATGCAAAACCCATGCATGCTGTCAATTGTTTCCGGTATCCTCTTAGGAAAATCATTTCTTAATGTTGCATCCTTGAAGGTCTCAGAATAATTATTGGCATTATTTTGTTTGTTTGAATACATTGTGTCTGTAACTCTGTTGATAGAAGAACATTCCTTTTTGTTTTCAATCTATTTTATAATGAATATGTTATATTGTTTTAATACTGGCGATGCATGGGTTTTGCTGATTTGTTCTCTTTAGTTTCTTCTAGACAAAGAAACACTCACAAAACAGCTGATTCACCAAAAGAAACTGGCTATACAGTCCTGCCCTTTGCATGATTATAGTCTATTGTCAAAGTTAATTTGAAGTGCATCGTTTTCCTATTCTTTGAGGTAATCAATGTCTAAAGTATTTTGAGGTAATTTGATTTGATTTATTGAATATTTTTTAGATTGCCGATAATATATTCTGCAACACAGTGTTCCTGTGCCTCAGTGGTTAGAGCATTGCGTTAGCAGCGCAAAGGTTGTGGGTTCGATTCCCAGGGAACACACATACTGACAATACAAATGTATAGCCTGAATGCACTGTAAGTCGCTTTGGATAAAAGCGTCTGCTAAATGCATAAATGTAATGTAAATGTAACACATATTGCATACATTCTCATTATGTAGCTAATATGAATCCCAGAATAAATATGCTGTAAATATATGCATCTACAGTATATCAATCGATATCACTGTAATCTCTCCACAACCTTTTGCGGCACACTTTCGGTAAATGTCCCTTTAATTAATGAGATTATTACTGAGATATTCAGAACAAAACATGTTGCTTCATAGAATTTTAATAAAAGGATTAGAAATACTAATGTTCAAAAGTTTGGGTTCAGAAAGGTTTTGAAAGAAATTAATACTTTTTATTCAACAAGGGTGTGTTAAATTGATCAAAGGTGGCATTTAGAATGTTAAAAAAGGTTTTCTAATTCAAGTAAATGTTCTTTTGAACATTTATATTCATCGTAAAATTCCTAAGAACATTTTTTTCATTGTTTTCACAAAAAATTTTTTTTGTTTGGACATTGCTGGAATAATTTTTTTTTTATTTCACAATATTACTATTTTTATGCAGACTTTGTTAGCATTAGAAACTTCTTTCAAAAACATTTTAAAAAAAAACTTAACAACCCCAAACGTTTGAACGGTATTGTGTTTGTGATGATGGTGATATTTCAGCTGTTCGGCATATTGTAGGCTCTCGGGATACTAGACTTTGCTCACACTGCACACAAATTTGTTTTGATTTTCAAATCCTAAAAAATTCACTGAGGGCCATTCAAAAGCAGCTGCGTATTCTGACTGAATACAAATGACACTGAGTGAAATAAGATCGTTAACCGGTAACTTTGTCTATAGGCATTACTGTACTGTACATTAGACCTTCTAGAACCAAATGCAAACCAAATGCAAAAACAAAATCTGATTTTCACCAGATTTCAAGTCATATATGGATGCATATATCATGCTGTTCTGGCACCAAAAAACTAAATTGATTATAGTCAGATATGCCAAAAAAAATTTTTTGCAGTCTGAACAAAGCCTACTGTAAATGTGACTGTTGTCAATACAAAGTTACTCATATTAGGAAAAGTTAGTCCATCCTCTCCACAAAATCTCTAACGAAGGACATGTATATGATTCAATGAGAAACGGGTTGATTATGGATGTTAGTAGCGGTTATGACATTGATTTAAATAGATCACGAAGAATACCATCTTGGCTTTAGACTTTACCTCAATACTAAGCTGTAAACTTTCAAGTGACCGAAATGTGCCTTGGCCTGAGTGTTGTGAGGAGGCTGAGTCAGAGGTCATGGGACAGAGCATGCTTGACACATGTGTTAAGACCCCATCGTCATTCTCAAAAACTGGATTTACTCTCATAGTATTACCAAATGGGAATGCAGGTTGTGAACGCCTACAATACAAAGGAGATCAGGTCTTAACACGGCATGATTAATAAGGGTCACCACTGCCAATCCAAATCTGTGAAGAAAAATCAAATGTCTAAATGAACAGAGAAAGGGGAAAAGAAAACCCTGCTTACACAAGTCTCATGGTCTTTCTGGTCCGTATACATTTCTTGTTAATGAAAATCAAGATGCCTATCACAGCACAAACCACAAAGAGGCTTCCCACCAGGCAGGCTACCAAAAGGAGAGGGTCAACTGGCACAGACACCAATTCGTTGCAGCGTTCTCCGTGGTAGTGCCAGAAATTACCTACAGGACATCTAAAAGTGGTTGAGAAAAAGACATGTTAGAAAAAAAGTGGAATGGCTAGAAATGTGTAAGATTCCTATCCATATGAGACTTCTCTCTAGAGTTTTCAATGGTCACTTTTTGTTCATTTTCTCAGTCACATAACAAGGGGTCAAGGTTTGGCTGCATTTTATGGTTTGCCCCTCAGGTCAATGCTATAACAATTTTCAATCAATAGTAGCCACGTGTTTGATTACACACACACACACACACACACACACACACACACACATTTGGGTCATTAAAAAAAAAAACAATTCTGCCTTAAAACATTTTTTTAGAATTCAGTTAAGTTTGGTTAACTGATCAGACTAAAATCAAGTCATTTTTGTTTTTTTCCATTTAAACATTGTCACTCAAACATTAAACAATTCACACAAATTACACATTTTATTTGCAATTTGAAAAAAAAAACAATGAAAGTAAATGTAATGGAATGTATTAACTTTTTTAACATGGTGGGAAAATCACTGATAAAATTAGGTTTGACCTTTGAATTACTTATTTAAATACAAAATTTTAACAATTAATTGTAATAATGGCAAGAAAAAAAGTTAGGAATTTTTGTTAATAATTACTCATTTTGTTTAACCTTTTACATACTTGTTGTTAGACCTTACACTTATTATATGCAAATAAATAAATATGCATGTCATAAAAAGTGAAGGGGACAAAATATTCCTGGAGCTTGACAAATATAAACAATAAACCAAACCATATCAAAATTGAATAAACTATTGAGACTATTTTAAAACTTTTTAATGACCGAAACATCAAGCCACATGTTTGTTATCATATTTTCAGAGTGACCCATTTGCAGGCAACATATACAGTATGTTTGCAAATATTTGGTTATATTATAAAAAAGCATGACATTTTGTTTTTTACATAACCGCTCAGAAAAACCACCAAATATGGTACCTGTGCCACTGTGAAGTACCCTTTGTAGTGTACCTCATTTAACCTAATATAACTACCTTAAGGGTACAAATACATTTTAGGGGATATTAAGGTAAAAAAAAATGTTTTACCTTTTATGGGTACTTGCCCAGTAACAAGCTGTTGTACCCCTAAAGGTACCATTTTTACACACTTTTTTTCTGACAGTGCAGATGAAGGACTTCTGGCTGTATGCTCAGATGATTTTGAGTTTTCCGTACATCCTTGTAATCTCTATAAAAATTGATGGATTTTGTAGCGTAAACTATATTGCAGTTTTTTTTTCATGTTAACATACCTGCAGGCCGCTCCATGTCCCGGTATGATTTCACACTGTCCTCCGTTCAGGCAGTATTCAGGCTGTAGGTCACAGATGCTGGTGCAGGGGTTGCCGTCCACCGTGCTGTAGCCCGGGTCGCACAGACACTCGGGCTCTGAGGTTAACGTGTTCACCACGCAGCGGGAGAACTCGTTACACGCCATAAACTTACATGGATCGGCGTGATCTGCTGGAATGGACAATGAGAACTAATTGGCTTTGAATGCTTGTGGCCAGACACAGATAGATGCTTAAAGACTTAATGCAGGTGTGGTTATCCCTTTAGGTTAATGTGGATGTTTTTGTTTACTGTTCTGCCCCGTTCACATTGACAGCGTTTATAATGCTGGAAGTCGCTGTTATTGGTGGACTTTCTACTTCTGAATGAGAGTTAGTTTGACAAGGAGTGGTGGCTAATAATTAACTTTGAATTTGCCAAGATTTCAATCATCGCTTTTCCACTGTAAATTTGCTTTCTTAACCCTCATAACGCATTCAGGTCTGTTTTGGCCTAGAAGAGATACATACAATTTTCTAATAACTGCATTGTTTTTAGTAAGGGAGTAACACTTTAAGGGTGATTTAAGACCATCAAAATACACATAATTCATTCATTCATCCAAGCCCTCCTAAAAGGCTTTCTTAACCCTCATAACGTCAGGTCTTTTAACACCGCCCTAGAAGAGATGCAAATACAAATTCAGGAATTCTCGCTGTAGTATTGTTGTGGTCATGTCCTGATGCTGTGTTTCGTTGTGAAAGCGAAAGAATTGTTTGCGCTTCCAAAAGAGGTCAAACTGAAATCAGTGGATAAGTTGTATTTACAACTGTCACAAATATTGAGTGTGTGCAGTGCATTACGGAGGACTATTTCCTGATGGCTGGGAGAGTCTACAATGTGAACACTATGAATTCAAACGAACAGTGTAGAGAATTGCTTGTTTGTGTTTCTACGATCACAAATGCAGACATAGTGTTATGTTTAGGTGGCATGGCGCAACGGGTAAAAAGACAGTATGAGTCATTATAATCAGTAATTATGTCCCCACTGAAGGCAACACATGCCTCGTTTATAGTGGGTTTTATTGTTTTAGTCTCTTCGTGCCGGGACAAGGCATCACAACACGGTAAGGGGCGTAACATTTCTGTCTCACGCTTGAGGTATTCGGCCAATCACAACGCACTGGATAGCTGGCCAATCAGAGCACACCTCGCTTCTCAGAACGATGAGCTTTGTAAAAATCGACGCGTTTCAGAAAGGCGGGGCATAGAGGAGCAACAATTATGTACAGTGTGTGGAAAATAATGTGTTTCTTTTAACCTCGAACCACGTAAACACGTTGCATTACACCAAATACACAAAATAATGTTCTTTTTAGCAACATCACATGACCCCTTTAAAAAATAAATAAATACATGTTACATATTGTGTGTTAGGGTCATTTTGGGCCCAGGAATGTATGTAGTACCATTTGGTGTCAAAAATGCTTTTTTGGTAAATTTTCTATAGAATTATATCAGTGTCAAAAAACTTTTGTAGAATATATTTCGCCTGTTCTCACACAAGTTCTGGGACTGTATTTTGATGATAACATGTACATAAATATGCACACCTATTTAGAATCATTGCAGCATGAATAATTGTTGACTTTTTTCATCTGAAAGTTAGTTTTTGCAATGTATTATATTATTTAGGTTATTTTAATATTTATGTCGTTTTGTTAGAAATATGTAGGTTTCATAAATTTGGACTGTTCTTGCGCAGTCATGAGTAATAATTGTTGTTGCCGGCGTCATGTCAGTATAAAGAGCTGGAGATGCAATGGGTTAAATACAGATAATTCTCAGATTATTGTTTGCGCTTGCATTTTTTTTTTATTCATGAATAAGAACATATTGGAAAAAATTGCATCAGCTTTTTGGGGTGGTTTAAGTGCAATTTTAAATATTAAAGAGAGGTTCCTGGTCATATACAATGTGGTTTTAGTTGAAAAATATGAAGTTGTGACTGTTATATCAAACACTAATGTGAAAAAATGCATACAGATTTTGAATGCATTATGAAGGTTAAAGGGATACTTCACTCAAATATGAAAATTATATTATCATTTACTCACCCTCATGTCCTTCTAAACCCGTATGAGTTTTTTCAGCAGAACACACACACACACACAATCATTTGGACCCCTTTGACTTCCACTGTATGGATGAGACTTTTTTTTTTTAAATATCTTAATTGGCATCCACAGAAGAAAGAAAGTCATGCAGGTTTGGAACGACATGATGGTGAGTAAATAATGACAGAAGTTTCATTTTTGCGCAAACATTTCTTCTGATGTCTCTTTGTGACACGTGCTTACCTGCTTCCACATCCACTGAATGGGAGTCGATTTCCAAGTCTAATCTCTTAGACGCCGCATTGCAGAAGTCCTCAAGCACACACTGCACCTTCTCCGTAACATTGTACGGAACCGGTTTGTCTAATTTCATCTTGCTGTTTACCACCACACTGCCGTTCTTGAAGTTCAGAATCTCCAGCTCCTTAAATCCAGTCAGGTTTGACTGTAGATACGGCAGGAGCTGTGGGAAAGCAGAGATAAAAGTGAAATGAGAGAGTTGCGACTGCTCTTTCATCATTGCTGACTAGTGCAGACTGGTTAATTGTGCATGAATGTAACACAGCTCAGATGCAAAACTTTTGGGATTGTCAATTCTGAAGCAATTCTCCTCAACTGCTAGAAACTGAACGAGTTTGGCCAGTGTCTGTCTCTCATCCTATTACAATATGCAAAACCTTCTCAGTGCTCATTTCATTCTGCATGAGGAGGGCCAGTTAGAGATAAAGACGGTTGTTCAGGAGAAATAGGGCGTAGCAGCTCAGTCATTCATCTCGGCTCAAGATTTCAAGAGCTTGATTGCACCAGTCACACAAAAGATGGAAGATATGATTTATTCGCATAAGAGTCACAGAGATTATTAGTGTCTCGAAAATCCCTCAAATTAGATTAGCATATTATTTATTAATTCACCATTTGAACCTTACTGTTTTTGTTTAATGTAATGAATTTAAATGAAAATATTTGTAATCATTTAATAATAAATAGATAATCAGGAATTAACAGTTGAGTTCTGAAAGTCAAAAAGTTTTAATTAAAATGAAGATGCATTCAAAATACATTTAATATAATGTGTATTATTAATATATTTCTTAAATAATGTAATTATTTTAATTAATATTTTAAATTAATAATAAATCAGTTAATAATATGAATCATTTAATAGTGAACGGAGAGTAAACAAAATGAGTGAAGGCCATATCTGTATAACAGGAGGTAACTAACAATTTTAAATATTCAATATACTTATATATAATATTATTAATCAAAATATAATTCATATTTAAATTATTTTAATTCATATTCTAAATATAATGGATGAAGATATTAAATACATTTAATATTTTAGATATTTTAAATCTATTTGAACCATTTTTGTTTGATTAAAATTAAGTGTTTAATTTAAAATATTAAATATTATTAATAATTTAATAGTGAATGGAGCGGGAACATGGAGAGTAATAAGTAGTGAAGGCTATGTCTGTATAACAGGAGCTAACTAACAATTTTAAATATTTAAATAAAAATGTATTATTCCAAATATAATTAATATTTTAAATATAATGGATGCATATATTAAATACAATTAATGGTTTAGATATTCAAAATCTAATTGTTTGACAATTTTTGTTAATTTAATTAAATGTTTATTTAAAAATATGAATTATTATCAGTCATTTAATAGTACACGGAGAGTGAGAAAGAGTACAAAAGGAGTGAAGGCCATGTCTGTATAACAGGAGGTGACTAAAATATTTTACTTATTTAAATAAAAATGTATTATTCAAAATATAATTAATATTGTAAATTATTTTAATGAATATTTTATTTATATAATGGATGGATATATTAAATATAGTTAATATTTGAAAAAAAAATATTATCATTAAAATTGACCATATGTTTAATTAAAATTAAATGTTTATTTTAAAATATTTAATATTAGGCTACTAATCGTTAAATAGTGAATGTAGAGTGAACATGGAGAGTGAGAAGGCACACAAAGGCCTGGCCTGGGATGATGCTGGATTGACTAAGCAAGCACACGTCTGTATAACAGGAGGTAATATGTATTTAGAGGTAGGCCTAATCCAGTCATGATCCACCTCTCACCTCTCGGCTAAGTGCCAGGGCAGAGCAGGTGTTATTCTGTGACTCAGAGCTCAGCCTCAATCAATGTTACTGTCTAGCTCATGCCAGTGTCGTGACCTTTGATTGCCGTCACAGGACAGAAGGAATCATATATATACAGTAGCACTCATTTACAAATAGGATCATGAATGAATTATCACAGACAGCAGCATTGTAGCATATCCCTGTTCTTGAATACTGATTCCCACACTCATTCTTGCACGGCGCTTACACTTGTATCTACTGGTTCATAGGGATCTCTTTGAGTGCTGTTCTGTTCTATAATTGATTATATTTAATACTTAATAAAAATATATTTTTCAATGTTATCGTATTTTAATGAAAAAATTAAATACGTTTTGTTCTCCATGTCCAATCGAGATGGTTGCTACACAAACCAGTAGAGACAGGAGTAAATGAGCATCCTACAAGGTTGAAAGGCAGAAATCAATGCAAACCTAGTAAAGGACTAAAATATTACAGCCGTCTCTACAAAAGCGTTGAATTATAAATGGGCAAAATGGATGTGTATGGTGGAAAATCAATGTTCCTTTTGCAGAAATCGCAAGAACATAAATATCTAGAGGTTATCAGATTATCCTTTAAAAGCCCATTTATGAATCAATGAACTAATTTTATGGCCATTTTACCTATATACTTACCAGAGTAGCTTCTGAGCACATTTTTAGTAGTTCGTGTCATAATCCAAAAGTTCTTATAGCACTGGTGTTAGTCTGGTGACTTGGAACTACAACACAATACTAGTTTGGGCAACCACTTTATTGGAAATTTGAGTTTTTGTGTCTTGGGATTTATAAAAAAAAATGAAAAAATATCTTAAAGAACAGAGCAAATAGATGTAGATTGCACAAATCCCCCTATACCCCTATAAGAACGATTCAAGTAAATTATGAAGAAAAAGAAAAATGTATGCAAGAAAAGTTAGGAATGAACATTATTGTAGTCTTTAACACACAAAAACCAGTCTGGACCAGTCTAGATTGACTATTTTTTTATGTATCTTAAAAGAGATTTCATTCACCCTGAATCATTCACTAATAAGCCACAAAAACAGCTACAATATCTCTTTGAATAGCTTTTATTACAAATAATTGAGCTGTTAATTTCAAAATCAACAAAATTGATTTGTCATTGTTGTAACACTCTAATAAACAACATTTGGAGACTGAATACATTCAAGGACATGTGTCTCACCGAAACTGAAGAACAATTCAAAATCATTTGGCTGCCTATCCAACTAAAAGCAGATTTAGAGAAAAAAAAAAACTAGACGCCAAGTCCCTGAGGGCTTTTTTGGCATGCTCTGTGTTTTTGGTCGTTTAATTCAACAAGATTGTGAAATTGGTTTCTCTGTGTAAATACAAATGTACAAATTGTACAAATAAGAAAAGCAAGATTATTTACAGATATACAGTTTCGAGCACATTAACGTTTGTGTGCACTGAGATCCTGAGAAAACAAAATTTACTCGGAGCAATAAAGCAACATTCACACTATCAAGAATAAAAGAAAAGAAAAAATGCTGCAGATTGTAAGCCTTCTACTTTGGTTAATGCTGGTTAGAGAGCTCATTGATCAGCAGATATTAAAGACAGTTTTTGATCAGTAAGATCAGAAGTGGGAAGTTGTTAGACAAAAGTGCAGAATTTAGTGCCAAAAAGTGCTTTTTGAAGTTTGGATATAGATGTACCGGTATTGAGGCTAATGTCTTCTGTTCTCTCTCAGTCACTTGACTAGAAGCCTCGGGGTTTGGCGAGTCACTTGGTTCAGAGAATTGCCTCTAGTTGAAAAAACATGATATTACAAAATATAATCTGAATATAAACAACAACACTTAGTTGTGAAACTGTAATATGATTGGCCAAGAGGCGGTCTGAAAGTTTCATGTTTGTAGCACTCTTGTACACGATGTATATGAGTGGTGCAGAGTGGAAGTGGAGTGTTTTTTCTTGGATGAGTACTGTTTTTTAAAAGTTGTAGCATATGTGTTTTCTCTTGTGTTAGGATTGTTCGGGGCAGGTTTTCTCTCCAGTGAGCGTGGAGTGACTGGAGAGCAGAAAATGAAAAAATGGGAGTCAAGCTGGAATGGAGTGATTATGCATACCTTCGACCAGGGAGGAAAAATTGCTCCACTTATATGCCTTTCAAGTTTTTGTTGCATGGTGACTAGGGGTGTCGAAATTAATAGTTGCATTGATGCATCGCGATGCGGACGTGGACGATTCTGCATCCATGCAGTAATAGACTATAATTGATTATAGCCTATGACGTCATTTGCATACACGCTATTTTAAAATCTGAGCTTGGCTTTTTCCTAGCGTATGAATCGTATGTCTCTAGCGGACATACGCGGCAGGCTTCATTGCACAGAATTGCGCTGTGAGACGCGTGCGCATTGCTTGACAGTGCTTCCACTCGCTGTTATTTTAGTCTTTTACTCAGATATGCTTTCATTTCTGCCGTTTGGAATGCAGTACGTATTAGATGCACAAATCTCACGGACTTTCACGTGCGCTTTGTGTTTGTTTGTACTGAAGCTCGCGGCTGCGGTTAAATGCACTTGCATCTATTTTTATTATACGAAATTGATGTAAACAGTTATGTTTTCAGAACAGGACAAAACATCTGATATGTGGAAATAGATCATTAGTGTGAATGCAGTCTATTGAAGCTGCCAGTATCTATGATCTCATCAGTAATAATCAAATGGCAATAATGCTGATAAAAAAAAAACTTTCAATACTTAAAGCATTCCCAGATACTGAAAGTGCTTTTTGTTTATCACTTGTAATTGTCTTTTCCCCCTTTATTACTTTATATTTGCTTGTATGTTTTGAAGCTATATGCCTATTTATTTTGAATTCTTAACAATAATTAATTAATTAATATTTTAATTAATTAAGTAGCATAATTATTTAAAAAAGTAGCCTGATTATATAATTTAATACAAATGCACAAAATAAATTTGAAATAATCGAGATGCATCGTGATATCGAATTAAATCGAATCGTTGACATGATAATCGTAATCGAATTAAATCATGCAACCAGTGCCGATTCACACCCCTAATGGTGACATAAAACCATCAAGCTTGATGGTTTGGTTTATTCTGGAGCATTTTTTGTTGGCAGGGAAAAAAATATTACAAACTGGTGAAAATTTGTCTAAAAATTAGGGTACTCAATTTATACTTCTTGTATATTGAACGTATTTTGATCATGGTTTGTGATTATATGTAGCCTGTTGTCTTCGGTTGAACTATAACCGAGCTCATATTCAGTACTACACCACTCTTGCACGTTTGAGATTGCTTAATTGTTGTGAAATGGCCATACATGCATTCATTCTGTGTTTTTGTCTAAATTGAAATGTAAGGTAAACAAAGTTCAAAGGAAAACATTTGAAGTGACAAAAAAATATCCTTGTGCAAAATGTATCGAAATGTAATTCACTTCTCTGTCAGTCCCCCAAACCCTTTATACAAAGGCTTCATAGAAAAATGTATATTACATTTCAAACAACACTGTTCTCAGATGCCATCTGTCAAATCTCAGCAGACAAAAATGGCACACTTTATCTATTACGTTTTCCCAGCATGCACTGCGACACGAATGAAAAAAGCTAACAACAAATGGAGGATAGAAATGCATGCAGCAAGATAAAGTCAATGAAAAAAGTGTGTTTACCTACCAGTTCAAGAAACGTGTTCTCCAGTGATTTGTATTCGGGGGAACTCTTGTTGAAAAGATCCTCCGAAAACATCATATTAGTCACACGTAAACTAAAAAACACCACTAACTCTTTGGCCTGGTTAGAAGCCATCATTGAAGAAGTGGTAACATAACCTAGAGGACGAGCCGAGGATTGTGGATTCTCGTCAACCTCTGAAGGCAATCCACTCCCAGAGTCCAGAGTATCGTCCTCCTCGTCAGCCTGATCAACATCTCTGTCAATATCTGTACTACCTTCATGTGGGGGAGGTGACACTGTCCAGAGAGTCTGTCCCTCTTCATCCAGGAAATTGTCTGGGGTCAGGTGTGAAATGAGGTCTTCTGTGGGCGTTAGCTCAGAGGGAATTGCCGCAGGGAGAATTGGTTTTGTAGTTGTAAGTCCAAGTGGGGGGACCTTTTGATGGAGTGGGTCTACAGTGGCACCGACAGATGGAGACTCTACATGGTCACTAAGGTCAACTGAAGTGGGTGACTCAACTGGACCTTTAGGGTATGAAGGAAGACCTTCGGTAGAGGTCTCTAAAGGTTCAGATGGGCCAATTGTGTCATCCTCATGAAATATAGCATATTGAGTTCGTTTTGTAGGGGTTTGGGTTGTCAAGATTGATGATGTTGCCTCTGCAGAAGTGCCCTCTGGTGTTATATCAAAATTAATTTCAGGTTGAGTTGAAGAAGATGCTTTTGCTACTTCAAAAGACTCCAAGTCCAGTGGTGCAGCTGTGGCAACAATCTCATTTTCCACATCCTCTTTGACTTCTGACCACTTTGATAGGTAATCCACTGTAGTGGTTCTTTGCAAACCTTGAAAACAAAGAACAGGATTCAGTGAGTCTTTGAAAATGCATCTAATGCAAAATTTTGATTAATTCTTTCATTTTTTTAGGCTGCCTAACTTAAGGGTCTTAGTTCGTGAAGCAAGTGCTCTTGTAAACTCACTACAAATATGAAAGATTTACCTTCAGTCGCTGAAGTGCCTTCAGTGGTTAGACTTTCTGTCTTTGAACCCTCAATGTGGGAGATTAGCTCTGTGGCTACTGGTTGCGTGGGAACGTGGAACGATATATCAGGTAATTTCTGTGTATCTCTCCTTTCTGTCCCCTCACCCAAATCTGTTTGAGTCCTATCAGTGCCCAGATCTCCAAAAGAGATGCCCATACTCCCAGAAGGTGCTATAGCGTCCTCCGAGTTGGCTTTTGTGGACTGTGTACTCATTTCCCCAGGTAAAAATCTTGATTCTTTGCTGATTTCAGTACTGAATCTCATGTTCTCCTGCTTGCCTGCTGTTAAAGAGGGCGAATCAGGTAAGGTTAAATATTTGCAGTCTGTCTAGAGCTCTTATATTGATTGTATTGATTTTGTGTACCTTGTTCGAAAGTAAGGGAAAGCATGTCCACAGGAAGTGATGTGTCCTCACTTAGCGCCTTCACCACCATGCCCTTTAGGACTGCCTCTATGCCATATTCATCAGTGGAGTCTGTGTCACCTATGGCGTGTGTCCCATCAGTCTCAAACACTACAGCATAGCTTCCTGCAGCACCTTCAGGGCTGACCGATGTAATGAAGGGAATTGGTTTGCATGACTTTTGCATGGACTTGTATTAACCTGATTGTCTGTTTTAGCCCTCATGTTCTCCTTGGGGCTGAAGGACCCCAAGGCTGTTTTAACAGCTCAAAAATCATACTTATCATTGGCCTGTCAGGTTAATACTTAATGACTTTTTCATATCTTATGAGAATTGATTTGTGTACATATTGTAGAGATTCACTTTTGGCAGCTGTCTAATTGGAATTGTTTTATATTTAAAAAAATGTTTAAGTTAAATTATATAGGTTTATTTTGAAATGTATTTTCACATGCACAGGATTTGGGAATTTAAAGTCATACTTAACAGTACATGAGGGTTAATTATTGCAATTTTCTCCAAAAGCTAATGTCATAAGCAAGCATGTTGTGTTACACAGTCTACAGTATAACAAAGCATAATGGCACAGTAATTGAAACAGTTGTTCTGAATCCAATTTGCCAAGTATTTCCTCAAAAACTTACCCCAAGTTGCCTCTGTGAGAGAATTACCCATCCAAAAATGCAATTTTCAAGTTCAATGGACTGTAATATCTTGGTGAATCCCACAGTTCCAGCATCAACTTACCGAAATCCCAGCACCCGAATCTCTTTAAACCCTGGAAGCTTGTCGAACACATGCAGCATCTGCAAAAGTGTAAATTAAAATATTTTAGGCATATATGTAATACATTTATTTCAATAACTACATAATTAAATCAATTATTCACAGTTGGTTACATAACCTCATATTTTGGATTGTTCATCATGCTGCCACGCTGTAAAATCATGTGCCATGGCTCTGGTCTTATTTGAACTAATCTTATGCCGGCTTTTGTAGTTACCCAATTCTTGTTTGGCTTTCCTGTTTTTGATCTTTTACTGTAAGCTACTTTCAAACCTACTGTAGTAATTTGTGTTTTTTTGAGATGTTCTCTAGAATGTTCTTAACACAAATGCATTTAATTTATTTTATTACAGTTATCACTCACTACTCCTTAAAAAATATTTATTTTATCATGTTTTAACCACATTCCTGCTTATATTGTAAATGTTCCTGCTTCAATATTGTACCTTCTGTGAGCTCAACATCTTCACACAGGCTCAGGTGAAATGTAATTTGTCTGTTAGTAGCTTGATCTGTGTAAAATGGCATATGTTTAATAGTTGATTTCACCTAACCTTCTCATGAAGATTGCGAGTGAAGTCTTCATATTGCAGGCTGCCTGGATCCCTCAGTAGTGCAGGGTCTACTATAGTCACACTGAACTCCACAATGTGCTCTACCAGCCTCTGAGGGACAACATCTGGTGCCCCAGTTTCCTATCAGATCAGAGAATAGTCAATTTGTTTGTTTCTAACTTCATCAGTATGTTAAGTGCATATTCTAAAAAGCACGAGTTAGTGGCCGTACGCTGTCAGATTCCATGATGAAAAGCTCTGCAGGACTCTTTGAACCTGAAGCATAAAAAGCCATCAATCAGTCACGATTTTATAAGATCAACCAGTATTTCTTTCTCATTCGGATGGTAAGGACTTACATTTCTCGCCTGGTGCAGGTGTGAGAGCCCTAAAAATAATTGAAAACATGTTGAGAAGGGACGAATCAATTCAAGAATAATAAATGCAATAAAATGAATTGTCCCCGATAAAGGGGTTGACTGCATATAAGCCCGGGTATGTTTGTGTGGCTCTAACACCCAAGTGTAATATGTCTGGGCACAGATCCTTCTTATTAAAGTGGATCAGGTCAGAGAGCAGTGTTCAGCTAGGCCACCAAATATGAACAAACTTTGTTTTTTTACAGGACAGGCTGAGATTTTATCATCTCCCACTAGTCAGGTGACCTCATTCTAGATATTCTGAAGGGTTCGAGCCCAAAATGAAGACAAGTAATTCGCCATACCATGAATACTGAAACCAAGAAGCCCTTGAATTCAAGATTATCTTCGGGATTCTTACCTCTTCTGTTCATCTTGAGCATTCACTCTCTGTAAATGATATAAACCTCTTTGAGAATTTACGAAAAAGCCTTTTTCAATTGAATAATATTGGCACATTTAGACTGTATTGGCAAGAAGATTGGACCGAATTGGCAACGGACATGAGCAGCTACTCACACTGGCTACCATGTCAAGATGCTCCTGTGTGCTACTAAAATTTCGGGCCAGATCCTCCATGCAAAGCGAGTCCCTCTGACAGGCGTACACCCACTGCTGGTACTCCATGGTGTCAGGAACTCTGTCAAGAAAGATCCGGAAGGCCTCCCACACAGCTTCTTGACAAACTGTTAAATATCATGGAATTATTTTGAGAAGGCCGTTAGAGAATTGAGAGAGGACTAACAGCAAAAACCTGATAAAATATGCCGGGACACTTAAAATTAATTATCTGCACCACTGATAGAGGTGTAACATACTTAATGCAGTCATTTTCTGCTATTATCTCATTTTACCAACACGGTTATTATGGACATTTAATTAAGAGTATCTTTTAACTGCATCTGACAGCTAAATGTGCTTCACCTTTAGCTTGTCTGTACCAGTAATTTAATATCATGCTATCTGCTTCAGTGTAAAATGTTTTTTCAGGTGACCCTAAAAAGTGCCTCATGTAGTATCTAAATTAATTGGTTTTATTTAAGCTAAAGATATGATTTATTATGACAGAATCAACCTGACTGCATTAGGATACACCAGTTAAGGCCATTTTTAAGGGTCAGATCAGATATAAATAGGTCTTTCAAGAGACGCTTCATCCCAAAATTACAATGCTGTCCTTATTTACTCATTTGTAATTCCAAACCCGTTTGACTACGTGGACTATGATATTTTTTTAAATTGAGAGTTTCTGTCCACATTAATTGTGACTGCATGGCAAAAGTGACTAGCAAATTATTTATAATTTCAAGTTTTGTGTTCTAAGCAAGTCGTTTTACACTACCATTCAAAAGTTTGGGGTCAATAATACTCATTTGTTATTATTTATTTATTTATTTAATGTTGTTGAACATTAGTCTCTTATGCTCATATTTACTGCTTACACTTATTGCTTAAGTCTCTTATGCTCACCTGGGATGCATTTATTTAGTAGAAAATGCAGCAAAAACAGTAATACTGTGAAATGTTATTATCATTTAAAATAACTTTTTATATTTTAAAGTAGATGTAGCAATTACTTCAGTCTTAAGCATGGTCAATGTTGAGTAAAGTGTTTAAAATAACTGTATTTTATTGAAATAGAAATGTTTTGCAACATGTCTTTATTGTCATATTTATGAAGTTAAGCATTAGATTAGATTAATTTTTAACTTTTTTGTTGCCTTGCCACATGTAGAAACATAGAAAAATTCCATACTATAAGACTCAAATAAGGTAAGCCTAAAAAAAGTAAACTACTTTTATCTATACTTGGCTCAGAGCCACTTCTTTTTTTGACTTGGCATGATCCTTCATCTCTCAGAAGGCTTCGAATGATTGGGAAGTTAATTATGATTTATGAGGATATGAGGTGTTGTTGCCAAATTTGGCACTGATGCTCAAGGCTCCGTCCTTGTGGTGTTTAGGGTAGATGTTGTCCTACCTCTTAGTTTGTAGTAGGCTTTATGGCTGGTGATGACCTCCGCTATGCTCTCCTGAGGACAGACTTTCACCCCCGTATTAAACGCGCCGATCTCTTTGCTCGATGCGCATCTAGAGAAAGTGAATCTCTGCCATCTGTCAACTGTTTCATTGGCTGTGGAGTCTCCAGGAAGTGCCTGTACTTCACATTTCTGATCCTGAGAATCAAGTCGTCAGCAGTGAGTTCTGCAAATGTCACAACAACAGCATGTGCTCATTGTTTCAGAAGAGCAGGATCGACTTTACCTGAGAACAGTAAGCCGATGGATCATATAATTACACTTCATGTAATTACTCTCGCTCAGAGACCATTTGAAACCTTTTAAGTCTATGATTAGTATGCTGAATGAACATTAATTGGATTAGGCCTAAGTCAAGCAGTCGGTTATAACACCATCCCGGCAGATGTTAAGCGCATTCACTAGATAAGAGATAAAAAGGCCTCCGCTCTCCAGTTGTAGTAATCTTAATTGTGTTTGATTTGAAATCACAGAATCAGACCAAGCTGAACGTTTTCAAGATTACTGAAATTAAAAAGCCATGCTTATAAATTTAGTCATTATATCGTTGTTTTTTTATTCAATGTGTCATTCAGTATTTTCAGTTTCAGAGTTTAACTAGATTTTATGTCAGCAATTAGGATAGTTCAGCTGTTTTTTGTCCATATACTGACAATCAGTGGTCTAAAAAAATAATTATTAGACGTTTTTCAAAACATCTCCTTTTATGATCCACAGAAGAAATAAATTCATACATTTTTGGAATGACCTGAAGGTCAGTAAATTATCAGAAAATTGTTGTTTTTGCATGAACTAGCCATTTAAATGATCAATTTTAGAAGTTACATTTGAAAGTGATGTGTCATTAAAAGTTCTTACTTGCCAGAGACCCTAAAACTAACCCATTCTGACATCTAAGTGTATTTATACTCAAGGTGACCCACCTTCTGACCTGTTACCTAATCGGTTGTGACTAGAGATAGCTGTTAGAGTAAACCAGCACCTGCGGTCATTGGCGTAATAGTCTTACACCTGTTCTTTGACTGGTATTTACAGACTTGTGAAGTTCAGGATGAATTGTCCAGATATTAGAATGACAGCAAATCTCACTTCATTAACTTCAGTTCGTGTCCTTGTCGTAGTGAACATATGTACTGCAAAATGACAGCGATGCATAATTACCTACTTCAGTAATGAAGCATCAAACAATTATACAGTTAATAGCTCATATCAAAGTACATCTCTGGATGTTTTATGTCAAACTACAACAGTTCTGACTAGTTTAATAGCTTGTCTCTTCAGCGGTTATGGTGTAATCTTTATAATTTCCTCTTAGTTGCAACACTCACAAATCCATTAAAACAGACAAATTGTGTGTCCCCTCCACGTAAGATCTGAGCCACTTCAAGACTCTTGAGAAATTGAAAGATCATATTAGGTCTCTTTCAAATCAACCATCAGGTTATTTATAAAGTAGGCTACAGGGCCTCCATTAAAATGGGCTATATGTTTTCAAAATGGAGTATTGTGTGACCAGCTGGTAAACTTCAGAGAGCTTCTTAAAACATTAAGCCTGGCTCAGCAAGGGGGCTCTCAGACTTCACCGGACCTCTGTTCACCACACGCAGATTAGCTTAAGCTTAGTTAGTAGACAAGTAGTAGCGTTAGCGATATAAGTGCATCTACAGTGGAGGCTAAACACATACGTTTGTTTTTAATGTTCTACTGGTAACTTTTAAAGCCAAATGAGTAATCCTGCTTAAAAGAATCTCAGAGCCACAGGAACACTGACTGTAGTACATGATTGTGTACATGCATATTTCTCTGCATAGCATAGTAGTCATGTGTTATATTGCATTTTGGCTGCTGATGTCCTTTGCTGACCAGGCTTATCCTCTGGATAATTGTATAACCAGTAGCTACACCAGTACTTAAATGGCATAAAATAGTCTGGGCTAAACAAATTTAGTTACCAACAAAACAACTGCATTCAGTAGCTAACAATCTTAAATCAGACTCAGTGGAAAAAAACATGCCTGAGGTGAAATTTCTTCAAAAATATATTTTGTGACTTATTCGCAACACTTTGAAAAGTAAAAAAAATGATTCCCGGTAAATGTGCATTCAGTTTTATCCAAAAAGACGAACATGAATCTGTTAACATTTTATTTCATTGGTTGTTATTGCTGCAGTTCAGAAATGAAATGACACTAAACGGTTAATGCTTTAACACTTTTGAAGATAACGTACTGCATACACTAAACTGTACTCTAAATCTATCTAATAGTGTTAACAAAAGCAGATGCGAGACAAAAACACATTTGCTGATGCAACCTTATGCAGTTTTAGTTTTTTCTACAAGACCTCTGTCATGACTCATGTTTTGTGTGACTCATTGTGCTCCAAATCACAAGTGCAGTGCTGTACCAGGTGCGATACCAAGCAGGTTTACTACAGCAGATAAGACATTCATATGGAGTTGGTTATGCGATGCAACCATGAAAATGTAGTAGTTTGCGAATCACGAACTATGGTAAAAAGTGTTTTGCTATCATAGCCTAGCATTTTGCAAGAAACTACACAAAAAATAAATCGTGTAATTATAATTTGTCTGAAAAGGGTATAAAAGTGTGAGTTTTACTGTTAATTTCAATTGCAAGCTGCATTTATATAGTAGGTACTCTTTAGAGTTTAACTTTTTTTTTCTAATGAAACTCTTTAGCAAATTCTACCAGTACCTGCATTATAATGGTAATGGACTCTGTTTTAATAGAGTGTGGTCAGTCATTTACTAATTCATGCAGACTACTATATGGCTATCAGTGATGAATCTGTAACAATTACACCATTGATGTAATTCTTCTGAAACCCTGGTGTCAAATCAGATTGGACCTTCAGTATAATTATTTTGATCACACACAAAAGACGCCCTGTTTTAGTGCAACATGTGGCCCTATTTAGAGATATTTGCATTGGAAGACAGTGAGCCGATCGCTCAGAGATACAGGGGTCCCAACAATGTGTTTCTAGGTCACAAAACATCTGACCACATCTGTTAATTAGCAAATGAGCAGATGTAGGGCCAGTGGTGCAATTTCTCACAGATAAACCAGGGTGACTGATTTGATCATGTGTCCCGCTGCCATCTATGAGCCTGCCGAGCACATGTGCAGACATGAGGGGCGGCGATGCTAATTGAGCTGTACTTCTGAAGCGATGAGCGAGGCCCCACAGCAAAGCTACAAGCCAGAAAAGATTAGCGTTCCACACGGCCACAAACAGAATGCCTTTTGTTTCTCTCTGCTAATGAATGGAGCTTCTGAATGCTGTAGCCAGACTAGAGGCATTCAGAACTCGCATGAAATGTTAGCGAAACGCGTTTCTCCAGCATATTGTACCAAAAAGGAAGCGCTAATGGCGTGCTTGCCACAAAAATGTTATCAAATGATTTGTCATCAGGCTTTGTTTTGCATAAGAAAAATCTTTGCGTTTCTTTTATGTCCTCGCAAATTGGCTCCTAAAATATTTAAAAGCTCATTCGATCACCGAGGGCGGAAAGATGCTATTGTGTGAGGAATCGCACAGGCTGTAGTCGCTCTGAGGCGTTGTACGTTAGCAGAAGTCCTGTTTTTGCTGAATTATAAGTCTTTGTTTAAATAAAACAGTATTAGAATGGCGTTCAAACACCGGCTTACCTTTGATTCTAGTGGCTTGGAGGGTAAACAAGAACAGAATGAGGAATAATCCTGTTTTCAATGGCATGTTGAAGTAGATTATGTCCTTTTGGATGTAAAGCCACTCATTTGGAAAGAAAAGAATGTCCGTATTGACTTAACTCACGTCTGGGTGTGAAAGAGTTAATTTCCATCGACTTTGTGTCCAGGAATCCATGGACGGGGCTGATTGTGGGCACTACTGTAGGTTAGGTGGTATCACACACTTGGTCTGAAGTGTGCGAGTGGGTGGAAGATGCTCTGCAGGGTGTAAGGGGAGTGATGAGGTTAAAAACGCTGCCTCTTTTTCTGGATTAATCTGTTTACCTCTCTCTGACTCCTAATCCTTGTGGGCCCACGTGGTGGACTATCCTCATCCTGTTAGTAGCCTTCTTGGCCAGCATCTGCTAGCCTCCTTGCTCCAGTCACAAGCCACTCTACTTGCCTACTTGCTCTGTTTCCAATCCGCCCGATGCCCGTCTCTCTCAGTCTGGCCCACTCGACACAAGTTTCTCAGCCCTCTGCCAGCTTTTGTGGCTGCCAAGGAGAAACTCTGTATTATACTCCCCCTGTTTGGGACAGCAAGCTCTGCCCTTTCTCTGATCATGGGGCCAGATCTGTGTACTGAGCGTGTGTTTTTGTACCATGGTGCATGTTGGTCCCTAGGCCTAATGCTTCAGCTGGGAAGAGGATTACACACACACTGCTTATTAAATTTCACAGCCATAATAAGTCTCCGCAGCTCAAAATCCATTCAAGACCTTCCACGGCACTGGAGCGCGCACGTTGAACTTCCAACTTTCAAGAGATAATGAGAACAGGCTGGTGGCCGTTTGTAACCAGCAGAAACCCCTCTGGAAATGAGAATTTTAATTATGTTTTACCTAGTTAGGGCTCTGAATGAAGCTGCTCATTTTGCCTGTGGCCTAAAATAAAACAACTCTCTTCTGGACTGCATCTTGAAGTGTGGCTTAAAATTAATATAAGGACATACAATTCTAAAGAAAAAAAAGAGGATGATCATGATTGTCGTAAATGACTTGAACTACTACAACAACAACTAATCATTTTATATATGTATTTTAAAAAAGCATCAAACGAAACCACAAAAAGGATAGGTTTTAATAAACTGTATTTGTAAGATCTAGTTTGCAAAAAAATCATGTTAAATTACCAGGTTTTCTACCAAAGGATCGTAATTACACCAGTCATTATTACTAGTTTAAAGTCATAGAAAATTCTTTGTCACCATAACATTTTTATTTTCTAAATCAAAAGTATTGTATCCCAATTGGCATTTTTTTTTGTTTGTTTTGGCGGTGTTATTTTTCTTTTATGTTAAAGGATTGTTGTATTGTTTTTATTGAAAATAATATAAATTAAGGATTGCTCTATGTGCAAAAAAACATTAGTCAAAATGAACTGGAAGCTTCCAGAATGTGTTTGGCATTTTGTTTATTTTTTTCCATAAGTACTGGCTAAAACTAAATTACCACAGTTTATTAGATTAATTAGATTTTATTACATTTAGATTAACTGCAGTAACTATGGTAATATAGTGGAAACGTTGGTAATCGTTGTACATTTTTGTGATCCTTATTGTTAATTTGTTTCCTTTGGTATACTATAATTCTTGTGCCAACATTATTATTTTGTCATCAAAAGCTGAGACCACTAATAAATATATTTTTTTGCACTTTTTTGTTTAAAATGTTCTGATTTTCCACTGCAAATTGTATATTCAGCACCGTAATTTTAAATGATCAATTAACATGAATGTCTTTGGTATATCTCTCTTTTTCTTTAATAAAAACATTCAAGTTAAATGAATCAACTCCTCAAGTTAAAACCTCTCTCTCTTTCTTTGGCATTGCTCCTTTATCAGCCTCAAGTTAAAACCTGATGTTCCAAAATGATTTGAGAATGATCTAAAGAACATATTAGTCTTCAGTGGAAGTAAGAACAATAAATAAACTATTGGCAAAGGGCAACTCAGGAACCGACCTCTCAGATAGGTCCTTCAAGGTGTCTTGGAGAGGTGAGGTGTCCAAGTCGCAACATCTAGCTACTGGGGTGCCACAGGGCTCAGTTCTTGGCCACTTCTCTTTCTGTCTACATGGCATCACTAGGTTCTGTCATTCAGAAACATGGCTTTTCATATCACTGCTATGCTGATGACACTCAACTCTACCTCTCATTCCATCCTGATGATCTGACGATAGCTGCTCGCATCTCAGCTTGTCTAGCAGACATTTCTTGCTGGATGAAGGACCATCACCTTCAACTAAACTTGCTAAACAGAACTGCTTGTGGTTCCATCAAACCATCGTTTAATCACAATTTCACCTTCCAATTAGGCTCATCAACCATAACTTCTTCAAAAAGTGCCAACAACCTTGGAGTTATAATTGATGATCAGCTGACTTTCTCAGACCATATTGCTAAAACTGCCCGGTCCTGCAAATTTTCTTTATTCAACATCAAGAAGATCAGGCCCTTTCTTTCAGAACATGCATCACAACTCCTTGTTCAAGCTCTTGTTCTGTCCAGGGTGGACCATTGCAATGTTCTCTTGGCAGGTCTTCCAGACAGTTCTATCAAACCTTTACAGTTAATTCAGAACGCGGCTGCAAGATTAATCTTTAATGAGCTGAAAAGAGTGCACGTTACACCTCTGTTCATCAATTTGCACTGGCTACCTATAGCTGCTAGCATAAAATTCAAGGCATTAATGTTTGCCTACAAAACCAACACTGACTCTGCACCCATTTATCTAAATTCATTACTTCAGACTTATGTGCCCTCTAGAAGCTTGCGTTCTGCAAGTGAATGTCGCTTTATTGTGCCATTCCAACGAGAGACAAAATCACTTTCACAGACTTTTAAATTAAATGTTCTCTCTTGGAGTGACCTGCCCAACTCAATCTGAGCAGCTGAGTCCTTATCCACCTTCAAGAAACGGCTAAAAACACATCTCTTCCATCTTTATTTGACCCTCTAACTCTAGCACTCTCTATTCTAATTATGTTCCATTCTTGTTTTCTTAAAACAAAGCAAAACAAAAAAGCTAACACTAGCTTCTCTAATCTTTTTGCATTCTATTTTCTTTGTATTTTTTATACAATTAACAAAAGCAAAAAAGCCTCTAACACTAGCTTGTGCTATTCAAATCAAATCAAATCACTTTTATTGTCACATCACCACAGCACATGTGCCTTGGTGAGTGAAATTCTTGAGAGCGTGCTCCAGACAGTGCAGAAACAATTTACATATAGACAGTACATACTTACAGACTTATACAGAAGACAATGTGCAAAATACACATACATATACTCAGTACAGTTGAACTGTTGTAAAGTAAAGTGCAGTGTAATATTAGACATACTTACAGTTATGAACTATAGTGTGTGCGTGTACACTGTGTATAAAGTAGTTGTGCGTGTACAGTTGAATATATACACACAGTAAGTGCAGTGTGTGCGTGTAGCCCAGTTGAACTGTGTACAATAAATAATCTGCGTGTATTTGTGCAGTTGAACCAGTTTGAACTGTGTAAAAGTTAAAGTGCAGTGTGTGCGTGTAGCCCAGTTGAACTGTTAAAAGTTAAAGTGCAGTGTGTGTGTGTAGCCCAGTGAACTGTGTAAAAGTTAAAGTGAGTGTGTGTTCACTGTTAGAACAGTGTGTGCAGTGTGTGTGTAGTCCCAGTGCAGTGTGTGCGTGTAGCCCAGTAAAGTGCAGTGTGTAAAAGTTAGCCAGTGAACTGTGTGTGCGTGTGCAGTGAACTGTGTAAAAGTTAAGTGCAGTGTGTGCGTGTAGCCCAGTTGAACTGTGTAAAAGTTAAAGTTGCCCAGTTGAACTGTGTAAAAGTTAGTGCAGTGTGTGAAAAAGTTCAAGTGCAGCTGTAAAAGTTAAAGTGCAGTGTGTGCGTGTAGCCCAGTTGAACTGTGTTAAGTAGTGTGTGCGTGTAGTTGAAAATATTTTTTTTTTTAGTTATAAAGTGTGTGCGTGTAGCCCAAACCTTGCTACGTGTACTGCATTAAGCTAACTGAGACTTGTTATAGCACTTGCATATCATTGCTCTTTTGTTGATTTTGATTGCTTTCATTGTCCTTGTTTGTAAGTCGCTTTGGATAAAAGCGTCTGCTAAATGACTAAATGTAAATCAGTCAATGTCACAAAACTACCTATTTATAGGATTAGTGACCTATATTTCAGAATTTTAAATATATTTATTTTTATGTCACAATGATTTCTTTCTTTAAAATATTTAAAATCCTTTCAGCCAATTTCCTGGTTTAAATCCGGTTGTAAAATCCATTAACTTTTCAAATTAGACTACAGATTTTCAAAATGGTCTGTGACTTATTAGACAGTTAGACCCAATTGAACATTCAGGACAACCCGACTAGCTGCTTTCATTTTCTGCTTTTAAAACAGAATCATAGGAAAATCCTATTCTGACTAATAACCTCAGCTCAATGACAGATCTCTGCAATGCGGCTTCGAAATCACCTATCCAATAGTGGAGTTAATTCATCTGCCTTGATGGCATGAAAAGTCCAGGGATATAGCACCGGCAATACTTATGCGGTAATGCAAGAAAGTCAAGAAAATCAGTCGACCGACCTTTCTACGTTTAATTGTCTTCGGGATCCTGATTCTATTAAGAGCGGTAAAAATGAGCTCAAATGCAAAGCAGGCTGACCTTCTCACCTATGCTAATGAGTTCCATCACTGACCAATCAAAAGGATGAACTTCAATTAACCTGGAGTGAGTGACTGTCCAGGCAGCTGGAGTCAGCACATCTCTCCTGCGACAGAACACTCTCCTCCGTGTGTCCTCTGACAGAGCTTTATATTGATGGATGACAGTGACTGACTGAATTGTCACTGTCATAATCCCTGGATACAGCTCTCATTATCGCCCCATGCTTCGTGACATACATATGATCTGTTCATCTTTGCATGTGAGATCTTACAAATCCTCTATATGAGATACATTATGTTCTGTTCGCCTTAGCATGAGATCTTCTTTTGGTAGCATATGTAATAGAGCCTCTGGGCTTTAATTAGGCTAGGTAGATTCAATAGTTCATTTCCATTTTCGCTATATTTGCTTCAAGTGAACCATGTCCAACCATAAATTAGTTTATTATTGTGATTTTTTCTGTCAAAATTTCAAAAGCGGTTTTGTTCATAGTTTTGAATATTAACATTTATTTTTGGATGAGAGTGTTTTCTTTTCTTGATTTTTCTTAGAAGCAACATGTTGATTGTAGGTGCTGTTAGATAAAATTTCGTTGAGGCTTTCTGAACCTAAAACTATTTTCTGCAGTTCTCCTGCTGTGATCTTTGGAGAGTCTTTGGCCACTCAAACTCTCCTCCTCACATTGCATTAAAACAATAAATACACATCCTCTTTCAGGCAGATTTGTAACATTTTCTGTTGATTAGAACTTTTTAATGCTTTAGCTCTTTTCTTGCAGCCACTTTCTATTTTGTGAATCGCAACAATCTTTGGTTGCACATCAGAAATATATTCTTTGATTTTACTCGTGATTAAGGGAATTCATAAGAATTTCTAGGGGTACCAATAATTGTGCCCATTGTGTATTAGAGAAAAACATTTATTTCATAATGTGATATTATATATATATATATATATGTGTGCCAAAACAACATTTCTCATTTTCGTTTAGTTTAGATACCAAAATACCTGAAGCTAAAGCTGAGATAAAAAAATAAATAAAAAAAGATAAAAGACTATATAGGCATAGACAAAATTAATAACATTTGATGAAAACAGAAAATATAGCAACTAATTCTAAATATTATTATAAAAAACTATAGTAGTATATCATTATATAAAACAATGTCTTACATATTTGACAGAACTTTTTTATTTGTTTACATGATTTTTGACCCATTCTTGCTTATTTGACATACATTTGATAACATTTCTATTTTATTTTGACTTCGACTCAGTCTCTTTTAGATATTTGACAACTATTTGTCATTTTATTTTAAGTGCAAGATCTTCATCTGCTTCATCTACTATGGTAATTATGATCTCAATCTGTGGTTTAATCTAAAAAGAAGCAGTGCCATATGAGAAAAGCTCCTCCGGGCTTATTTTATGAAAAATGATTACATTATAATTGTGTGATGGGCAGCTTCTCTTGACAGATGTGGCCGATTCTTAAACAACACCAGGCAGATTCTCTCATACGTTGAGCTTTTGCAGCTCCAGGCTTCTCCTATGGGTGATCGTGGGTATTGCTTTGGCTGGAGATTGAGCTCATGTCATGACTGAGTTATCAAACTCAACCTACTTATTTTGCGATGCGCATTCACCCAATGTTTTCAGATACTCTGATTGATTGAGATCTTCTTGTCGGCAAAAGTGGGTGAGACGAAGAAAATCAATAATGTTATTGAACTCAATATTTCATACATGTAATGAAAAGACCGAACACAAGATTGTGACATTTGTATGGATCTGGATTCATAATAATAGGGTGTGCTTTAAAACCACCAGGGGGCAAACTTTAATTAAATTAAACCTTTCGTGTATGTGTATGTATATAACAGAAAAACTAGGGTCTCCAACCAGGGTGATTTATGGTAGAAATATTATTTCTGTTCAGTTTACGTAAACACATCACATATACATTCATATATGTGGCTCTGTATAAGCATACAGTGAGTACAGTGCGTATGTAATATATTATGTTCAATCTCATGTCATCTCTGAGGAAAGAAGTCATTGAAATGCACTTTCACTCGAGCCATTAGTGAATAGCAACTCTGATTGCTTAGATAAATGGCCGGCTGTCTAGTGTACATGCAAGGTGAATTGTAAACAGTGGAAATTGCCCTGAATATGGCCATCTGTTCTGAAAATGAGAAGCATAAATGATGCTGTTACAGTGACCATAGGCTGACATTGCCATGACTCAAAACGTAGACACTGAAATCACCGAAATCCCCTGTTTGCAAACAAGCCACCACACAGCCTTGTAAAATGCTTTTTCCAGTGGTATATTTATGACTGTGCCCAGTGAAGCCACTCTAAATCTATATGTGCTATGAAGAACAGAGATGTGCTGCCCCCAGGAAACTTCAGCAGACCAGAGTAATGACTCTGTGCTATGGAGAGAAGAATTTCAAATTTGACTCTCACTCCTAGCAGACCGAATTCAGCGTCCTTGAAGATTTGATGTCATGTCGAAATGAAAGCATTTTCAGAATTAATGCAGTCATTGACCAAGTGACATTTCCACATGCTGGTGTGACATAATGACAGTAGAGCGTTTACCGAAGCAATCATATTTAATTTATTTTAATGCCATCGTTCCGGTTGCTTAGCCATTGCGGGTTTCTTTATTATAAACAGAACGTTAGACTCAACTGACATCGTTTTTCCAAAAAGTAAATGCCAAAACATACTTGAGTAAAAGTTTTGTATGTAGGTATTTAAAAGTAAAAAGCCGTTTGAAACTGAATGATGAAATTAAGAGACAGTAGAGATTTTTGCATGAAAGTAACTTTGATGCACTAAAAGGAACCTGTTCACAGTTTTCTCACTCTTCTGTGTAAAGCTCAAGGGCAAACCACCTGTCAGGTGAACGTTAAAATCAGCTCTATAGTAGTCTGTTTCATATAGTAGTTTAATACAGTACTGCTGAGATAAATCTATTTACAAGGACAAATCGCCATAGTTGGGGCTTTTTGCATTTTATATTTAAAGATTTTCAGATTATATATAATGATTTATATATACTACCATTCAAAAATTTTATTTTTACAGCAATTATGCTCACCATGGCTTCATTTATTTAATCAAAATCTAATCATTGCAAAAGATGCAATATTATTATTATAAAATACCTGTTTTCTATTTGAATATATTTTAAAATGTAATTTATTCCTGTGATGTAAAGCTGAATTTTCAGCATCATGAAATTGATGCCATTTTTAGGGGCACATGATGCTTCAGAAATCATTCTAATATTCGAATTTGGTCTGAATCAATAATTTTGTGGAAACTATCATATTTTTTTTCAGAATTTGATTAATAGAAAGCTCAAAAGAACAGCATTTATTTTAAATATGTAGATCAATATTTCAATAGAAATGTTTTGTGACAAATAATAAATAACTACACACACACACACACACACACACACACACACACACACACACACACACACACACACACACACACACATATTAGTGATGTCAAACGTTTAATCGCGATTAATCGCATCCAAACATTTTTTAAGTTTTTCTTTACATAATATATGTGTGTGTACTGTGTATATTTATTATTTATATATAAATACACACACATGCATGTATATATTTAAGAAATATATGTTATGTTTATATATTAAATATATTTATATATAATATAAATGATATGAATATAAATATTTGCATATAAACACATTATTTTCAATAATGTTCATATTTTCAAAATATATACTGTATGTGTGTGTATTTATATATGCATAATAAATATACACAGTACACACACACATATATTATGTAAACAAAAACTTTTATTTTGGATGTGATTAATCGCGAATAATCATTTGACATCACTATATATATATATATATATATATACACAAATGCACATACATTTTTTTTAAAGGTTTAAATTCCCTGAAAACATACAGGGTTATTATTCTAATAGTGCTTGTTTGTATTTGTCCAGGAAGCACTTCTTATCTGGCTAATAGCATTCCAAATTGTTTGCTTGCCGTCTGTCGATCACAATGGTCTCATATGCGTCGCTAAAGCACTTTTGCAAGTCACTCTGCATAAATGCCTTAATGTAGAAGTATAGAAATGAAGTGCAATTACTCAAGTACTTTACACCCCTGCATAAGAGTCAGCTCTCTCAGAATAGCAGCGCTGGTTTTGCTGGTTATGTTGCAGCACTGAAACTACTACACATCATAAGTTTAATGGAGGAATATATTTCCCCTGATACTGCATGCTTACTAAGGTAGACCAAAAAACCTAGCTTTCCATAAATGAGCATGTTTCATATCTGCGAGACATTATATGTGGTTATGAATCTATGAATGTCACATCATTTGTTCTGACAAGAGAAAACACAATATCCCTATGGACATGATTCATAGAAGCGCTTACAATTATTGAGATGCATTAGGGGACTTTTCCTGCCATACAATGCAAGTATAGACATTTTTATTTAATAGATTTATGTAACAAATAACCCTGCTGAAGAAAAAACAATTTTTTAGACAAGTTGCAAAATGGACCTCATCTACTTTGATGACATCCAACATGTACCATTAAATGTCATCCCGTTTGTCATATCTTGATGTCAATGTTTGATGTTATTATTGCACAATTCTTCCACGGTTTTGAGCAAGCAGTCTGGGGTCCAAATGTAACAATTTAAAGGGATAGTTCTCCCAAAATGTGTATATTGTCATCATTTACTCATCCTCAAGTTGTTCCAAACCTGTATGACTTTCTTTCTTTTGTTGAACACAAAAGAAGATACTTGGAAACAGTTGATTTTCTTTATAATTTTTTTCAGTACTATGAAAGTCAATGGCTTCCAGCACTTGTTTGGTAACCAACATTCTTAAAAATGTCTTCTTTTGTGTTCAACAGAAGATAGAAATTCTTGCAGGTTTGGAATTACTTTGGGTGGAACTATCCCTTTAAGAATCAACATTTGATAAACACATAGTAGTCAAAATCTAATCTGAATATCAACTGTGGTTGTTACAGCTTTGACTACAACCATTTCACATTTGATCCATTCAGTTATGCTAACCACGTTGAAAGTCAAGTCTCTTTGATATTCACTGACACACAAGCACAATCAGAATCGCTGACGCCACCAAACCGCCGATGTGAAGGGATTATCGTGTGATTATAAAGACAGCCTCTACATTTAACATGTAAATGTTTGTAAATGAAGAGCAGATATTAATTTACCCATCATGTTGACTTTCTATGTGAGCATGTTCCCCAGCAGATTTGATCTCCTATGTGCTTTTTCTGTATTGTGTCTTCAACTGTTAATTAATGGCATCGCATAAGAAAGAGCTAATTCGTTAATAGAGCTGAAACGACTTTAACATTTCTCTAAACAGTGAGACAGCATACAGCTTAGACTCTCGCAGGTTATATAACATATTATTTGCGAAGTCTCTGCTCCTTTGAGACAAGATTGTGCCATTGCCAAATGTCAAAATATCCTCGAGAAAGATAAATGCGTAGCTATACAATTCATTCAGAATGTGCCATTGGAAATATACACTAAAATGAGATGTGGCATATCACTGATGTCCTTCAAAGAGGTGACACTACGGAGCGGATTTTCCTTACATTATAATGTAGCGCTTGAATCAACGTGGATAATCATCTGTCTCCTCTGAATCTAAGCGAGTGTTTGGATCATGACAATTAGATGATATGATTGTTTTACATCAAGTTATCTGAAGCCCTGATGATTAGCTTTGTTGATGAATGTAAAAACCTAAATGTTTGGCCTTGCTAAAAATGACTCATTCACATTCACTGATGATTTGTCTCAAGACAAATGACGCCAAAAAATGTTTGGCTGCTGACATAAAGTCTATTATAGTTTGAAAATATAATATAGATAATGTTTACCTGACAGTAAATGAAAATTGTTTTCCATTTTGTGGTGAACTAATCCTGCGGTGAATAATGCAGAAGCGCAGCAAAGATATAAAGCGATCCAATATTATGAGGCTGATAATAAGCTGCTCCAACGAGTAAACATAGGTATCTGTCAATCTCAAGGAATGGCATTTGAAGAAAAAAAGAGGCTTTTTGGCATTAATATTACCTCAGCGAGCAGAAAATGAGCTGTACAGCCCAGTATTTTGCAAAGGCTCATCTTCGACGTTGATTTTATGTATAAATGCAGTGTGCTGGTGCCTGCTGGTGCATTGTTCTGTTCACAGGGTTCAGATGGTTGAGCTTTAACAACCTTTTCAACTATACTATGAACTATATCTGGATGTCGCACTTTATGAACCAGAAAGTTTATACTTTGCGCATGCAGATATATGCTCAGGAGAGAAAAAAAAAAGATGGGCATGACACATGATTGACGTACATACGTGATCTATAGCTGTGCATGAGCAGATAGCATGACATATGGAGAGTGATATGTGTTCTTAAAGAGATAGTTCACCACAAAATGACAATTTTGTTGTCATTTACTCTTGTCAGTGTAATAACTCTAAAAATATAATATTTTCAAACTATACATGATAGCTTTGTGTGAGGAACCAACCTACATTTAAGGTTTGGCGTCATTCGAACTGGTGTCTTGATACATTTGTGAATGTAAGTGAATGTGAATGAGATCATTTTTAGCAAAAATATTTATGTCAGTTCATCACACAAAGCTATTGCAGGGCTTCAGATAACTTGGAATGTAGTACACAATCATATGGACATCTTTAATTGTAATTTTTTTGGTTGTTTTTGGAAGTTGATTATCCGTATCTATTATAACTGTATGAAAAAGAGCAGCCAGGACATTCTGATAAACATCTCCTTTAGTGTTCCATATAATTCCAACACATTCTAATGTCAATTTGTAACTACAAATTGGTTGCTATTTAATTTCTTATCTATTTGTAGGGTTACATATCTGTATGAATCACATCACAAATTAATATGAAATTGCTACCTTGTAAAATATTTACATTTTCTCATGAAATTGTGTTATAGAGCCATACAGGTTTGGAATGACATGGATGAGCAAATAATCCTTTTAACTATCCTCTAAACTAGCCCTTTAACTGTGCATTAGTGACATAATCAGATTAGAATAATTTGAACAAAAAGATGTGATATGAAAACATGTTAACATCATAGATACATATGGTCCGTTTAGCACAATTGATGTAAAGTGTAATTGCAAAGTAGATTGATGTGTTTTCAATTGTGAAGGAACAGTTGGTGTTTAGAAGCAGATGAGGAAAGTTCTCCCATAAATAAAACCTTTAGAAATGTGAATATGATGAAGGTTAATGTCCAGCAAATCTAAAAACATTTGAATATTAGTTCAAAGATTAATGATGACTGCTTGCAGTAATAAGACTGCACGCTCAGGCATACTGTATATGCAGGCCATGTGTGTAATATATGGATGAGTGATTTGTATGTTGATTATATCAAGGTCACATGTTATCCAAGACAAGTGGTAATCATATGGCTGCAAATGAGTGCTTCTCTGTTTGCTCATGATTCATGTTCCATCCATAGAGGACATTTAAGGATAAGGAGGGGGAAAAATAACTTTATTTAAGATGATTCATGTGTTATAACCAAATATTTCAATTTGAATTATATTAAATAAAAAACAATAAAAGAAAAACATTTAATAACAACAACGGCTTATGACAGAAATGCAAGATTTATTTTTCATAGTATTAAATCTACTACTTTTAATGGGTTCAGAAGAAAAGATAAATGGCAGAGACATGAGATTAAATTCAAATTAATTAAACCAACAAACAAATAATTAACAGCTCCTCCAAGCCTGTCCAAATCATTTTATACTAATACTACTCATGATAAAAGACATTAATCAGCATACTCCAAAAAGACCAATATGGTTAGGAAAAAAAATACATTTATGCCATCATGTTGCTTGCTTTTCCACCACCATTGCTTTCTGAGAGCTAATTTGTGATTCACTGTTAAGCGGTTCTGACAGGACAGCTTACACTTATTGCGGGTGTTTGCATGCCGTTAAGCATTCAAGCTGTAATAGTATAAAATTAGGTCTTTAAAACTCACTTCACATCAAATTCGTATGTATTAAATGGGTCTGCGCTCAGTAAAAATATCAGCATGATTTCCATTTTCATGATGATTTTCATGCCAGTTTCTAGTCCATTGGTCCCCTGCTTAAAAATGTCCCCAATTTCACTAGCTGCTGTAGGAGGTTTTGCAGCATGATAACTAAATCAATATCCACCATGACTACACATAGAAAGACAGGGTTGAAGGAAACACAGGCTCATTGTGGAAAAGCAGAATTATGGGAAATATCAAACGTGCCTTTTCGCGATATATCTTGCGGCTTTGCAGTGATCTTTCCCTGTCACCTCCATATGGGCTTGACAGGTCGATATCTCCCCCTCAGCCCTTTTCTAGTGCGTATTTGACGTATTACTCACCTCCTGCGGTAGACGTGTCATTCTCAGTTACTCAGTGATCTCTCAAACTGCCAAGTGACAGATAATATGAGTGTATAGAGTAGAATTTGGGTTAGAAGTAGGTCTCAATTCACATCTAAATCTTGAGGACCTCTGGTTGGCCAGTTAAACTCGGTCTGAGGCATTTGAACTCTACTGCTGATGTTTGTATAGTGAGTACTTGACCTCAGTATAAATTCCCACCCCCAAACAAAGACTTCTCATCAAAACACCCACATCCTGGGAGCTTGGACAAGGAGAGCCACTCCAAGAATAGATTTAGGTACAATACTTTATCATCAGCAGGCCTGTTTTCGTTATTTAAGCCTAAGGTAAGCATGCACTGCTGTAAGAAAACACATATTCACACCGTTTAATAAAATGTAACACAAGACGAAAGACGTATTGGATGTGAGCACAAGCAAATGGATTCCTCAACTTATTTATTAAGTTTAGGATCAGTCAGCAGCTATAGGCAGTGATCACACAAGAGCAATTGAATTGGACATTTTATAAAGACAATGAAGCTTTTTACACAATTTTGCGTTATTAATTAGCGACTTGTTGACGACAAGCTGTCAAAGCACTATAACGAAATCCAAAGTCATTGTATATTCTGCTCATTCTACTCTCTGTTTTGAAAGAGTAGTCTATGTATACTATGTCAACCGAGGCCCACATAACAAATTTATTACAGGCTGTCTGGGATTTTTGATTCTGATTGATCCGTCTGATTGACCGCTCATGTAGGAACCCTGTGTGTATCTGTGCTCATATTTGGTCTCTGTCGTCTCTACAAGTAAACTAATAGAATATAAACTCCGTAATCATTTCATATTCTTTTACTTATTCATTTATGTATTCTATCATTCATTTATTTTTAAAGTAGTGATATAATGTGCAGTCAGACGGTCATTATCAAGACTCAGTAGATGACAATTTCCTATGAATTCGTATGAAGTGAATCCTACAAAAAAGTATGATTTTTAAGGGAAACTGTATTTCACACGTAAACCCGTCACTGGTAAACTAACCGTTTAATATGTTGAATAATGTTCACTGGTAGTTTTCATGGGTTTATGCAGAAACGAGACAAACGTTGGTTAAGCAAACTTCACATCAACGAGAGTAAATCATTTCTCTTACACAATGTTAGTTTTTAATGCGTTTACCTCAATCTCTTTCAAAACACTCTTTTTTTCTTGCCTTATTAATTCCAAAGTGTCACTTTTTGTACTAGTAACCAAGGCCTGGGCTGTGTCAAAGCAGTTATTGGAGTAACCAAGGTTGTGTTTGTGACAGAGAAAGCGAGAGGGAGGGAGCGCGCGGAGCGTGTGATTACCTGCGTCTGCTGCGGCTCTCGGCAATGTTATTAGACAGCGACATAATTACAAACAGCGAGGCTATTAGATTAATTAGTTTAGACAAAATCTAAATATGTGTCATTTTGATCCTGCTGTCTGTCATTTATTTGTTGGCCGTGTGTTTGTCTGATTTTATATTCTATGCTGAAACAAAGTACTGTAATGTAATGAACTGGAACCGCTTCAAATCCCTGCAGGTGCAGAACAACAGTCAACACCTTTAGAATGTCTGTCAACCAATCAGAATCACGCATTCAACAGCGCAGCGATATCACTTGCGATAATGACCAACTGACTGACCATTATTACGATACTTATGTAGGCTATCTATTTTACTGTCGCCTGCAACATCTAAAGCTTATGAGTTTGTGAAAAGCTTTTTTAAAGTCATCATTCGACATGGTGTATATTATTGGGTTGATGAGTGAGTTGACATAGCCAAGCCAATTGAAAAAGTCAAAGAGTTCTGCGTAAAAGCAGGATGGACAGAAGGAAACCAGCAGTGTGTAAATGAAAAACGGCAACCAGCACACAATATAGGCTCCTAAAATAACGCCCAGGGTTTTGGTGGCTTTCCTCTCCCGCGCAGCCGAGATTCTCTTTTTCTCCAGAAGTGAATCGGACACGGTTACTCTAATTTGATTGTCACTGCTCAGAGACCCGCTGTCCGAGAATAGGTCTTGCCTTCCACAATGCAAAGGAGAAGTCGAAGCCACCGAAGCGGGAGAATTAGTGCTCAGGTGTGCCGAAGTGAGTCTTTTCCCCGCTTTTTTGGGCGACTGCTTCAAAATGCGCTTCCTCGCCTCCACGTAAATCTGGCCGTACAGGGCGACGAGCAGCAGCGTAGGGATGTAGAAAGCCCCAAAAGTGGAGTAGATGGTGTAGAAGATGTGGTCCGTGTTGACCGAGCAGGTGGTGAGCTCTCCTGCCTTCACCTGCCTCCAGAAGAAAGGCGGCAGGGAGATGGAGATGGCGATGATCCAGGCGGTCGCCACCATCCCCGCGGCGCGCGCTTGGGTGCGTTTGTTGGCATACTCGACCGCGTCCGTTATAGCCCAGTATCGATCCAAGGCGATTACGCAGAGGTGAAGAATGGACGCGGTGCAACAGGTGATATCTGAGGACAGCCAGATGTCGCAGATAACCTGCCCAAGCGACCACACGTGCGTAACCGTGTAAAGCACGCAAATGGGCATCACGAGCACCGACACCAGAAGGTCCGTGACGGCCAGGGACGCGATCAAGAAGTTCGCTGGTGTCTGGAGCTTTCTGGATTGGGAAATGGTGGCGATGACAAACGCATTGCTTAATATAGTCGCAAGAGTGATTAGACCGAGAACTGACGCTAAGGTAACTTGGAACGCGAAACTTTCTTGTTTTTCGTCCGTTTTAGGCGTTAAAGTCACATTGGTGCCGGTCGAGGCGTTTAAAACCTCGAAGTGGCCAAGTGTTGGTTTGAAATGACCGCTGCGCTCCATCCCAGCAGACATATGGTTTCATATTTGGAAAATAAAGCAGTATTTTCTGCGCTTCATGATTTCTGTCAGCTCCAGTATCAGGTGCAGACAAACGCTCGTGGATGTTTTCGTTCTGTGACATGCAAAGATATCTTTCTGCTTCATTCTAATTCTCAAACTTCGGTCACTAAGAAAAATTTAAATCAGTTGCAGTTGCAAAATGGCACAATATAAAACATCCCAGAAGTTGTGTAAGAACAGACCATCCATGCATCCTTCTTTAGTGCTCCTCTTGCTTCACGTCCACAAACGAGTCATCTTTAAAAGGTAGATACTTTGCCCCCAAGCAGCGGCAATTTTTCACAGGTTTCACTGATAGGCGGTCGCAGGGTTCTTGCTTTTTATAGGGCTCTGATGCAAAAGTTGCAGCTTTGATAACCATGATCTTCTAGTTTGAGAGAGGATGCTGTCCTCTGGGTCTTAGTGCCTCCTTACCGTTTAACAGCCTTTAAATTCATCAAAAAATAAACGCACCCTCAAGTTGTTTATACCATTAAACTGCTATCTTTTATTTATTATTAATTCTATTTCTTAAATCATTGCAAAATATACGTTCCAAATAAGACAATATAAATGTGCAATGTAGTCAGTAGCTGACTATCCCAGAGGGTTATATGTTTCCTCTGGGGTCCATTCTTACCAAGCATGGGGTGTCATTTCCTTTCTATGCTGATGACACCCAAATCTATCTAAAAAATGATCAAAGAGGCTTGGGATCATTGAATACGTGTTTGTCAAATATAAAGTCTTGGTTATCTTCACATTTTTTTACATCTAAATGAGGGCAAAACAGAGGCCATTGTGTTTGGGTCTTCGGGGCCCCCGGTTGTGATTTGGGAGATCTGGATTACTGCAAAAAACTGTCTGTGAGAAATCTGGGTGTTAACTTTGATTCTGCACTCAAGTTCGATAAACAGATACATTCTGTAGTCCGATCCAGTTTCTTCCAATTAAGATTGCTATCAAAAGCTAAGAGTTTTTTGTCGTTTAAAGAGTTGGAGAGAGTGATCCATGCTTTTGTGTCATCACGTCTTGATTATTGTAATTCCCTTTATATGGGAATAAATCAATCAAACATAAATCGACTCCAGATGGTTCAAAATGCGGCAGCCAGACTTTTGACTGGCACCAGCAGATTTGACCATATCTCTCCCGTACTATGCTCTTTGCACTGGTTGCCGGTCTGTTACAGAATTGAGTTTAAAATGTTACTGTTTGTTTTTAAAGTTCTGAGTGGAACGGCTCCTGAATATCTCAGTGATCTTTTAAACCCAAATACATCTTCTAGACCACTGAGGTCCTCGGAGAAAACAGTGTTGATGGTCCCTAGATCTAGATTGAAGTTGAGGGGTGACCGTGCATTTTCAATTGCTGGGCCAAAATTATGGAATAGTCTTCCAGTCTCCCTCCAATTAGTTTTTCTTCAGAATCTGAATTTAAATCTAAGTTAAAAACATACCTTTTTTCAAGAGCTTATAACTGTCCTTAAAGTTTCTTTAGTGTATTGTGGTCAAAACTGTTCATATTTATTAGTTTTTTTATATCTATGTCTTTTTAGCAAGTTTGTACAGCACAGTGGCCAACTACTGTTGTTTTTATTGTGCTTTATAAATACATTTTGATTTGATTTTGATTTGAGTAGCTACCCCTCTTGTGCTATATGCAGCCCTATGATATGAGTCAATTGTGGTTACTTTACAGTTAGTAAATTGCATGTATAACAGTTATATTTAAGTTAATGGAACAAAATATATTTTGAGAAATGTCTCAGTGTTTTGTCCAACTGTTTAATTACTAATATTCTTCTAATTATCTTGTTCCAACAGAAGAAAAATAAAGTCATACAGGTTTGGAATGACGTCGGTGAGTAAGTGATGACAGACTTTAAATTTTTTAGGTGACGTATTAATTTAATTTAGACTCTCTTTAGTGAATCAAAATGAATGACTGCATTAATGACTGATCAGTTCAGTTTTTTTAGTGACTTAAACATATATCTCACTTAAATGTGAGAGAACAAATCAGTGTAATTACTGAATAGATGTTCATATGGACAGTGTGTCGTCAAAGATGCACTTTGTTGGGGTTTATTCAGTAAAGCCTTAACGTCACCTCTAAAAAGACTATTAAAGTGAATAACACACACCTTTGTAAATACACCTTTTGTTTTAATTTATTTATTATTGAAAATATACCATTATTTGGCAATGGAATTTTATTTATTTATTACACAAATATTTATTCCTAAGGGTTTAAATAATTTCTAATCAACTGTTCAGGAACTGGAATTGTTAAAACAGATCATATGGGCTGGAACAGGGCTGTCCAAACTCGGTCCTGGGGGGCCGGTGTACTGCAAAGTTTAGCTCCAACCCCAATTAAACACACATGAAGCAGCTAATCAAGGTTTTACTAGGCATACTAGAAACTTCCATGCAGGTGTGTTGAGGTAAGTTGGAGCTAAACGAGTTTGGACAGCCCTGGGCTAGAATATACAGTATAGCAGTATATGGACCATTTTTATGCATTTAGTTGTTTTTTGTGTATTCTTTAGAGCTTGACAGATGTCTCACAATGAAGTCTTGAATGAAAAAAAGAGCAGTGTGAAGATTCTTCAAAAATATCAGCAATCAGGTTTGGAATGGCACAAGGGCGAGATTTGGTTCCCTTAGAACTTTTACTGTGTATGCATTTTTTTTTAAATCACAGAAGTATGGCTTTCTTGATGTGAAAAGGTGTTTAGTGCTGGCCACTTGAGTGAATCTATTTAATTTCCTAGATCACTTTATTGATTACCAAGTAGCTATGTACATCCTACGCACATCTTGAGTAAATTATCTTTGACAGAGCAAGTATTAAGCATGAGGCAAAGTGCTAATCAATTTTTTTAAAACCACAGTTAATGTGTTTGACAGCTCTGATAATGACTGATAATAAAATCAGCTAAGTAAGGTATAACTATAAACTATCATCATGTGAGCAACAACTGTCTCTCATTAGAAGTGAAATTTACAGTAGAAGTGAACCTAAACAATTAAGTGACCTTCATTATGTAATCACAGAGTAAGCAGGAGTGTACTGGAGTGAATTATAATGTATTGAGCGTTTTTGTCAATACAGTTTCTCCTCCATCTCCCCCGACGCTATTGTGTTGTACTAATTTCTCCTCATTTTGTGATTTAATCACGTGATGCACACTTTATTCCCACATGAAAAGACTTCCAGGAGACACAATTATGACTCTTTTATATACGTATATAGCTCTCCTTGTGTTCTTTTCATTGCTTTCCACAATGCCCTGTTGAGCACAGTGGCTGTTCATCAAAACAATTCATTTTGGTTTCCCTAGTACAAAACCTAATGCAGCCAATTATCCCCAGGAAAGCCACATTTGTCGCAACTCAAGTGATTTCAACACTCCATATTGGAATGTGTGCATATATGTGGGGCAAGTTAAGTATATTATAAAACTGAGGCAAAGGTTGTCTGGTTATATACAGGTACATATAAAAAAAATTGAATATCATGAAAAGGTCAATATTTATTGTCACTCATTTCAGAAAGTGAAACGCATATATAATATAGATTCATTACACATAGAGTGAAATATTTCAAACCTTTATTTCTTGAAATTTTGATGATTATGGCTTACAGATAATGAAAACCCAAAATTCAGTCTCTCTAAGAATTTGAATAATACATAAGATCAATAAAAAAGTATATTTTAAATAGAAATGTCTGGCTTCTGAAAATTATGTTCATTTCTATGCACTCAATACTTGGTTGGGCCTCCTTTTGTATGAATTACTGCATCAATGCGGCGTGGCATGAGGCAATCAGCCTGTGGCACTGCTCAGGTGTAATGGAAGCCCAGGTTGTTTGATAGCGGCCTTCAGGTCATCTGCATTGTTGGGTCTGGTGCAGGGCCGGAGTGGGATCCATTTTCAGCCCGGGAGTGTAATGTTTAAGACCAGCCCACCATCTATCCCCATCCAACTCCCTCCCACCGTGGTGAAATCTGGATAAATGAAGTGACAGATCTGTTCTTACTATCCTGTTATATTTATTTTTGACATGTTTCAATAAAAACATATGAATAATGCAAATATGGCCATACATATCAATAACAAATCACATACTGAGTTTTCTGCAACAAAGAGTCCAACTGTTACATTATGAAAAAATGGTTTGCATTCAAACAAAAATGAAGTAACAGTTAGTGCAGTAAGAAATATACTTTTTGCACTATTGTTTTTTTTATATCCATGTCAATGTAATTACAATGTTACTTACATTTAATTGAAACAGGCAATCAATAGAAAAAAACTAAACTGAATAAACAAAATTCCTTCAATATAAGTCACTTTGGATAAAAGCGTTTGCCAAATGCATAACTGTAAATGTTACTAGTCACTGTACCTTGAGTCGCCAGGTCACGTGCGCTCGTTTGTCTTGAAAAAATATTTGTCAGTTTGGCACATGTGGCCGCGTCATCCTCCAATGCCTTTCTTTTTTTAACCTGGCTTTTTCAGCTCCTCCGGGTATCTTTTTTTACTATCCATTTTATTCTATTTTATTTATTCTTCCTGTGATTAGCGTACACTCGCTAACTCACACCACAGCATTAATGGTTTCGGTTTGTCTCCATGCAACGACCTGGGACACGTGCTTGTGTAGCGTGTGCTCTGACAACAGAAAACGTCACATTTTAATGTTAAATTCAAATCTAGTGTTATTAGCTTAGTTATCAGTCACACAGTAACTTAAACACATATACATTATTCTGTGTATGTAAAAAAAAAAGCAGGCGAGTCTGCCAGCCCAATTTATGAGCGGGGCAGAGTGGCCCACCGGGAATTCTCCCGGTTCTCCCGATGGCCACTCCGGGCCTGGTCTGGTGTCTCTCATCTTCCTCTTGACAATACCCCATAGATTCTCTATGGGGTTCTGGTCAGGCGAGTTTGCTGGCCAATCAAGCACAGTAACACCATGGTCATTGAACCAGCTTTTGGTACCATTGACAGTGTGCTGAAGTCCTGCTGGAAAATGAAATCCGCATCTCCATTAAGCTTGTCAGCAGAAGGAAGCATGAAGTGCCCTAAAATTTCCTGGTAGATGGCTGCGTTGACTGTGGACTTCAGAAAACACAGTAGACCAACACCAGCAGATGACATGGCAGCCCAAATCATCACTGACTGTGGAAACTTCACACTGGACTTCAAGCAACATGGATTCTGAGCCTCTCCACTCTTCCTCCAGATTCCTTGATTTCCAAATGAAATGCAAAATTTACTTTCATCTGAAAAGAGGACTTTGGACCACTGAGCAATAGTCCAGTTATTTTTCTCCTTAGCCCAGGTAAGATGCTTCTGACGATGTTTCTGTTTCAGAATTGGCTTGGTAGCCCTTTTCCTGAAGATGTCTGAGCGTGCTGACTCTTGATGCACTGACTCCAGCTTCAGTTCACTCCTTGTGAAGCTCTCCCAAGTGTTTGAATCGGCTTTGCTTGAGTATTCTCAAGCTTGCGGTCATCCTTGTTGCTTGTGCACATTTATCTACCCAATTTCTTCCTTCCAGTCAACTTTGCATTTAATATGCTTTGATACAGCACTCCTTGAACAGCCACCCCTTTCAGTAATGACCCTCTGTGACTTACCCTCTTCGTGGAGGGTGTCAATGATCGTCTTCTGGACCATTGCCAAGTCAGCAGTGTTCCCCATTATTGTGGTTTTAAAGAACAAGAGATACCCAGAATTTATACTGTAAGGATGGTCATTTATTGAAACTCAAATGTAAATATTGTTATATTTTGAGATACAGATTTTTTACTTTCATTAGCTGTAAGCTCTAATCATCAAAATTAAAACAAAAAACTTTTGAAAGGTTTTACGTTACATGTAATGAATCTAAAATATATGAAAGTTTCACTTTTTGAAATAAGTTACAAGAAAAAATGAACTTTTTCACCATATTCAAATTTTTTGAGATATACCTGTAATGTCTGCATGTAGTGAAAAGAGGACAGCAATTTAAATATGTGCTTACAAAACTATTGGTATCTTACTCCACAGCAATACACTGTAGACTCAAAAACACATTTGAAAATGTAGTACTATTAAATTGACATATTAAAATAGCTAAAAGCCAATAGTAATTGTAATGCTATGTAATGCAAAAACTGTTAAATGGCTAATATTAAAATTTTATACCATTTTGTATAAATAAATGAAAAATTAAATACTAAAAACTAAATCAGTCTTTTAAAATAAGTTAAAATTAATGTGCATTTAGGCACCACAACATTATAATGTACAAATGCAAAGTTGTTATTTAATTATAAGTGTTTTTAAGATTAACTTTAACTGAGGATTAAAGGCATAGTCCACCCAAAAATGAAATGTCCACCATTATTTACTCACACTTGTGTCATTCTAAACCTGTATGCATTTCTTTGTTCTACTGAACACAAAAGAAGATATTTAGAAAATGTTGGTAACCAAACAGTTTCATTCCCATTGACTTAAACTGTATTGTTTTGTCTGTACAATGGAAGTCAATGGGAACCAAAGTGTTCACTTCTTCAAAATGTCATCTTTTGTGTTCAGCAGAGGTAAAAAATATTTTTTTTAAGTGACTATACTGAATTATGGAAAAATATTGGCCTATATATATCAAATATTGAGCAATATTAATTATTAATAACTCTATAATAATATAATATAATAACAGATAAAATTATACACGTTTTCTGAATTTATCACATTAGGCCACGTGTACTCAGTATATTATGGAAAGTCCCAGATGTAATTTAAATGCTTTATGACTCCTTTCACAAAAAGAGCTTGTTCCCATTTCTAAGGATTTGCCTTCAGTCACCCCATTATGCACCTCCCCATCGGAAGATCGTTTCATTTTTATACAGTCTTTAAATGTTGAACACTAAGACGGTAATTCAGTGAGATTTTTGAAGATGGGGGATGTTTTATACTAATCCTAAAGCGCAAGTCACAGCTAAAAGCTGCACTCTTTTAAAAAATGCAGTGTAATTGAAGAGAATCTTCGGCTGGCATTTCAAATATTGCCTTGCTATAGTTGTGATAATTTCCACTACTCATTCCCTACCTCTGGTTAACATGATTGCATCTTCACATGTCCATATGGAGTCATTGAATATGAAAAATGATTATCAGTCATTAAAGACAACATTCTACCCTATGACCTATTAAAACTATGCTCTGAATGTCAAGTATTATATTCCATAGTTAAAACTCAGGCAATCACGTATGTATTTATGGGACAGTTGGAGTAGTTTGAAGGCTAGCCTCAGAGCTGAAACATTATCAGTTTATTGTCCCAGATTCCAGCTGCTGGAACACTGTGAATTTGAACAGTGTGTCTGTGTTCTTCCCATGATAGTCTTACGGACATATCTATGTGTAAATATGTTTTTCCCAAACATCTATTTGACTTAACATCTTCACACTCCCCTCACCCTTCTTTCTACTGTGCTTACACTTCTTATAATCTGTCTGTAGCCTGCTAGAGATGTAATAGTAGGCTTGAAATATTGAAATGTGATGTTTAATCATGAAAACACCTTTGAAGATCTATAAAATGCATGAATGTCTTGAGAGTGGAAAACAGAATAAGAGCCTTGTGCATCTCAGACTTCTAGTTTCCCCAAGGTCATGGACGTACATAAAGTGCAAGTTGAAAATCAATTTGTTGATGCGCCCTTTAACAGCTGACCCACCGCAATCATTTGGTTCAGCAGAAATAAACTCTTCCATGTCGATGATTTTCTTTCCTCCCTATCTAATTTAGGCCTTTGTCATTTTCAGTTGTTTCCCCACTAGCCGTGTACAACAGGAAGTACAGTAATACATTACGCCATTTAACACCGAAGGCACCCTAAAACCTTTGTCCTCTGTTGTCAAATATCAAGTAGTCCGCAGTGAAACGTTGTATATCCTATTGATTCATATTCGTCTAGACGCTGCATCAGTACACATGATCTAACTTTAGATTTAGTCTTTTTTTATACCACCAGATTTACATGTTATGTCTCCCAAAACAAGGGTTTCAAACTTTTTCAGGCCAAGGACACTCAAGTGTGCAAGGGACAGCTTGAGGTTGGTAAGATTTTTTTAAAGGCATAGTTCACCCAAAAATGAAAATTATGTCATTAATTATTCACCCTCATGTTGTTCCAAACCCGTAAGACCTTCATTCATCTTCAGAACACAAATTTAACTCGAATAAAGTTATTTTTGTTTTCTTTGCAGACAAAACGTTTTCTCGTATAGCTTCATAAAATTCAGGTTGAACCACTGATGTCACATGGATTATTTTAATGATGTTCTTATCATCTTTCTGGGCCCTGAACGTGATAGTTGTGTTGTTGTATATGAGGGTCTGGAAGCTTTCGAATTTCATTGAAAAAATCTTAATTTGTGTTCTGAAGAGTGGGTGTACTATCTCATTAAGGTTTTTGAAGAAGTCTTACCAAGGCTGCATTTATTTGATTAAAAACACATTAAAACAGTGGTCTAAAACTCAATTGCTGGAGGGCCACAGCTCTGCACAGTTTAACTCCAACCCTAATCAAACACACCTGATCCAGCTAATCAAGATCTTTGGGATTACTAGAAACTTCCAAGCAGTTGTGAGTTGGAGCTGTTTGGAGCTAAACTCTGCAGAGCTGTGGCCTCCAGGAATTGAGTTTGAGACCACTGCATTAAAATGACAATTTTGTGATTTATTTATTTTACTATTTAACCATTTTAATATATTTCAAAATGTAATTTATTCCTGTGATTGCAAAGCTGAATTTAAAAAATAAATAAATACATTTAAATATTTACATAAATAACATTACTGACCCCAAACCCTTGAATGGTGGTGTCTGTGTATGTCTAAATAATTTTAAAGTAAATAATTTTCTCTCTTGTGACTCCTTGGGTGTCTCTGGATCCTAGTTTGAAAGCTCCTGGCTAGAAAGTACATAGAAAATGAGTCTGTCTTTGTCCAATATCAGCAGAAATGTTCTAGGAGGTCCAAATTTCTGGTCTTTCGTCAGTAGTTTACACCATACAATGACTTGAGCTGAGAGATTCATAAATCATCAGGCTGTGGTAATTCTTTGGACATTAATGGGCTCTGATGAATTATGAAAATAGCCTCTGTTTAGTTTACTGTCAACGCAGGACAATTAAGTCTGCTCGATATGTCTTGATTGATGCATTTTTTGTCAGCGCAACTGTAATGACGCTCTCAGAATCTTGGCTAAAAGGAGTGAGAGAACGGCATCTGAACACTAGTATTCAATGACTTCTACTTCGTTCTGAAGATGCCAATAAGGTATTATGTGACTAGACAATGTGGGCCAATTTCCCAGACACAGATTAAGCCTTGGTCCTGCACTGCTGAAAACCATGAATGAAGAATCACTATTGTCAGTGAAACTTAACCTAGGATATTGGCTAATTTGCATCTGGGAAAACGGCCATGAAAGTTTCCCAAACAGATTATATCTGGCCTGCATTAGGGAACCCATCCCAAAGTCATCTTTAGCAAAGATCGATGGCCATACTTTGTATTTAAATAAATGAAGTTTATCAAAATTCAAGAGATCATCCAGACACCTCGAATATCATTTTAAAGCGCCTACAGCTATCTGACCTGAGCACTTTCATCGCATGCCCATTGCCATTTGGTCTTAATCGAAGTGAGCAAGAAACTGGTGTCAGGACATTTATAAACGAATATGATTTTCATTCACTTGCTTGGGAATCTTATCACGAAGAAAGCACAAATCTTCTTTTCCCAACACCTTCGCAAGGTGTCATATTGTTTTCTGCAGGTGTTTAACTATGAATATATTGAGGGCAAAAGTATGTGACTCTCTGTTGGCGGGTCTCAGAGCGTTTTCTACAGTATAGGTAAATACCAAAACGCAAGGTTCAGTGAGAGTCACTGGAAGTCCGGCAAATTTAAATGGACAGATAACATGGTAATATGGAAGCTGTGTAACCTAGACTCACTGGAGAGGCAGGAAAGAGGATGTCAAAATTGGGATCCATTATAAACAGTTCCAGACATCCTGCGCTTGGAGCTCCTTTAACTGCCTATATTATTCCACCATAGTGGTGTAAGAATGATGCCAGCGGACAATGCAGTGTCTACTTCCTCACCTCCACATCCTCCTCTTGCCATTTCCAATTTCAGGCTGTTTCCTCAGTCAGAACTAACAACATTGCATTCTTACATTTATTTTTTTTTTGTCTGCTATATGTAATGTAGAGATATCGACCCAAGGCAGGACATGTCTCCATATTGATATATTCCCATAAGTACTTTGTTAAATGAATAATACACCCAAAAATTAAACTTCTGTCATTATTTACTCACACTCATATTCCATGACTTTTCATGTATGAAAAAAAAATCTATAAAATAACAGTGACCATGTTAAAAAAAAAAAACTTGAAATTTGTCCACACATCATCATCATCAGTGTTAGAAAACCATCTTAAATTTAGATATATTCCACACACAATGCTGTTGTTTTGCTTTAGAGGATTTGAATATAGTACGAGTCTATTTTGCTACTGTTAGAATGTTATTATGGTGTTTTATTTTGCAGGTTTAGAGTGTTTTTTTTTTTGCATAACAGGCAGGGTCACTATAAACTGACATTGTATGGCAGGAATTCCACAAATTCTTGGTCAACCAAACTGTTTTGGCCTAATATATTTGCTTGAAGCGCCCTGTGGGATATTAAGTTAATATTTCAAATAACTGAACAACACATTTGCTTGTTCACAACTCTTTGATGTTTGTTAATAGTCAAATGACATGCAGGTAAGCAAATGTAGTTCCTTCAGTGTGGGAAATTCTGTTGTATGAGAAAGAGCTATATGTAAAACATTTAACCTTTTTAAGTTCCTCAGAAAAAAGACATAGAAATCACCTGAGGGTATATAAATAATGACAGAATTACATTTTTTTTGCGTGAAATATTGCTTTTTCTAATCTCAGTGTCAGTTCAGTGCTGCAAACCCTCTGGGTGACCTCAGGCTACTCAGTTTTCAAATCAGTTTTCCAGAAGTTTATCCGTGAATACATGTGTTACTTATTAACAACACAACAAAATCCATATGGCAGAATGCGAGAAAAAAGCATCTTTGCCAATTGCAGTATTTAGACCGCTGAACAGCTTGTTGTGACAGTTTGTTTCTTTAATAACTCCAAGTGTGGATTAGACGCTAAACATATCTCGTGATTCGGAGAGAAAGAGTATTCATATCTGATGATGTACAGTGTTTTTACTGTTTATATTTGATTACTCTGGCAAACTGCTTTGGGTTTTGTAGAACATCACAAGGGCAAAGAGCATTCTCTGTAAAGGGGTCACACATTTTGAATATGTTGCCAAATGAGTTTAAAGTGATACATGATATAAAGTCTTTTACATTGACAGTTAAACGCTGGCTCAAATTAAATCAGACCTGTATGCATATTTGAATTTTCATATGGTTCCTTACTAGTTATTTATTAAGATTGGAAGAGTCTATAAAAATTATATGTCGTTATTGTATTGTGATGTATTGAGGATTTATATTATGAAGAATTTTATAACACAGTTTTTTTAGGGTATATATAGTTATTTTATTATAATTATTTTGGTTATTTAGATTTGTATTGATTTTATAGAAAAGCCTTTCTAGGGACATGAGATGCAAATTAGCTTCTGCTATAATCTCTATGTGCAGCGCATTTTTTCCTGTCTTTGTCTGGAACTATGTTTATTGTATTGTCCCTATTCAAATAAACGTATAAATAAATGAACATTTTCATATTTAAATGCATTTGTGTTGAACAAAATTCATACCGTCTTGGCAAGCTGCATTGTGTTAGAAAACAAAGTTGTCTTGGAATATTTAACATTCAAAAGGTGACATTTTTGTTTGAAAAACAGGAAAGCTGAGTTATATTTCAGATACACATACAGTACATTTAGTTTAGTTCTGTTTGGAAAATAGGCTATCAGCAAACGTCTGATCCATCATGTCGAAGCACTCTCAGATGGATGCATTAGCAGGAGAATGCTCTCCACAGACTGAGTAAAGCTCCATGAGACGGGAGAGACTTAAATGAATTATGCGTTAACTGATCAGATGGAATTCTGATCTGTTCCTGGCTTTAACATTGTTCAGAGAGTGGAATTCAATTTGGATGTATTAGTTAACCCATTGAGGAGCAGGAGCAAGGCTCTTCCGCCGGCCTTTGGCATTGACAGATTCTCCACAAATTTGATAAAGCTGTTTTGTGAAAAAACTACATTGAATCGTTTCACTGTGTTGGATACAAACGGTGGTTTGCCATTGGCGCTGCCCACATTCTCCACCAAACAACGCAAAATATTTCACTTGTGTTTGTGAGTCAGTCTTAGATCTGTTAGATTGTAGATGCGATGCCTACACTGAGCTCAGAGCGTTGCCAGCCTTCTGGAGCCCAATATTCCACCACCTCCCAACTAGCCTCTAGCTAAGGAGAGAAATCCCAAGCTCCCACAAGCCATTGAACAGATTCTAGTGTCCACCCCCCTCCGTCTCTGCCTCTTTCCACTGAGAACTTGCAAAAGAAGGGCCAAAGGATTCATATTATCTGGCTTCAGTTTGCACATTTCACTGGAAAATATTAAAGCCCCGTGAAGCACAATGGCAATTCATACGCTTGCAAACTTCTTTAGTAGCACCTCATTATTTCATCTGCTGATAGTCTTCTTAGACAATAATGTTGTCGCTTGCAGAGCGGGATATATAGGGAAATGCAGATCTCAGTTGGAAGTTGTTAGGAAGCCAAAGTTTTTAAAGCGATGTACTTTCGGATGACCCTCGTGATACTGTATGTATTTCACCAAGTTGTAAAAGCCATCCTCAGGGTGGTGACCTATATAACTGTGAAGAGTTCTGCATCACTGCCCCCTCCTTACCGATCCATTACGATATGTTTTCTCCGTCAAAGAAGTGATGTCTATCTAGACTGCATCTGAGATATGTTTCTCTATTTCTGGGTTGAAGCATGTGCCCACATTTAGAATGTTGGTGCGAAGTAACCTGGCAACCGTAATCTGCAATATGTGCTGCTCTGTGAGAGAAATGATCTCTCGCAGTCGGAGCGGTGATGCACGACACTGGAAAGATTCATGTTAATAGAGCGCTGGTCGCTGCTTTGACACGTGAGTGAAGGAAAGACATGGAGGACAGCTGATACTGGGTCAGCCACTCATATCCAATCCTCTTGCTAAAATTGTTATCTCTGGAGGGAAGATTACAGATGTAAGAGCCAATGATAGGGTTTGGGGTTCGGATAGCACTCCATTGGATGTCAGATGATGATCTAGTTAAACCCCTTCCAGGTGAAAAGAGAGTAGAAGGTAGTTTTTATTTACACCGTGCTCCCATATTTGATGTTTTAATTATGTTTATTCACCTCTGTGGCACTTAGGGTTCCTATAGGTCAATTTTCCTAGTATGTGTCAGCGGTGATTGATGGTGGTTGGTCTGGTTATTTTCTGACTGAGATGTCACACTGCTGATTTAACGTGACGTTTGAGTTGGGAAATGGACATTTGCCTGTTAGAATATTTTGGGTACAGTAAAAGTAGAGCTCAGTCAATAGAATTAAATGGTTAATCATAAAAATTAATTTCCACTTGTCCCTCCTGCAAAAATCTCTTACAATTAGGCACTTTTAAGGGGAAGTGCAATTTTAATTTGCTGTTACAACAGTAGATGGGAGGGAAAATTATTAGAGATGCACCGATTGACCGGCTAGTGATCGGAATCGGACGATTTCTCGCATGACCGGCCTGGATCGGTGACCGGCCGGTCAGTCTCACGTCTTGCCGATTCTGAGCCGATCCTTTTGTTGCCAGCGGCGCAGGCAGAGACGTCACAGCCACGCACACACTCACAGGTCGCGTGTAAGCACGTCGTTTTCGCGTGAGAATGATTCTAATTTTATAGGCATTCAGTGTACACGGCGATTGATAATGTATTTATGTCGTGCCAGATGAGGCTTGAACAGCCTGAGTGAGTGTGTGAGAGAGACAGCACATACTGACTAGTTGCGATCAAAGCCACAGCAGAACTGTTGTGTCTCCGAGCAACACACAGTGATGTTTGGTTACTGAATGAATCCACGTTTTTGAATGAATCGAGTGAGTCAATTGATTCAGTGGCCCATTCATAATGACAGCCAATTGACTGGTTTCTGAATGAATCAGCCGTTTGAATGAATCGGTTGAATGAATTAATAAATGACTCGCTCATTAAAACAGACATTTGCTGCTGCCTACTGGTGGTTTAGTCATATTTAAAAGTATCATTGCATTTTTTGTCAACATTTATTTGTATGTTTAAAAAAAATATGTAAAACATTAATCTTATAAAATGATTTATGCCTTTGAAATGTTGCAGTGTAAATGCATCTAATACCACTTCAGATGCAGCTGTTTCCTCAGCAGTGGAAAGATAGAGTTTGTTAATACTAATTTCATTTGAATGGTAAAACTCTACAGTTTTTTATTATTCTAACTTAATTAGTTGAAACAAAGTAAGAATCTGATGTGAAAGATGACACATTTAATAAGGTTAGGGGAAATAAATTACCATTTGTAAACAGTGGGAAATGACATGTTTTGTTACATAAAGCAACTCATTTTAAGTTAACTATTTCTTCCTTTTTCCAGTAACAGAGCACTTTATTTTGAGAGTTGTTTAAGTGAGAGAAAATCTGTAACTCAGTCCAGATTAGGGGAATTTTAATGTTTAATCATTTATTTTATTATGTTAAAAATGTTTCATTGATATTTGCATAGATTTTTGTTTGTATATGCTGTCAATTATAGTTCTTAGAAAGAAAATCGGAATCGGCACAAATCGGTATCGGCAGGTCAGACTCACAAAAAATTTGGAAATCGGAATCGGCCTAGAAAATTGCAATCGGTGCATCTCTAAAAATTATATTTCAGTGTTTTTGGGTTTGCATTATATTTGTATAGTATTGCAATTTTGCATTTCCCTTGTGTTGTGTTCTCCCAAGAAACTTTGTATTCTCAGAAAAGCATTGCATTCCCCAGGAAACTTTGTGTTTCTTGCAAAACATTGGCATTCTTTCACAAAACTATTGCGTTTCCCTGAGAAACTTTGCGTTCACTAGAGAAAGATACAGTGGCCCAGTAGTGCACAACGCAACGAAATCACCACAACACAACACATAGGACTAATTTCACTGTGTTGTGCTAATTTCTTAGTGTTGTAGCTTGTTTCCGTTGTGTTGTGATGATTTTGTTGTGTTGTGAATTGTGTCCTTTGTGTTGCGGCTTGTTTCCGTGGTGTTGAGCTCATTTTGTTGTGTTGTTGCTTGCTTCCGTTGGTTTACGACTTGTTTTCTTTGTGTTGTGGCTTGTTTTCATTGTGTTGTGCTAATTTTGTTGTGTTGCGGCTATTTTCCATTGTGTTGAGCCAATTTCATTGTGTTGTGCAGTGTGCACTACTGGGCCAAAAGCACTTCTCTAAAGAGAAACTTCACAAGTTTTGTGGGCGAATACAAGAGAACACAAAAGTATTTAAATGCAATTTTTTGTCCCTTTAGGGCCATTGTACAGACACAAGACACAAAAAAGTTAAAATATGTAAAAAATGGATTCCTAACCTTTTCTGTGTAGTTATATCCAATTTATGACTCTGTTGCCTGGACAACACAATGCATATAACACTAAAATGGCCGTGAAACCAGCTTTACAGCTCGAATAATACACAAGTTTTAACAGATTAATTAATTTAAGTGCTTTTCAAAAATTAAATGCTTCGCATTTCTGCTGTTAAATTATCCATAAATTGGCCCATTTACTTCCATTGTACGTGCCTCGTTGTGACCTTGTGTTATGAGGGAACATTATGCCACAAATGCTGCTGATTGAGCTCATTTTGAACCCAGAATCTGAAAGTCACTGTCCCTGCTCTTTGCCCTCTTTCTCTTTCTGTCCCTCTCCCTCGTTCTTTCTCTAATCTTTATTTATATGATGACTCAAGGCACAGCTTCCCCTGAAGGCTTTTGCAGAAATGATATATCAAACGCATGGTCCCCCAGATCTGTCAGCGGCTCACCAGCAGCTAATATCCTGGCTCCAGATTTAGGTATTGTGTCTACACTGCAAAGTAATTTTGTGTCGAGTCATCAGATGTAAGATAAGCGCTAAGGTCTCTATGAAAAGTTTACAATGCAACAATAAAGCACCATTATCATGTTGGAGGGAAATCAACTTGGAGCTGATGAGCAATTCCTCAAGGCATCAAGATTCACCGCATGCCGTTTTCATGAACGAGAGGGCATGCCTCTGAGAAAACACTTTCAGATGAAAGAGTCCTTTCCGTTCCTTCAAATAAATGGATGTTTCTGTGTGAGCATGTAATTGCTCGTGGCTCGCATTGTAGCTGGTGTGAGGTTGTTAGGACTCTGACTTCATTGATATTCTGATGATTTTTCCACCGCGTCTGAGTAATATGAAAATGCAGTCAGTGAGTAATGTTTTATATCAAGACCAAATACAGCACTTTCAGTGCACACACACACACACCACAGTGACCACACACTCTTACACATGTCATAGTGTTTCATGTGCCAGTGCTCATCATAGCGATGCATCAAAATAAGAGAAAGAAGAACTGAAGAGAAAAAGCACATATTTATAAGTAGTTTTATTGGTAGTTGATGAGACGATGTGGATTTGTGTATGCATGTATGTTTAGTACAGTTAAAATGAAATTATGATTTTTTTTAAATACATATGTCATACTGCAAAATAATGTATTATTGATTACTAAAGGCAAAAAGGGTTATCAAAATATAGTAAAAAAAAAATAATGGACAGCTTTAATAGAGCTATTATGGTGGACAAGGGTGTCATACCTTTGCCTTTTATTTATATACATTTTATGAATATAATATAATCTTATATGTACACACACGCTATATATATATATATATATATATAATTTATATTTATCATTTATAATATTTGACCCTAATTGAACCACAGACATATTATGAAATAACTAGTCTTATGTAAAAATTAATCTACTTTAGTTTGACACATCTGGGGCAATATGATCTCATGTATTAATAGCTATAAGTGTTATTGTCTTATTACTCGCTGTCTTTCATAATGGCTTTTGTTTTTCTATTGTGCTTGAAATAGCCCTCATGGCACATATACACGTCTGACTGTGAACACGAGGCATATTGTGATGAAGAGACCTGCGTAATGTGGAGGTGTAGGAAAGAGAAACATGTAGATGGGCCAATAAATTGAATGATACTCATAGGGGTTTAATCATGTTTTATTAATGGTTTAATTCTTTGTGCAACATTCTATCATGCATATGTATTTGCATTTAAGCTACATGTAAAGTCTTTTTTCTGTATCTAAAAAGTAAACAAAATATGTTGATGATTAATAACTGATATAAGGCATATTAAATATATTTTCCATCCTACTTCTATCAATACAGGGCTTCTAAAAAAGCACAACGTCCAGCTCACTGGGATTTATTTCAACCATCCGTTGATTAACAAGTAGAAGTTGGCACCCTTGCACGGCGTGATTTATTCACTCATCTTTCAAGAAAATAAGTGTCTTTAATGAGCTGAGAAGGTTGAATGGGCGCTACGTCCGACGGCTGAGCCGCCTGCCAACCTCCTGATCCTGACACAGCACAAAGTGCCATCTTTCTGAAGGTGCCCTTAAGTCAGACAGGCGTCTATGGCTGTCATGCTCCGGTGGTCAAGGCTTCGTCCTCTCTGGGCTCTGATCCACAGAGGGCTTTTAGCCTTAGTGGAGCAGAATGCAGGAGCCAAACATCCAACAGCACACTTTTTAAATTCAGATTTTATCCTCATCCTCTCCGGTTCAGAGACAGGACAATGTCAGACAAAACAGAGGGGGTTAAGCTATCATTGGATAACCATTTTTATTCCATTTACTCTGAGAATTTTGATCTATTTTCAGGATTTAGTGATATAACAGTACATTTATTTATTTCTTTAATTTTATTCTGACATGTGCATTATACACATATTATAGAAGAGCATTCTATAAATGTCACAGTCCGATGAACCAGTGATTTTTTCAATCCATAATAATAATAATAAATAAATGAATACATTTAAGTTACAAGAAAGACTTCTAATATTGCAAAATATTTTATTTTAAATAAATTAGTTTATTCATAATTTTATTTGAGTTCATTTGAACTTTCTATTCATCAAAGAATCCTGAAAAAATATATCACTGTTTCCCCAAAATATTAAGCAGCACAACTATTTTCAACATTGATCATAATAAGAGATCTTTCTTGTGTATCAACTCCGTATATTAGAGTGATTTTTGAAGGATCACGTGACACTGAAATTAAGCTAAAATTTCAGCTTTGTCGTCATAGGAATACATTTCATTTTACAATATATATTAAAATACAATTCAGCCTTGGTGAGCATAAAGAGACCCATTTCAAAAACATAAAAAAATCTTACCTATCCTACATTTTTGAATGGTAGTGTATATGCAGTTTATTTAGTCATTGTGGGATATTTCGGCACGTTTAAGGGCAGAGTGTATGTGGCCCCATACATACGGAAATGAGATCATAATCTTGGGCATGCCGTGCCACTGCTGAAGAGCTGTGAGTCAGACTGAGAACTGCTGCAGCACAATTTCAATTTCAAGGAATTGATTTTTTTCTCATCACGTTATCATGTTAGTTTTTGTTACCAAGGGAAGGATATTCCTTAGCAACACACAAGAAGAGTACCAGAGCTCTGGAGATGAATGACACCGTAATGGTTTTATTAAGCTCGTTTATTACTGTGAATATAAATAGCAGTGCATGTAGATTTGATCCTCATTGTCAGTTACTGGCATGTGACTCTTTTATAAGTACAATGCAATTATGGGAAATTAATTGCAGGGTTTTTAGAGCAACACAGAAAAATATTTAATAATTCAGGTTGTTTCATTTAACTCCAAACTACTTGACTAAAAACAAAAGTAATTGCAGTTGGAAACAAATAAAAACAAAATAATTTTAAATGATTACAACACTAAGAAATGAAAACATTAGAAATATAATATAATATAATGAATGTTAACTAATAGGGCTTTGTAAAGTGTTACTATTATATTATATTATGGCAATGCTTTACGATAATCCCATTAGTTAACGTTTTTAATGCATTAAAAATGAGCAATGCATTTGTTACAGTATTTATTAATCTTTGTTAATATTAGTTAATAAAAATACAACTTTTATTTGTTAGTTCATGTCAGCTCAGGTACATTACATAATATAAACATTAAAAGTTGATTTAAAAAATGTATTAGTACATTTAAACATTGACTGATTAATAAATGTAAAGTGTTTTTTATTAATAGTTGATGTTAACTAATGTAATGTTTACAGATGGAATCTTATTGTAAAGTGTTACCAACATAACATAACATAACTTAATAATAAATGTTAACTAATGGGACTTTGTAAAGTGTTACCATTATATTATATTGTATAGTATTATGTTATATTATGGTAACACTTTACAACAATACGATTAGTTAACATTGGTTAATTCATTAATAATGAGCTATGCTTTTGTTACAGTATTTATTAATATTGTTAATATTACTTAATAAAAATACAACTTTTCATTGTTAGTTAACAAATTGAACCGTATTGTAAAGTGTTACCAATATAATAAGTGTTACAAATATATAATATATATAATATTTGGATAATGGCTTCACTATTCCAATTTTTTTTCCCAATTTTTTTTGCTCATTACACAGGAAAATTATATTTTTTATGGATTTTTCCAGATGAAATTCTGGAAACTGCCACCCTGTGCGCCGATGCACGAACTGCAGCATTTCTGTTCCCAAGTTTTCCTCATCCTGGTTGACCTCAAATTAAATGAGTTTGTATGTAACGTCCATGTTTTCTGCTCATTTATATTGCAGTACATTACAGTATGTGAAGATAAAGATAAAATGTGCTTTATTGTCTAAAACCTATAGATAAATAATATATATACATTTTCCTTTCCACCTCAGCACTTCAATATTATTCTAACTAAAACTTGTGAAAGTTGGGAATGCTTTTGATGTGTAATAGAGAGGAATGTGTTAAGAGTTGTGCTGTCACTGACCCTGATGTTTCCCATGGAGTTATCAGAGAGGAGTGTTGCAGAGCCGCTCTTATCTTTGTGTTTACACGTACTTGCTCACTCTCAAGCCTGTCTCTTGCAGGGCGTGTGAGATGAAAATTTCAGAGAGACCACCAGTGAGAAAACCACCATTAACTCACTTGGATCCATATACAGCCTGAGTCTACGGCATATAGTGGGCTTTGAAATTCAACACAAGGTAAGTCCATTTCATAAGCAATATGGTGTCCGGCAGGTGGCACAGACAATAACGAGCCGACTCAAATGTTACCTTTATAGGTAAACCGTTATAGGAGACATCACGGTGTGACTGTTTACTCTCTAGTATCGACTTTGAAATGAAGGTGGATGGTGAGATCATTTGAGAAAGATGGACACAATTGTGTATTTGCTTTGCAGATGGTGTTGACTATGATTGCTTGTGTTTGTATGTCACAAGACATAGTTGACTGTGGAGATGTTTCTGTCACTGAGTCTTCTTATTTTATTTTTGTTGCATTTTATGAATGTAACACTGAAGCCTTTGCGAATCCAATGACAGCTACTACTATGCTTTCCATTCAAAATGGCATTGAAATATGTTGGTGTTTGATTGTAGATGAACATAAATATTGTGTTGTGTTTCCAGTATGAGTGGAGAAAAGCTGGTGGCTTGCATGTTGGTCACTGTGTTAAGTCTGACACTAATGAGGTCAGTTTATGGTCAGAACATGCCAGAAGAACCGTGCTCGTTCCAGATCCTCGTCCCTGGACTCAAAGGTACTGCAAATAAACTACGCCACATTATGTCATACACACGAATGACGATTAATGTTACTCACTTTAATGTTATGCTCACCAAGGCTGCGTTTATTTGATTAAAAATACAGAAAAAATTATACTATTATGAAATGTTATTACAGTTTAAAGTAGCTATTTTAATATATTTTAAAATGTAATTTATTCCTGTGATGCAAAGCTGAATTTTCAGCATCATTACTCCAGTCTTCAGTGTCACATGATACTTCAGAAATCATTCTAATATGCTGATTTTCTGCTAAAGAAATTTTTTTATTTGTTCATCAATGCTGAAAATAATTGTGCTGCACAATGTTTGGAAACCATGATACAGTGTTGCCAAGTCCACAGTTTTCCTGCGGAATTGGGCTACTTTAACACTGTTGCCGCGGGTTGTTTTTCATGTCTGCAGGTTGAAACCACCACAATGTGAAATTTAGCCACTGCAAATGCGAATTTTACCAGGGAAACCTTGCCAAACAAACCTGTATTTTTACCCTCCAGAACGCGATTTTTACCAGCGGACCCCTCAAAATACCACTGGGATAGTTTTATTTTGTTGTGAAAACCTGGCAACCCTGTCGTGATACTTTTTTTCCATTAATAGAAAGTTCAATAGAACACCATTTATTTGAATATAGTGTGTTTACTGTATATATTGTAATTTGATGTAAAACTTTATTTAAATGTATAAGAATACTGTAGCAAATGCTATAAACAGAAAATATGCACAATATACACATACCGCAGCAATAGTAAATACATGTTATTTTGAATAGCTTTGTCTGTGCAAGTCTATGACTTTGTTTGTGTATTCCTATAGGCGAACCAGGAGAGAAAGGAGAGAAAGGAGCACCTGGGAGACCTGGGAAAGTAGGGCCACCTGGAGAGCCAGGTAATACTAAACCATCTTTTGAGAGCTTAATTTATCACCATCAGTGCTTTTTAATTACTTATCCACTTACATGATGAAACATGCCTTTACGAACCTGTAAAGAAGTTTTAGCTGTTAAAAGTATTACGAAACTTTCAAACCAAGTAACCAAACACGGAGCTGCCAAATGTGTACTTTTTAAAGGGCCCCTAATACTTCCCTTATCTTGCTTTTAAATAGCTGAGCTCATCTGAGCCAGTGTTAACCAATCATTGTGTTTATAAATGCCTCAACATACTGATAAACAAGGAAATTCAACTCCATTCTGGGAATTACTGCACTATTTGGTTCATATCTGTGCTTATTAAATATAAAGTTTATACGTTATTTTCCAGGTCCCCCCGGAGGCGAAGGCCAAAAAGGTAGCACTGGCCGTTATGGAAAGATGGGTCCCGCTGGACTCAAAGGTAAGCTTGAGAAAGAAATACTGAAAGTAATCAGGCTTGTTTTGTCTAACTGCTTAATAATGCAATAGGCTTCTTTTTTCAGGTATAAAAGGTGATATGGGAGATCCAGGACCCAAGGGCCCAAATGGAGAGCCAGGTATAGGCCTTTCCGAAATAGAAATCAATTCATATCAGTTGGTGATTGGTTTGAACTCATTAGGAACCAGTTTAATGCTTGGACTGCTCATGTGAACGGTCTCGTATTTCATTTGTCTCCTCAGGCGTCCCCTGTGAGTGCTCACCCTTACGGAAAAGGATTGGTGAAATGGATATTCAAGTGGCGCAATTAACCAATGAGCTGAAGTTCATTAAAAATGGTATGTCCGAATGAAAGAATGAATCAGGCTACCAATGTTTATGAGATTACAATAATGTGATGTTGTCAAGTTGATTCATACAGTTGTTCATTTTGATATGCAGGGTGATTGCACACAGACAAAAGTATTTACCCATTAGCCAGAAGCTCTTTGTTTGACTGTCAGAATGCACTTGTGTGAACGCTGGCTGCTGCCGTGTGATTATAGAAATTTAGATCCTCATTTTTCAGCCCTGCCCTCCCCCGCAGCTGTCGCTGGCATCAAAGAGACAGACAGCAAGGTCTATCTGCTGGTGAAGGAGGAAAAACGCTACAGGGACGCGGAGGTGTTTTGTCAGGGGCGAGGTGGACACCTGGCGATGCCCAAAGACGCGGCGGCTAACAGAGCCATCGCTGGCTACGTCACCACAGCTGGCCTCAGTAGAGTGTATATCGGCATTAATGACCTGGAGCGAGAAGGCCACTTTGTGTATGTGGAGCGCTCGCCCATGACCACTTTCAGCAAGTGGAGGGAGGGCGAGCCAAACAACGCTTACGATGACGAGGATTGCGTCGAGATGGTGTCTTCAGGCGAGTGGATTGATGTGGCTTGTCAACTCACTATGTACTTTGTGTGTGAGTTTGAAAAGGATACAGTATGAGCTTCACTGCCAATCTATAGGGGGAAAGTCAAATTAGACATGTTTAAAACACTCCTGTATTAAAGAAGGCTGAAGTTTCACAATCTTTGACAATGGTGACAGCAGTTTGACATGTTAGGCGTCATGTAAAACTGTTTAAAACCAAATTTTATTATTGTTATTATGCACTGCAGTTCAAACATTTATGCTGCTTAAGAAACATTTCTTATTATTATCAGTGTATCAATGTTCATAGTACAGCATTTTAGGGAGAAAAAAAACATTATACATTATTAATGTCTTTAATATCTGGTTGTTTAAAACCTTATATCAATTATGAGACTGTATGGAGTATTTGTATTTTTAAAATGTATTTTTTTTATCACACTGCAGGAATATACGTTATACAGATCAGTTAACATATGTATTGTAGACCAATCACAATATTTCAGGTGTTATTGCAGACTGAAACACCTTTACTGTGAAAAGTGGACAACTAGTTTACTAAAGTACATTTATCCTATAATATTATCTTATTATATTTACAATTTCAGATTCCACTGATTTGACCTTTTTCTTATTGCTTTTCTCTTTTACTACATTTCTTCCCATTCAAATTTGAATTACATGGTTTATTATTAATATACCGAATAGGTCAGCATACTCCTAGAACTATAGCTAACAAGAGCAGATTTACATAATACAGTCTTCTAGACTGAACTGTTGAGATTGGAAATTGTATTTTTAATGGTCAGACAATGTATTCCCCCCAGTAAAATGACTGAAATGGCTGTCCCAGTTTACCAGTAGTACATCATCCCATTTATTTAATACATTATTGCCAGAATGGAACAGTGTGAAGGTCACATAATGATCAATAGATGTTGTTTATTGCACACTACCCATCATATACAGTCATTTTATAACCCTAGCATGTTTTGAGGTTAGAAATGTGGTATGAAATGCCCTATGAAATGCTGTCAGATATACAGAAGCCCTTTTTGTAATTCCATAGTTGATTTTTAACAATAGATGAATACACATAGAATTCAGTACACATGCCCATATTGCTTTAATTATGATACTTTATCATAAATAATACAATTATTTGGTTTCTTGAGAATGTACTCTTTTAACTATTCCTACTAATTCTTTGTAATGATAGTAAATATGGTAAATGTTATTTCTATAACATTATAGATACTCGAAGGATTCATTATAGCCTACTACATGTATTTTATATGACTTTGGTATTTTCAGTAATCAATCAATTTATAATTGTATATCATGATCAACAGGTTTTGTCCTGAAACATTCGTTGTCAGTTCTTAGTGTTTCGATGCATGTTTTTCTGAAGCACTAATACAATTCCTTTACTCTTTGCAAGGTTTCATCTTTGTCTTAACGCCATTGAGTGAGCAGGCCTACAGTGTGTTAAAGTAGTGATCTGTCTCTCTCTAGTGGTCGCGTGGGACCCACACACTGTGATTATTTTCGCTTACTGTATGTGCTGACAAGGTCAAGCCGTCCTGGAATTAACTATGCATGAAAATATGACAGCAGGCAGGGAATCTGATTAATTTGAGGCAAAGTGGCAATCTGTACACCTCTATTGCACATCTAACAGTGTTTTTCTCATACATCTTTAAAGATGGAGGGTGCTTGAATTTCATAATAACTCTTTAGAATGAACTTTACACATATTTAGGCGACCTGCTTGTGTAAACTGATCTGTTATTCTACACTGGCCATCACACCAAACAGACAATGGCATAAGGAACCTATCCTGCTATAAACTATATACTGAGACCATAAATCTGCTAATCATAAATAAATAGCCCTGCAAAATTTGTCGCTCTAACCTTGAAAAGCTTTTCACCTGATTTAATCCATATAAAATTATTTTGTTAATATAAATTAATATATTTAGATTTATTCAGAGATGTTAAATTATATATTTGACTTTAATAAAACCAGTTAATTTATGTTTTTGTCATAAATATGTAATTTGTTAACATGTTTAGGTTGCTGTCTTTTCAGTGAATGGAACAATGTTTTATTAAATGATATGTAAGGATTCAGCTATATTATTAATAATAATAATTTTAATGAATATAATTCTCTCTATTATTGTCCCTTTTGTCTGATTTGCGCCTTTTTAATTGATGTAGGCCTATTTATTTTTTCCTTCATTCACATCCATTTGTACCTTTTTATGTCAAGTCAAATTTCGAGTCACTTTTGCTAATACTCGGACGTTTCTGGAAAAGTTCTTGAAAGTTTAAAGTTCATGGGAAGAAGTTGGGGTTCAATGGTGCATGATTTCCCAACGTCACATTCTCATTCTCTACTATAGTACTTAGACACTTAATAGTAGCCTAGCTAGGTTGTCTTCGTCGCTCATTGCCACTGATATACAGTGGGTACGGAAAGTATTCAGACCCCCTTAAATTTTTCACTCTTTGTTATATTGCAGCCATTTGCTAAAATCATTTAAGTTCATTTTTTTTCCTCATTAATGTACACACAGCACCCCATATTGACAGAAAAACACAGAATTGTTGACATTTTTGCAGATTTATTAAAAAAGAAAAACTGAAATATCACATGGTCCTAAGTATTCAGACCCTTTGCTGTGACACTCATATATTTAACTCAGGTGCTGTCCATTTCTTCTGATCATCCTTGAGATGGTTCTACACCTTCATTTGAGTCCAGCTGTGTTTGATTATACTGATTGGACTTGATTAGGAAAGCCACACACCTGTCTATATAAGACCTTACAGCTCACAGTGCATGTCAGAGCAAATGAGAATCATGAGGTCAAAGGAACTGCCTGAAGAGCTCAGAGACAGAATTGTGGCAAGGCACAGATCTGGCCAAGGTTACAAAAAAAATTCTGCTGCACTTAAGGTTCCTAAGAGCACAGTGGCCTCCATAATCCTTAAATGGAAGACGTTTGGGACGACCAGAACCCTTCCTAGAGCTGGCCGTCCGGCCAAACTGAGCTATCGGGGGAGAAGAGCCTTGGTGAGAGAGGTAAAGAAGAACCCAAAGATCACTGTGGCTGAGCTCCAGAGATGCATTCGGGAGATGGGAGAAAGTTGTAGAAAGTCAACCATCACTGCAGCCCTCCACCAGTCGGGGCTTTATGGCAGAGTGGCCCGACGGAAGCCTCTCCTCAGTGCAAGACACATGAAAGCCCGCATGGAGTTTGCTAAAAAACACCTGAAGGACTCCAAGATGGTGACAAATAAGATTCTCTGGTCTGATGAGACCAAGATAGAACTTTTTGGCCTTAATTCTAAGCGGTATGTGTGGAGAAACCAGGCACTGCTCATCACCTGTCCAATACAGTCCCAACAGTGAAGCATGGTGGTGGCAGCATCATGCTGTGGGGGTGTTTTTCAGCTGCAGGGACAGGACGACTGGTTGCAATCGATGCGGCCAAGTACAGGGATATCCTGGACGAAAACCTTCTCCAGAGTGCTCAGGACCTCAGACTGGGCCGAAGGTTTACCTTCCAACAAGACAATGACCCTAAGCACACAGCTAAAATAACGAAGGAGTGGCTTCACAACAACTCCGTGACTGTTCTTGAATGGCCCAGCCAGAGCCCTGACTTAAACCCAATTGAGCATCTCTGGAGAGACCTAAAAATAGCTGTCCACCAACGTTTACCATCCAACCTGACAGAACTGGAGAGGATCTGCAAGGAGGAATGGCAGAGGATCCCCAAATCCAGGTGTGAAAAACTTGTTGCATCTTTCCCAAAAAGACTCATGGCTGTATTAAATCAAAAGGGTGCTTCTACTAAATACTGAGCAAAGGGTCTGAATACTTAGGACCATGTGATATTTCAGTTTTTCTTTTTCAATAAATCTGCAAAAATGTCAACAATTCTGTGTTTTTCTGTCAATATGGGGTGCTGTGTGTACATTAATGAGGGAAAAAAAATGAACTTAAATGATTTTAGCAAATGGCTGCAATATAACAAAGAGTGAAAAATGTAAGGGGGTCTGAATACTTTCCGTACCCACTGTACATTGTTAAATGTTACATTGTGACTGTTACATTGTATAATGTTCTTGTTAAAAAGTGCAAAATAGCCTATTACTTTTATGCTGCCTTCACTAAAATACGAGTTTGAAGCCAGTATTAGTGAATTCATATAATAATAATAATAATAAACATGATATTAATCCCCAAAACAAAACTGGAAAAAATCACGTTGACACTTATAGATGAAATTTATATTTTTGAAAAGCTGACCTACAATACACTGTCTCCGACGACAGGAGTACGTAAGTAAGTTAATACACTGATTAAAATGTAATCTATTGTTTGGCGGTTGTCTAAGATATGCTAATTGGATGCCTGAGCGCGGCCGCCAAATCTCCAGTTACCTCAGAGCACAGACTAAATTAGAACAAACCACTTTTATTTAAAACCAGCTATCAAAATCAAAATAAATATTTACTAACCGATTACGTATGCTATAATGTTGTTTGTTCAAAGAGAGTTGGGGCATTGTAGCATTCTTGACATTTCTTGCTATTTTCTTAGCATTTTCACTCCGTTACTATGAAACTCGTCCAAACAACATCTGGCTGTCTCCAGCACGCGAAAGACAACGATTCAAACAACTCTCGGTTGTGGTTACTAAAATTGTATTTTATTTACATATTTAATTCGGGCTTGTCAGCACCTCCCAGTGGATTAGTTGTTTTAGTAATGTCTGGACGGGGCTCTAATGCGCATCCTCCGCCAACCAAAACGGTTATTGTGTTCAGGAACGGAGGTGCGTTTTATCCCGGCCGAAAATTTGTTATCAATCAACGCCAGCCATCGATTTTTGACAGCTTTCTGAACACTGTCACTTTGGGGAAGTGCGAAATATTTACACCCCTAACAAGGGCCACAGGGTGGCGAATCTGGAGCAGCTGGTGCATGGAGAGAGATATGTGGCAGCCGGAGCAGAGAGACTCAAAAAAATGGAGTAAGTTTATTCATCCACATAATGGTAACGGTGCAGTTACTTACAACAGAGTTGCTAAATTGCTGTGGTATTATGTTGAATGATGGATTTTTAGTCAACTTTATTGATTATGAATTAAATTCATGTAAAATCTTAGCAGCTTAATACAGAGTAGAATAGCATATAATATGCTAATATGCAAAGAAAGTGTATATTTTAATTTAATTAAATTTTGCATTGCAATGCAAAACCATTAATATATTATATTGATTTTATACTTTGTCTTCTTTTTTCTTTGATAGCTATCATCATATGACACAAAAACCTCCAAAAAAGAAAAGTGAACCGGTAAGAGTCAAAGTAACTACATCATTACTTGATAGAACGATAAAACATCATAAAACCATTTCTCATTCTATCGAGACATGGAAGATTAAAACATGGGGACAACTTTATTTATATGTCTATATGTGAAACATACCGTGGATGTACAGGAGAATGTTTTGTACATTAGGAATGTCCATGGAAAATCATAACATGTTTTCAGTATGATTATTACTGGTGTTCTGCACCCTACATTTTTCTGTTATTGACTGATACATCTCTCCGGCAGAATATCAGTGCAAGGTTTCTCCTGATTGCAGCGGATGACTGATTTTACTCCTCTTGTTGCTGAAAAACATGAAGTGCATGTGTATTGATTTCACTATAAAATCTCCATTTGAGTCAGCTGTTTCTCTTCGTTTCAAACTATCAGGAAGCCTATGTGTAGGACAGTCTCCGAATACTAATGGAGTTTTCTGACTACTCGTAAATTTATTTTAGGTTATTAATCAACATTCAATGCAAGTACTGTGCAAATGCTTTGTTACTTAGTATGAGAGACTCTTACCTCTAATTTATTTTCATTTTCTAGTGTGTACAGTAAAATAATGGCAAATTTCAAAACTTCCCTTCTTCCTTTACTCACAATAACTTTACTCACCCGTATATTTGCTTAATTATCACCAAAGCTTATGTAGACTTGAATCTTGATGCTGCCTCAGAAGCAAAACCGAAATCAGTTTTGTATTTGCGAAAAAAATGCTGCTTGCAAAGTCATTTCCTGATAGGGCAGCATATGTTACTTTCAGATGCAGCCATATTGTTTTAGGTTTCAGCCCTTCACTCAGAGTTGGTTCAAATCACGCAGTGACCGTTTACATCATGAATTCAAAAATCGAGTGAATAGGGAAAAAATGTAAAATGGCTGATCACAGCTGAACTATTTTAGTGCCGCACTGAATCATCCATCATTTATTTTAGCGCTCGTCAAAATCAGTACAATTAATTGTAAATTGTTAGGGTTTAATAATGTACAAACATATGTTTTGTTGTGCCACAGTGTTTAACATCTGTGGGGGTTTAGTGCCTTGTCTCACTCAGTCAGTGCACAGCGGGTTACCTGCTCTGGAGTTCTGTCTTCCCTCAGAGTTCAGTTCCACTTCTGCAGTGTGTTTTGAATCACACACGGTGTTTCTGTCTTTTAATTTTCAGTTGAATTGATTTATAGAATTCGCTGAAACGCTGTACACATATTAAAGAGTTTGCTGGCAAATGAAGACCTGTACTCACCCGCACAGGATTCGATTTGAACCGTGTGCTAAACCAAGTTTTGAGATTCAGTACAGGAAAACGGGATTTATTTGAATGATAATTTGTAGATTCTTTTGTATGTTCCTTGAAATGGATAAAAAAACAAACTTTGAGTATTTGAAATGCTAAACTGAATAAACTACACTTTAAACTAACTGTTTTGTATTTGAATGTATTTTAAAATGTAATTTTTCCTGTGATGTCAAAGCCGAATTTTCGGCAGCTGTTACTTTATTCTTCGGTGTCACATGATCAGGGGCCTGTTTCATAAAACAAGTTAACCAAATAAGCTAGGTTTATTTGAGTTAGTCTGACTTATTGCCAGTTGATTTGATTCAAAATAAGTCAGACTAATGCAATAAGCCTGGCTTATTTGGGAAACTTGTTTTATGAAACAGATTCAGGCTTTGTACTATTCCAAGTTTAGACTATTTGAAGTGACTTATTAAGCTAATAGTTTTTACAACCTTCCTCAGAGACCAACATGCAATGGACCATAATAGAGCAATAATCATAAAAATGCCCACTTAGAGCGACTTTGCTTGAGGTTATAGCAGTAAATGTCATTGTCTGTCACCCTTTTAGCTCCTTGTTTCCATCTGAACAACAACCAACATAGCATTTAAGATGGCTGATTGAGGAAAACCAGATGTATAAGTGCACTAAATGAGCAGTGGAACAGTTATTGTCAGTGATGCTCAGCGGGGTCCTGTTCATTTGTCTCCACTGCAGATCCAACCTGTAGTTCACTGCAGAATAATTGTCCCAGCTCGATGGAAGAGAATCAGTAATGAGTCGTGCATCATCAAGTGAGCCCTGCTTTTAATGTGTCCCTATTGGAAGTCTTCAATGGCAAAGCCTCAGGCTACGGCAAAGTCGAATTCTTTAAAACTGTAATACCGTCTAATGGTATAAAATCAGGCCGATGTTCTTTGCTTTATTTAATTATTTATTTCTAATGGCATCTCATTTCTTAATTATCAATGTATATTGGCTTTGTTTCTGATAACAAAACATATTTGGAAGCATTAATGTGTGGATTGAGGTCCTAAGTGCTAAATTTGATTATATCCTGCAGTGTTTTTACCAATGGAGATATCTTGGTTCCTCCAGTACGGGTGCTGATTCCCAAACACACGCCTGCTAGCTGGGAAAACGTATTGGCTATGGTGACCGAGAGAGTTCAACTTCACACTGGAGCTGTGCACGGGTACGAGCTACATCTATAAAATGTACATGTGTAAAAAGTATGCATAGTCAATGTTGAGTGATCTCACTCCTTTCAGATTGTACACACTGAATGGGAGGCCTGTACGTGGATCGCATGAGCTACAGAACAACCACTGTTATGTTGCTGTAGGGACAGAGAGGTTCCGGTCTTTGCCATATCATCTGGCTCCAAGCAAGGGAGTAATCCACAATATCACCGATGGGTGAGAGAGATTATAAGACATGATAATTGCAATGACTGTAATTAACAGATGTATAATGCCCTTTTGTTAAACTTTCTTATAGTTAAATTGTCATCATTAACTCACCTTTTGCCATTCAAAACCTGTATGACTTTCTTTCTTCCATGGAGTACAAAAGGCGAAGGACAGAAAAGCACTATAGAAATAGTCCTCGTCTGAAGTCATATGATTGATTCTATGCAGGTATACAGACATTTAAGTTTAAGTTTTAAGTTACATAACTTTTCAAAAGTTTTAATATTTCTGAAATAAATCAAAAATACAATAAAAAAGTGATAATAATATCACTTATTACAATTATTTGAAAATATTTTAAATATAGTGTAATATATTTTAAAATGTAATTTATTTCAAAGCTGAATTTTCAGTGGCCATTACTCCAGTCTTTAGTGTCACTGCTTAAGAAACATTTCTTATTATTATCAATGTTGAAAACAGTTGTGCTGCTTAATATTTTTGTTGAAACTCTGATGCATTTTAAATAGAAATCTTTTTTGTAAAGTTATAGACACATCTTCACATATTTCCTGTCACTTAAGCTGAATAAAAGTATTTATTTCATTAAAAAAAAATAATACTGACCCTTAATTGATTGATTGATTGGGTATATTAAAATAACCAAAAAATACATCTAGTAAAATTTATATTTTTGTACATTATATAATGAATAATAAAATGCCAGAATGTCATAAGAAAAAAAAAGATTTTTGGTTTCAAAACATGAAATTGTTTTTCACAGAATAAAGAAAGCAGTCAGGTTTGGAACAAGCAGAGTACAAGTACATGACAAAAGACCTTTTTTGGGTCTTCCTCTTTTTCTTAGGGTCAACAATGGCATTCATCCAGTTCTAAAAAAAGAAAAGCAAGACAGAACTTTGGTAAGGATAATGAAATAATTTGTTTAAACTATTTAACAAAAAAAATGTATATTATAGATGGCATCGGTGTGATTACAGTAAGTACATATTTAATGAAAATGCTGGTATTGATTTTACACAGTCAAAGACGAATAGGCTAATTCTTCAGAAGGCAGAGATGAACACAATTAAATGAGCCTGTTTTGGCAGCGTGGAATGCCATATTAGTCTTATTTGCTCTGTTCTTAAACTGTAATATGGAGATTAAACAGCGCAGAGCTAATGTCCTGAACTAGTTTACAAGGCACCGATCTTGATCAGCACCCATCCCTTTCCCTTCAGACCGAAACCAGTTAGCGAAAAATTTCAATTTGGGCCATATATAAATTGGTTGCTGTTCATTAGTGTTGAAGATCAGATAGCTGAGAAAAATGTTACTGTCACAGGATCTCAATGTCTCCAATCAGGCTGATATGTGGCAGTGCGAGTTGGGAGTGTGTACATTCGCCTCATCAATCACTGTCTATAGGAGGTATTGAGTTCTTCTCACCTCTCCTTTTTCAAACTGTCCCAACGCTCAGAGTTTGTGTTACTTGATCAAGTGAGATCCGAACTCCCTCACCGGGGGAAGGCGCTGAAACCCTCCCCTGTAGCCACAGAATGAGGATAAATTGTTTTGTGATTAGAGCGCGTGTTCACTTGATGCTTTGGGATGGTCCAGACTAACAATAAGAGCTAGACCTGGCAAATAAGTGATGGAGAAAAAATCACACACTTAGTGGACTGGGACCCAGAGCTCTCCAAAGTAAAGTTTGAGACATCTGGTTATTGTGAATAAGAAAAATGACAGCAAACCGTTTGCCTGTTGATGGTAGAAGGGAAAGCTTCCGTGGTTGTTCCATGTGTGTTGTTCTCTAATTGATTTCTCATGCTTCATCAGCTTCATTGAGTGGAGGAAATAATTTGAAGAAAGTGGCCAATTATCTTTGATACAATGAAGATGGAATAGCAATCAAAGTCTCATCAAAGTGTCATTAAATTCCAAGGTGCAGTTCCATAATCGGTTTACATTTACCTGTAATCTGTGTTTGTTGAGAGGAGAACAAACACTTTTAAACAATCACATATTTGTGTTCCCTGCAGAGAATCTGTAATAGTAATTCAAAGCTTTACGCAACCAGACAAATGTTTTGACAAATTAAGTTCAATTTGTTTCTCGCAATCTTAAAAACATTTTGATCTGGGGTGATTTAGATCTGAAGGCTTATGTTTGTTTTTGAAATTCATTTTATTTTATATTATACATTTGAACTTTTTACAAACAAATATTTAATAATAAACATTTCTACAAATTACATATATACATATATACAATTATTATATATATATACACACGTGTATGTGTGTGTGCATAAAACACCTGTGTGTGTATAAAATGTAGATAGTGATAGTTATTTTATATAATTATATTATAAAGAATTTAATTACACTTCTGTTCATAAATTTGGAGTATATTTAAAAAAAAAAAAAAAAAAATCTGCAAGAATTAAATGAACAACATTGACATTGATAATTCTACATTGTTAAAAACATTTATATTTCATGCAAATAAATAAATAATACAAACTTTTGAACATTCTATTCACTGAAGAGTTTGGGAAAAAAAGTGTATTGTGGCTTGAACAAACGCTTTCAGTTTTGATAATCACAAGAACTTACTTAAGCATCAAATCAGAACGAATGATTTCTGAAAGGAACATGTGACACTGAAGACTGTAATGACTAGCAAAAACTTTCACATTCAAATATATTAAAAACTGATTTGTAATCAATCAAATAAATCTAGCCTTGGTCAACACTGGAGACTTCCAAAAACATCAACAACATTAAAATGTAATCAAAAACACCATTCAAAAACCAAAGCATAGCATCTTATGTATGCTTTATTTTACTCCATAGCATGGTATTTGCACCTCATAGTATTATTTCTTCAGATCTGGTATTTACCACATGAGGGAGACAAAGACTCAGCTATGGCCTCCACCAACCTCCTCTACCAAAACAGCTTTCTTTTCTCTGGCTCGCTGCTTACATTATCCAATGATGTCATTCCAATGTAAACATTTTGATAATGAAATTGAATTACAGAATTTTTCTCATCTTCCCCTAGACATCAATGCAGTATACTTAAACCAATATATTTTGTATTGTCATGTAAACTGCATGGAGGGGCCTGTGTATTTTTAGAAATCTCAGTGTGTTTTTTTTGCGCAGGATTTTTTTTTCATGTGACAGAGCTGGCACTGCACCGGCAGATGAAAGCAGTAGCACAGCATTTGGTGTTTATTCTCCTACTGGTCTAACAGATGTTGAGCGAGGTGTCAGCAAAGTTGACACGGGTGGAAAAGTGCAGCTGCGACAGAGATGATCACACCCTCTTGTACTACAGGCCACACATCTATGACTGTGACATGCAGAGGCAGCAAAGCTGTTCAGATGCTCTCCATGGCACTGTAGGGTGTAGCTGTCCCCTCATATCTCTCATGACTTGCTCATGTCAGACCTGCTGCCGTCCCCGCGGTGGCTTCCTGTTTTGGAGAAGCATTGGTTTCTCTAGGGGATTGGTAGAGACACCCATCCAGCTGCTCTCTGTCAGGCCTGTCCTGCGTAGGCTCGGGGAGTGGTTCACTAATACAGCGGGGGGTCTTCCATGCCTGGCTTCAGAATCATTATCACATTGTTCTGGATTGAAGCTACCATCCCCCAGCTTTCAATGTTCTTCCATGCTTGAGTTAGTGTAAAGGACACAACAACCTGTTCTTTGGCCCAGTGTAGATCTGGTATTAAGATATCCGCTGATTCCATCAGAAGTAGGGTGTCCATTTCCATAACACCAAAAAGGAGGACACTTTGCGGCATTTAGTGAGGCAAGAATAATTGCATAGGACTCTGGTGTACTCGCAACTACAATACAATTTTGTCCATCATATCGTGATAGTATCATGATACAGGGATTCTGAAATAGCCTACTCTATTCATTTCCAGACAATTTGATCTACGATATATCTTGATGTAGACCTATGTGTAACAGAAGAGGCAAAAAAGTGTTTGTTCACAGTATTTGTACTTATTCAAGACATTGTGATGTCTGTTTCAAAAACTGACCACTGAGATGAACCTGTCTTGCAAAGTGCACAGTGCCTGAAAACATAACATTTCTGGACTTCTGAAAATAAAAGAAATACATAAATAAACAAATAATCTGGCGCACAGTGCCAGAAAAAAATTAAATTCTGGACTTCTGGAAGTAATAGAAATACATAAATAAACAAATAATGAATGTGAAAATAAATAAATACACATTTCACAGATACACACAGTGTGCAAAATCCATGAAAAGCATCTCTACTGCTTTTTGATATACATTCGTGCTCTTTTGTCCATTCCGGATTAAATGAGGTCTGACGTTTCGGCATGTTAACGTTATGATATGACGTAGCCAGCATGTGGAGGCTTGTTTACGTTTTGAACCAATGATATATCAGATATTTATTTGACACCGCTTTCAGCCAATCATTTGTTTGACCAGAGATCTTACGGCATTAGACGCTATGCTGCTGCGTCCCAATAAAGATTCTAGAGCGGGGTTTTTTAGGCCGATTCAGCGCAACTCCAAAAAGAAGGACAAATGAGTGTCTGGCTTGAGGCTGTGCCGGACGCCGGACAGGAGGCTTAAAATCCGGACTGTCCGGAGGTATGGCCAACCTAGTCAGAAGTGGTCAGATAAGACACGCTGATTTTTATAGCCAATAACATGCAAAACGATTTGTACTCTGTTTACACCTGTTTTTAATATCGTACTAAAATGATTCACCAAAACTGATGTTAAAAACAGGAATAAAAATGGACCTTAAATTAGTGATTAGTGGAAAAGGTCTAAGAGCGTGTTCAAACTTAGTAAAATAAAAAGCTGTCAGTGTTTTGGTTACAAATAGCAGCCGAGGGCGTCTTTTGTTGCTATAGCAACAGCTGCAACGGTAGCCTAGTGCTGTGTGCTGCAGAAATGTCGGCTTTTGAAGTTAACGGGGAGGGTAACAACGATTGTTTAGTCCAGGAGCTCCGGTTGGATGATGCACGGTTTCATACAACTCCTTGTGCTTCGAAACTAGTACGATCTGTCTACCGGCTACCTTCTCCTTTTTTGTTGTTGTTTTTGTTGTTATGGAAACGACTCGCCACTCGCTTGTCATTGGTCAGCTGTCAAAAAGGCGCTTGACGTAGGGTGTTTTTTTTCAGAAAAGTTGAAATTTTTCAACTTGAAAAGACACTCTGAGCTGCAGAAAAAGATGCCGTGGTGGCGTTTTGAAAAGCTCTCAGGACTTTTTTGAAGACACGGTTTACTCCATTGGATTATAATGTAAAACAGACGCTGGCAGCTCGAAAAAGACGACAAGTGTGAACAGCCTTAATTGGCTCCTCAAATGTACAATAGTTTTTTTTTTTTTTTACTTTTTACAGAACTATCCACCTCCAAGATAACCTAAAATGATAACTTGACTCACTTAGCCAGACTTAACTGTCAACATAAAGTCTGGTCCAAAATGCAGCTTATACTGCTTTAGGAAACAGTCGAACATTGCACATGAATGGCCTCTCTGCATTTTAATGAGTCAAATAAGTATTTGACCCCTTCACAAAACATGACTTAGTACTTGGTGGCAAAACCCTTGTTGGCAATCACAGAGGTCAGACGTTTCTTTTAGTTGGCCACCAGGTTTGCACACATCTCAGGAGGGATTTTGTCCCACTCCTCTTTGCAGATCCTCTCCAAGTCATTAAGGTTTCGAGGCAACTCGAACCTTCAGCTCCATCCACAGATTTTCTATGAGAATAAGGACTGGAGACTGGCTAGGCCACTCCAGGGGCCTCATGTATAAAACTCTCCGTAGATTTCATCCTAAAAGTGTACGTACGCACAAAAGCTAGATTTTGCGTACGCACAAAGGTTTTCAGATTTATAAAAGCATGCATACACCAGAACATGTGCAAAAATCCCTTTATAAATCCCTGCCAGGGGAAGATTGTGCTTACATGCATCTCCACCCCGACTCCTCCCAGAAATCACCATATATAGAGTTACAACGCCTAGTTTTACGATGCATAACCTCATCTGCATATCATTTCCATGCATATTCCCATCCACATGACACTGTGTTTAACACCGTGAAAGGTACAAGACGATAAAGAAATATGAGATACGGACTAAATGCCATTTGTGCCACATTCATTTTTATTGCCAAAAACATACAGAATGTTTTAGAATATATCAAAATATCCATAAAAACTAAACTGTTTAGTTCTCAGATAAATAGCCTATTTTAGAATATACTTCACCTCATTCTTTCCACTGACCAAATAGTATTTCAATTGTTTTAAACAACTCAAATCAAATCAAATGTATATAGTTTTGCTGAAAAGGTGAACATCTTTTAACTATTTTTAGTGGAAACAGGTAAGCCATTTATTGTGGTGTAAATACAATTGTCTGACATGTGCGTCACAGACAAAGTATTTTAAAAAGGAAACAGGCAAATCTTACCCCCCCCCCCCAAGTTTTATCCTTCAAATACAGTGGTATTTTTCATAATGTTGTGGAGATGCCTTCACACAACATCAACACCTCTATGCAGCTGTGGTTGTACAGTAGCTGTTATTCAAACCAGACAATGGACGTTTGACCACCGAATCCAGCAGTGTCTGCCATAATATCGAAGTAAGTGTGCATCAATGATCATTGTTCTCGCAAAAACAATTCCCATAACATGAGATCCTGCAGTTTAGTTTAAATATATTAATTATTATAGCGCTCATCGCTGTCATTAAAACATTGCATGCCACAGGAAAAGTGATTAAGCGCATCAACTACAAATATGTCTAAATTCATATAATTTTGGTTTAACTTCTGTGTAATGACTTTATGTAATTTCAGAGCTAATCTCCATTGATGAGAGTATAAATGTGTATATCGATATGAAAACAGTTTAAAATCATTGTTTACTTAATTACTCCAGGAAAAAGAGTGCGCACAGTCAAGAGCATCCGTACGGTGCGCACATATTTACGCCAAGTTTATTTTTTATAAATCCAGATATGTGCTTGGAAAACAGCGTAAGCAAATTTCTATGCCCATTTTGTACACACGCAACGTTTATACATGAGGCCCCAGTACCTTAATGCGCTTCTTGAGCCACTCCTTTGTTGCTTTGGCCGTGTGTTTTGGGTCATTGTCATACTGGAATACCCATCCACGACCCATTTTCAATGCCCTGGCCTTGACGGTACATGGCCCGGCCATCGTCCCTTTGATGCGGTGCAGTTGTCCTGTCCCCTTAGCAGAAAAACACCCCCAAAGCATGATGTTTCCACCTCCATGTTTGACGGTGGGGATGGTGTTCTTGGGGTCATAGGCAGTATTCCTCCTCCTCCAAACACGGCGAGTTGAGTTGATGCCAAAGAGCTGGATTTTGGTCTCATCTGACCACAACACTTTCACCCAGTTCTCCTCTGAATCATTGGCAAACTTCAGACAGGCCTGTACATGTGCTTTCTTGAGCAGGGGGACCTTGTGGGCGCTGCAGGATTTCAGTCCATCACGGGGTAGTGTGTTACCAATTGTTTTCTTGGTGACTATGGTCCCAGCTGCCTTGAGATCATTGACAAGATCCTCCCATGTTGTTCTGGGCTGATTCCTCACCGTGCTCATGATCACTGAAACTCCACGAGGTGAGATCTTCCATGGAGCCCCAGATTGAGGGAGATTTGTGAATAATCGCATCAACTGTGGTCACCTTCTCACCAAGCTGCTTGGTCTTGTAGCCCATTCCAGCCTTGTGTAGATCTACAATCTTGTCCCTGACATCCTTGAACAGCTCTTTGGTCTTGGCCATGGTGGAGAGTTTGGAATCTGATTGATTGATTGATTGCTTCTGTGGACAGGTGTCTTTTAACAAGCTGAGATAAGGAGCACTTCCTTTAAGAGAGTGCCCCTAATCTCAGCTCCTTACCTGTATAAAAGACACCTGGGAGCCAGAAATCTTGCCGATTGGTAGGGTATCAAATACTTATTTGACTCATTCGTTTTTCTGGATTTTTTGTTGTTGTTATTCTGAGTCTCACTGATCAAATAAACCTACCATTAAAATTATAGACTGATCATTTCTTTGACAGTGGGCAAACGTACAAAATCAGCAGGGGATAAAATATTTTTTCCCCCACTGTATGTAAAAATACTATTTGATACCCAGAGTTTCCGATTTCAACAGGTCGTAAATTTTAGACATGGTGGAAGAGAGAACTATTGCTGTAGTGACTGTTAAGTTTTTTTTACAGTTAAATTTACATTTACAGTTACATAACGTAACAACAGTTAAATTGATTTGTCTTGGCATTGCAGTCATTTATATTTACATATGTGTATGTCTATTTGATGCATATTATATGTATTTTCCGCTGCGCAAACAGCATTTATTTGACCAAAAATCCTAGACAGTGCAGTGATTGTATACACTAGTTTGGTTAATGTGGTTTGGTTAATATGGTTTGGTTAATATGGTTGTCAACGAATGTAACAAAATTTTATTCAATATCCATTTGATATTGACTTTCCGTTTAGGCTTTAATAAGATTTCCCCTAGAAATAGGCAAGAATGAACTTGGTGTCCTCCATAATTCATATTCTTTCTGACAATAAAGCACTTGAAACCAAAAAACTCGTAGTCACAACTTGAAAAGTGGAAAGCAGGAACTTTTAGCACATGAAGGCAGCATTATTCTGGTCAAGATGCCCACTTAGATGGGAAGAGAATCATCAGACTGATATAAAAAGTGACCAACCAGAGTTATTTAGTTTAAAACATGCTGTTTAGGGGTGGTTTAATTTGAAATAGATTCCTTGATAACACAATAATTGATAGATGTAGATAAAGTGAATGTTTTTAAGTGATTGGATGGCATTAAACTGGCATCACATCCAGCCAAATTCAGTGATTAGTTCTTCCTCATTGTATTAAGCACTTTCTAAATGTGCATCTGTTTACAGGCGGACATGTGAATCTCAACAGACTAGTGAAATTGCATAGCCACCCAATCAGATTGAAACCAATTTTCGAGCTGTGTTTCCAGTTTTGTGCAACATGAGTCAAATGGTCAGTGAATGGACTGTGAGTGGTCCACCGGGAGGCTGTCTGCAGCTTGGACTAAATTAAAAGTGATCTTGAACTACTCAGAAACTCACTTACGCTCATTAATATTGTAATACATTAACAACTTTTTGAGTTTATGAATTTCCAGCATTTTTTCACTAAGATTTCAGATTGTGAATTCGGCAGTGGTGGAAAGAGTACTGAAAAAACATACTCAAGTAAAAGTACCATTACCTTCCAAAAAATGTAGTGTGAGTAGAGTAAAAGTACTTGTCCAAAAAACTACTTGAGTAAGAGTAAAAGAGTAGCCTATTTAAAAGTACTCATGAGTATTGAGTAGTGAGTACTGAGCTGTGGATTCTACTCCGTCATAATAAACGCTGTACACTGCATTTTCTTTATTTAAAAATCATTGTAAACTCTTTTAAAACAGCACAGAAACAGTATTCAGTTGAAGAAAAGATTAAAGTTATTCTCAGTACAATCATCCCCATTTAAAAAAATAAAGTGTGAAAAAATGATTTACAAGTATGTGTAAGGCCACTGAGACACATAGAGCAAATACAAACACCATTAGAAATTCATAGTTCATTATCACACACCATGATATGGATATGAACTGGGTGCCAGTTTGAGTGTTTCGCAATAAAGAATAAGATAACTAAACTTGGATAATTTGTTACAATTTTAACATAAATGCACATTGTTCTATAAGGATGACATCATGCCATACCTTTTAAACATTTACTCAAATTGTTATGCTGATAAAACAATTTATAGGGAAGTATTTCTGGGGAAACGTTTTCAAAAGAAAGCAAACGCACGTCTCTTTGTTGAGCCGCGGCGGTCTTGGTGAATCCGCAGCATTCACAACTGAATGGAACAAAAAGTGTTGAACTTGAAATTGTTTATGCGCGAGTGCACTTGCTAAATGAAGGCGGATTGTATAAAATGGATCAAACAAAAAAAATATTAACGAGATGCAGTTTTATTACATCACACGCTGACACAGATGCTGTATATTAACGCAACGGGTCATCAATAAGGTGCATATTGTTCCTCAGTTAGAGTACATTATTTCCAAGCTTTTAGTGTTTCCAAAACACTTTTTCACAGCGTGCATCACACGCTCAAACTCATCAAAAGTCAACAAGTTCAACAAGCAACGAGTTATCCAAGTGACTGCTGCAGAACGCACGCGAGGGAGAGACGAAGCAGCGCACATCGCGCATCTCTAAGTGAGTGGGAATTATACCGAACGTGGCACTTGCGGGACTGTACGCAATACCCGCAACCTCACACCAAATGTCAGGCCTTGTAGATAGGCAAGCATATATACAAATCATTTAGTAAGCAGAAATCCGAAATTTACCTTAACATATTAGAGGAAGATGCTGATAACTCGACTGAATTGATGCCCGAAGAATGCACTTCCAGCAGCCATGATAAAAAGCAGTTGGCGGTTAAAGTTTTCTATGCACAATTTAATTTGATGAAAGTCACGAGACCGATTACTCTCTCTCTATCCAATCACGTTGATGGATAAAGTTAATTAAAATAAGCATTTAACGACCACAAATGGAGGAAAATAGTGGAGTAAAAGTACCGATACATCACTTAAAATGTACTCAAGAAAAAGTAAAAGTACACCATTTTTAAACTACTCAAAAAAGTAAAATTAATGATAAAAACTACTTAATTACTGTAACGTGAGTATTTGTAATTCGCTACTTCACACCCCTGGAATTTGGCACATTCATCCTGAAAGTGTCATTTATGAATTCTGAATGAATTTGAACTAACTGAATTGAATATTCCAGCAGAACTTTTGGCCATTCTGTTGTTTTATTTCTCCGTTGCCCACCACCGTCTGTTCAAATTCAAAAACGTGTCAGGCAGAGTTTGCTTTAAAAAAGCAAGTGAGTAGAACAAATATTCAGCTATTCCCCAGGCCCCATGTTAGTGGGCTTGCAAACACCATTGCCCGAAGTGTGTACCAGTGGAAGACGGAGATCAGTGAAGTACCCCCAAGCTGCCTCTCTATGGAGCCAACTAACAGTGGCAAGAGCTGGAGAAAAATGTATTAAGCCTTCTCTTTCCCTCACTGTGCCAGAAATGGCTTACCTTACTCCCAATGGTATGGTATCCGGTATGCACTGTCTGCTGGAAGAAAATTACCTTTTGTGGGAGTATTAATTCAGACATGCATCTTGCTGTCAAAGCATCACTCTAAACTCCTCTTCCCACTGTTCTGTCTCTCTCTGTGTCTCCAGTGCCCCAGTCGTCTTTTTCATCATCAATAACTGTCTGCTGTCTGCTGAAGAATAAGTTATTCCCTCCAAGTCTCTTTTTTAAAGCTTGTTTGGATCCCCATTGTTTGATCTGGCTTGATAAATAAGACTATTGCAGTTAGAAATTCATGGCTGCCCTGTTTCATCAATAAATGATTAGTTTGCTGTGCTCTCTGGTGATTGATAGGTTGTGCATGGGATGTATTGGAACCAGATGAATTCAATACCGTGCCGGTCGCTGGGGAGCTACAAAGCATATCAGCTCATGAAAAATTGAGGTCAATGGAAAATGTGAAAAAGAGAGTAAAAGAGGAAGAACGAGCTGAGCTCGAAACACAGTTGTTTCTTGTTATCAAAGGATTGTAGACACACTTTAAGCATCAGATCGAATCAAAGCCATGTATGGTCTTTATTTGAAGATTGCTTTTTCTACTCTCGTAGTTCGCAAAACCAGGAGTGGACAGCGCCGGCTCCGTTTTTTATGCCAAACAGCCCGGGCAGGGCTTGAAAATCCCAAATCTCTTTGCTATGGCGGGTGAGTGTGGCAAGTTGTGATACGATTTTCCTTCTGTCTCCCTAGAGCTCCGTTTCCCGCCTCTTCCTTCGGCAGATACAGGCGTTTTACATAATTGCTGATAGGCACTGTGGCTGTTGTTTTTGTAGAAGTCTTATTTTCTCTTCTCTTGCACTCCAGCTTTCTCTTATGCCATTTCTGCTGTGTTATTGTGATGCATTTATGATTAAGGGAGTGAGAGAGAGAGTGGCAAAAAAGAGGGATCTTGTTCTCTTGCATGTGTGCGGCGCAATACAGCGAGCGCGGGTGTGTGTGTGCCACAAATTGCTTTGAATTGACAGGCTGTTCTCTAAAGCCCACCTACATTAGGGAAATACGCTCTCATTCTTGGATAGAATGCCATCCTGTGAGAGGAATATTAAAGCTCAGCATGGATTCAAATGCTGCAGAGGGCTTTAAATCATAGATAAATTCAATCAGGCCATTTTGTTTAAAATGTATGCAAGTGCCTTGTTAGCTATATCAGGGCAAACAAAATGTTTCCATTTTTTTCTGATAAGTAATCAAAATGTTCATAAGTTATTCATGAGAAATCTCTCTCTCTGATTCTCTCTGATTTTTCTATATTGGTTCTCTATATTGGTTTCAGTTTTTTTGCTTTCATTCACCAAGTCTCTCTCACTGTTGCGTATAAAGACTTACATCATAACTATAGTTTTCGATACCATAATTGCATAATATGTTATACATGGTCGTTATGCACCAGTGTTTTTGAGGGGGCATGCAAGTTCATATATTGACAGTAATATAATATAATATAATATATACAACCGTTAGTTCTTGTGCTCGAATCTGATTGGCTGAGAGGAGTGTGATATTCTAGTGATATTAGAACTCTAACCGTTTCACTCTTTGTATCACTCCTCTTGTGGTATTTCTCACATCGAGTGACGAGTGTCATGGCGGACGCCCAAATCCAATAATTTTCCAATAATAATCAAATTATCCAAGCATTTTATAAATAATACAGTTTTTTTGGCACATAATGCATTTTTAAGAGTTTTGAGGCAAGAATGTACTTTTTTAGACTTCAAATAAGCAGTTTGTAAATAAAGATAACGTCTATTTGAAAATGTGCTTTGACGATTTTAGGAGATGTGAGCTCCAGGGCATCAGCTCCAGATTAAAGGATAGTATGACAAAGATATCGCTTTCCTCAGTGGATTTTCAAACTAATGTTTAATTGTGAATATGAGATTGAGCTGAAGAAATAATGCTGTATCAGATGCAGTTAATCACACTCTCTCAGTCCATCTTTCTCGCAATACTCTACATAATATAGTGAGCTTTTAATACAGGAATACAAGAAGCTTTCAATTAAACAACTTAACATTCTTTCATTACCAGTGACGTTTTCGAATTAGTAACAGAGGCTTGGGCTCAGCTATCAATTTGAGATTTGAATAGAAAAGGAAATAGTTCTGCACAAAAGAGGGTTTTCAAATACACTTTAGTGTTGTTTCTTATGTATTTACACACTTGTGCTGTCGAATTGTTGTATAAATGTAATATCGCATTCATAGCCGTGCAATTATGGCTGTATACACTCACTGGCCACATTATTAGGTACACCTTGCTAGAACCGGGTTGGACCCCCTTTTGCCTTCAAAACTGCCTTAATTCTTTGTGGCATAGATTCAACAAGGTGTTGGAATCATTCCTCAGAGATTTTGGTCCATATGGACATGATAGCATCACGCAGTTGCTGCAGATTTGTCGGCTGCACATCCATGATGCGAATCTCCCGTTCCACCACATCCCAAAAGTGCTCTATTGGATTGAGATCTGGTGACTGTGGAGGCCATTTGAGTAAAGTGAACTCATTGTCATGTTCAAGAAACCAGTCTGAGATGATTTGAGCTTTGTGACATGGTGCATTATCCTGCTGGAAGTAGCCATCAGAAGATGGGTAAACTGTAGTCATAAAGGGATGGACATGGTCAGCAACAATACTCAGGTAGGCTGTGGCGTTTAAACGATGCTCAATTGGTACTAAGGGGCCCAAAGTGCCAAGAAAATATCCCCCACACCATTACACCACCACCACCAGCAGCCTGAACCGTTGAGACAAGGCAGGATGGATCCATGCTTTCATGTTCTTTACGCCAAATTCTGACCCTACCATCTGAATGTCGCAGCAGAAATCGAGACTCTTCAGACCAGGAAACATTTTTCCAATCTTCTATTGTCCAATTTTGGTGAGCCTGTGTGAATTGTATCCTCCGTTTCCTGTTCCTGGTCTTCTGCTGCTGTAGCCCATCTGCTTCAGGGTTCGACGTGTTGTGCGTTCAGAGATGGTATTCTGCATACCTTGGTTGTAACGAGTGGTTATTTGAGTTACTGTTGCCTTTCTATAATCTCTAACCAGTCTGCCCATTCTCCTCTGACCTCTGACATCAACAAGGTATTTGCGTTCACACAAATGCCACTCACTGGATTTTTTATCTTTTTCGGACTATTCTCTGTAAATCCTAGAGATAGTTGTGCGTGAAAATCCCAGTAGATCAGCAGTTTTTGAAATACTCAGACCAGCCCGTCTGGCACCAACAACCATTCCACGTTCATAGTCACATAAGTCCCCTTTCTTCCCCATTCTGATGCTCGGTTTGAACTTCAGCAAGTCTTCCACATCTAGATGCCTAAATGCATTGAGTTACTGCTATGTGATTGGCTGATTAGCAATTTGTGTTACCAAGCAATTGAACAGGTGTACCTAATAAAGTGGCCGGTGAGTGTACATGGCACTCTGCCCGAATCACAGCTGTGCTACTCATGTGATATTTCTTATATAATATAATATTTTGGGGTAAGCAAGATTTTTTTAAAGAAATTATTACTTTTTTTCATGGATGCATGCAATTGATCAAAAGTGACAGTAAAGACATTTATAATGTTGCAAAACATTTATGTTTTAAATAAATGTGGTTCTTTTGAACCTTCATTGATTAAATTAATGCAGTTTTGGTGAGCATAAGGCTGGCCACACACTTGAAGGTTTTAAGGCAGATTTTAAGCCTGATTTTCTCCCCCAAAACGACCAAGTTGAGGCTTGTCGCAAGTGATTTTCTGTCCAAAAAAACCTCTATTGTTTGGCGTCCTTACAGGCATTTACCTGCTCCGTTGGAAATGGAGTGTCCCCAAACTCAAATGTTTGATATTTATGACTCTTGACGGCTCTATGACACTGCCTCTGACGTGATACCCACTACAGCCAATGAGAGTGAGCAGGCATCACCAACCGGATGTTGCGTGCTTCTAAAGTTGAAACTTGGTAGCCACAAACATGCTACGAAAGTAGGGTACTGAGAAAGAACATCACTTACCTTATTCTTTTTTTATTTTAAATTTTGTTTTTCACTGTACAACAGAACACGTGCCAGAAGAGCCAGCTGACAACGTCGATTAGTCTCCGTGTGTTTTTCTTCGAGTCTCCTTAAGATCTCGTGCCACTGTGAAATCGTTCCTACAATAAACAAGTGTGTGGTCTTGTGGTCTGGTCGAATCATCTAGTGTGCACATTCAGAGGATTATAAGGCTAAAAATCTGTTTAAACTGTCTTCAATTCACTGGTTCAGATAAGATTTTAAAATTGTCTTTTAAAAAACACTTTTAAAAAAGTGTGTCCTAGGCCTTAGAAAGATACAAATATTTTGAATGGTAGCCTAATATATTAATAAACAATAATATTTAAATCATTTTATATTATATGTTTGAAATAATTAATTATTATTTCTTTACAAATTTTGTGCACCTGTAAATTTTTTTTCTTTTTGTTGTTTATATGTGTATATATATTTTTGTTATATTCAAAATCCATTTGGCTCACAAATCTGAGGGGGCACATGTGAATGAGATTGACACTTTTTGTGCACTGGATTAACCGAACAAGACTTTGACTGAGCAAGTGCATTGTGTCTTTTACATGCCGTGAGGTCATTCAATGAGTAATTGCAGGCGCTCCGGAGCTGCCATCACTTTGCTCATAAGAGCCGAGCCAGCAGTCTTTGTGATGGAGTTGAGTTTCCCGCACTCATGCAGATCTTGCATTAGCCTCGGACGGAATGTCTGCAGCCATGCTTATAAAAGCCCCTCGATGAAGGCTCATACCTACTCTGGACATTTGATCATGTCCCATGGGGCAGAGGATCCACATAATGCCATTCCTAATGGCAGAAACCGAAAAAATAAAACAAGAAACCTCCTTTAAACTACATCAATCACTGCTGTAATCAAACATGCCATGACTGCAAGAGCCATTCCCATCACCTACTGGAGGAGGAGTGCATCTGCTGTCAGCCTATCATTAGCCAAGATTGTCTTACCTTTGAATGTCAAAGGCACCGATGAATGCAGTTTGCATCTCAGGATCAAGAAAGCCCATTAAATGCTTTGTGAAGTGTTAAGCTTGGACGGACTTGATTTGATGTGAGGTGAAGTGTTCTGGGTAATGCTGAAGGGTGTTTATCACTTTAACCCTCATGTCTTGTCTGCTGAAACAAGGACCTTTCATTTCCAGACAGGTTTATTTATTTTTTTGTCTGTGTTAATAGCCTATGTTTTGAGAGAAGATATTGAGCGTTTTGTAACAAACATTAATCGATTTGTAGTTAGTCGCAACAGAGCTATTTACGGTGTCATTTTGTTCACTGCGAACATCGAAGCTCAGTAAGTGGAAACAGAGTCTCAAGGTTCTTACTAATGGACTAATGGAAATGCTCTGATTTTAAAAATGTTCTATCATATGGGCATAACAGAACTGTTATTATTTAACTATGCCAAGGTAAATACAGTTTTTCATTCTATGACACATTTAACATTCAAAACATCCCATTTTTAAAATATTTTTTCTTGGCTGTTGTAAACATTTTCTTCTATTGCATAATTTTGCAATCATCATGGGAATGCTAGTTTTGAACGTTCTCTGAACATTCTGAATCAAGTAGTAATATTTAAACAATGTAACATGAACAAGCAACGACATTTCAGAAAAAAATTAACTATTTATCCATCAAAGATGAACCAATAAGGCTTTTGTGCATAAAGATTTTTTGAGAATGTTATTAAAAACCAGATAATTTTGAATTTATGTTCTATTAATGTTACTTGAGGAATGTTTGTTCATTAATTTGAGAGAATCTTGCCAGGACATCAGCCAAATTCTACCTGGTCTCATGGCATTTACGTACCTGGGTGCACTTTTTAGCGAGACACCAAATATGTACCAGTAACTACATATTACTGCAGTTTCCAAAAGAAACAAACACTAGAGGCAGTAAAACTCTGACACCTTTTACTCCTTTTCACACAAATTTACAGTTTTGATTAATAAAGTATAATTTTCGCTCAATTACTTGAAGAATATCATGTTACGACTTCAAAACAATATTAAAAGGCTGGGAGATTTGAAAACTGATGCTTTTGAATATTAGTATCGCACATATCCAGCTTCATATCTATGGGTTTTCATAGATGGTAAGTTTGTTGGTAGCTCACGGAGTACGGAGACGTATTTAGGAGGCGAGGAGCTCGGTTCGAATCCCGCGTAATCACGGTTCAACAAAGCAGTTCAAATCTGCATATAAGGAAGTTGAAATGGCATGTTGCATCAACAAATATGTTTTTATATCAGTTTTGCATTTCTTAACTCTATCGGGTAGGTTTAGGGTTGGGTTTGGTGTAAGGCATATTTCCAACACGATAGAACATTAACTTAGGGACAGACCCCGGATATTTGAATTCTGAACCGCCACAATACGTTTCTGTAGCAACGTAATAAAAACACAGCAATATGTACCTATATCTACGTAATAAAAACGTGACAGGGTTCACGTATTTAACCTCTGTTTTAGCGCCACTCAGTGGACATTTCTCTTTGAAACTGCGGCGAAACGTGCAGTAAGGTACGTAAAACGGTGTCGCACAGAAAGCGCACAGAGGTACGTATTTTTATGAGACCAGGTTGGCCAAAGTTCTGAGAATGTACCAGCTGGGTGTCCCACCTTAGCCGCTTTTCCACCATCGTGCTGAACGGTTCTCTTTGCACAACCGTTCCATTCCGATCCGAGCCGGCCGGTACAGTTATGATTTCGTTTTCCACTACGGGGCTGATAACGGATCTCTTTGGAATGCAATTCAAATGCGTCAGTCGTTGCCGTGGTGGTAACTCAAGTGTTTACATATGATATGAGGTGTAAATAGCCACCGCATTATGGAGGATGATCAGAAATTTCTTTAGATTTTATTACTAATTTGTGTAACATTGCTCAAAATAGCGCACTTAGCAAGCTACGGATAAACAAGCAGCCAGGCAATAGACAAGTGACAGATCCTGAGTGGCGACGTCACTCACACGTACTCTACCAGCACGGGTCAGCATGGTTGTCTAACCGTGCCGATAATTCCGGGCCGAAAACGGTTTGTAATCGTGCCGCGCCGTACCAGGCTCACGTGGAAATACAACTGAAACCGTCCCTGACAGTTCTTAGAACCATTCGGACCGATAGTGGAAAAGCGGCTATTGACTTTGAATGGAACGTAGCACATGTCTGTCATATTCCCTCTCCATTCTGTTCACAAAGTGAGTAGCTTCTTTTTTTTTTTTTTTTGTCTGTGATCCAACCCCATAAAATTAGCCCATTTAGATACAGCAGATATTGTGGCCAATAGTCCTTGACTCGTTATAGTGTGAGTATCATAACATTGATGAACAGACACGACAATGCTTTGGAATATTACAATGCCATGCAATTTCACAGTGCTTTGAAACAGGAAAATATCAAGTCTTATTTAAACAATCAATAACATGCAGCATTCCATTTAATGAAAACTATAATTTCAGACAAAGGCAATTACACCACTGGGCATTGTTTTGGTGCTGTGACTTTCTGCTGCAGTCGGCATTTTCATAATAAAGATATTCTTATCGGAATAATTATTGACTGGGGAGCACGGTTATTACCTTGTTAAGAACCTCATCAATAGTATAATTCATTTCTTATCACATTTAGTCCTGTATGAAGATTGCCAAATCGAGGGTGGCTATGGATCTCGGGAATGGACCATGTGTAATAGTGAGTAGTAATTCTCACAAGTCCAGCCTCAACTAATTGGCAGAATCATCATCACCACTCAAAACATGATTTGATTTATAAGAGCGGATGAGGGCTCCTTTTTATGACCGTTCACTGTGTCGGCACTAAAGACATGTAAGTGCTAATCTTGCAGGACTTGCTCAGAAGGGCTGCGTAATGTTAACCATTAACAATGTTCCCCAGCACTCAACAATGTCCAATAAATATTCGCATGCTGAAGGCTTGTATTCCCATTGCACACATAGCTGCGACATGCTGTTCTTTTCCTGTCCGGCGGTGTTTATTATCCAGCATCGTAACACTTGATTATGACCCTAGAACAGATCTATTTCATAAGAATCTGACAGTAACGTACATTATAGCATAGATATCTTGTGATAATGAGTTATTATAAAGCTGCTGTGCATTTCATATAGAGGTGATGGTTTTAATCTGCCGTCACAGAGTTGATATGTTTTACAACTCCAGTCTTATTGTGTTCGCATGAGAACAAAGCATAACAAATATGTTGTTGCAACAGAACCCGAGCTAAGTAGGCAAGCAATCACAATGTAAAAAGGCTGCTTTGGTGAGAAAGTGCTCATATCCATAGACCCTCTGATGTTTAAAAGCATGTAATTTAAAAAGGCTTCTTAAAAGCGTGATATATTTGAAAGCTTCTTAAAAACATTTCATTCACTATGTATGAGTCATGCCTCAAAATAAAAATTACCTCATAGTTGACGTGCCTTTGAATTATATCCCTTGCTACTGTTACTAGAGTTGTGCTTTTTATTGATGAACAGATTCAATTATATGATAGCGTTTTAGTCAGAGCAGCCTCCTTAACTGAAATGATGCCATTTTTGATTTGCATTAACACACACTGAACCCCAGCACATAGATAAAAGAAAAGCTAAGCTGTCATAAAGACATCAAGATTGTTTACAGTTATTGTTAGCAAAGCAAGTGCAATGATTTTACATATATATATATATACTTACAATTGAATTAAATAAATCGCAAATAAATATAGATAAATCACAAATAAATCTGCTAAAGTATGTTTTGTGACTTGTTAAAAAAGAGAAAAAAATCAGTCCATGTTATGAAAGGAGTAATTATTAAGTATATAATTTTAATTATATATTTACTTATCTATGGATGTCAACAGTTATTTTAGCATTATACTATGTGGTATTTATTTACATAATGTTTTCAAATTTTTAGTTTTCATTTGAAATTTAGTTTGAGTAAATTGTATGTGCTTTTGCATTAGTTTTATTTTTCAATACTTTTATTTTATTTTTAGTTGATTTCAGTTTTAGTATAAGTAATTTAATTTAGCACTTTAGCTTGAACTGATGTATTTCTAATATTATGTCTAATTTACATTTTTAAGTTTTTTCATCTAATATTTATATTTTATTTTATTTCAGCTTTATTTCAATCATCAAAATACATTTGTAGTTATCAATAAAAACACTGGATGTGAAAAACATTGGCTTTGCACTGTATATTAGTGTTTCAAATGCTTTTTAGAATCACTTAATTTTCATAATCAAATGTGTTTGTTTAGGAACAAATAACAATAAATACTTTAACTTTACTTGCACAATAATTTATAACATACTATTAAAAAGTAATTATCATACCTTCCATTAACTCTTATATACCTAAGGACTCATTTAGCATGTTAAGACAATTACTGTAGTACAAAGCTTACAGTAAATCCATTCTGAGAAAGAATTGATGCAAACTGAATGCAGAAATCATTTGTTTTGATTTTAACAATATTGACTGATTTAGCAATCAGTCACCTAAGCAGTTTTTCTTAATTAATATTGTTATATATGCCGATGTGTCCTGGAAAGTTTGATCAATCGTCTTCCTCCTCCACAGAGTTTTGTGATAAAAATCAAATAGATATTGATCAGATTATTGATCTCCTTTTGCGGTGTCAATACAGTATCTGTTCATTTATCTTCTGCTTTGCTCTCCGGCTACAGTTCCCCAGCTTAGACTTACTGTTTCAAAGTGCGCTTCACACAAGGTCAACCATAATCAACCCCAGACGATAGCACGGGCTGCAAGCAGCTCTCCCAGGCTTTCAAGGCCTCTGCAGTAGACCATTCAATTACTGTTTATTAGACAGTGGGTAGTCATTAATCAGATGGAGATGCTCAGGTTTTGTCCAATGGGCCATTGGACCACTTAAGAAAACATCTTGAATCCCTTTTACATAAATATTGAAATGTTGGCACGTTTTGTCACAAGTTTCTCCTGGTTCTTTCACTATTTATTCACCCTCATGCCTTCTGAAGCCTGGTTCTTGCATATAACACAAAAGAAGATGTTTTGAAGAATGTTCATGCTGCTCCTTTCCATGCAATGAAAGTGAATGCTGATCACAGCTGTCAATAAAAAAATTCAGTTAAAGGGATAGATCACCCAAAAAAGAAAATTCTGTAATTAATTCCTCACCCTCATGTCTTTCCAAACCCGTAAGACCTTCGTTTTATCTTCGGAACACAAATTAAGATATTTTTGATTAAATCTGGGAGCTTTCTGTCCCTAAACAGCAACGCAACTACCACATTTAAGACCCAGAAAGGTAGTAAGGACATCATTAAAATAGTCCATGCAACATCAGTGGTTCAAACATAATGTTATGAAGTTATGAAATTACTTTTTTTGTGTGAAAAGAAAACATGTGGTACTCTCATGAATGTGAAGTGGAGACTAACATGTAGGAGTGTCCCCGGCTAAGGATTTTCATAGTCGATCGTCTTAATGTATTCATAAAATGCAATCCAAATTTTCATTTATGTAGCATTCCATGAGTAAAAGCTCAAAAGAGGCAAGGACTTTAATATATCATTTTCTACTTAGTCTAAATGAGGATCTGCATTCTTAATGTATTCTGATTTATGTTTTCAGGACACCAAGGGGGAGGAGATGTCCTCAAAGAAGTGTGGAATATGATCCTAAGTTTTTAAATAAGTTTCATTAAAACAACTGCCAAAATGTAGTACATGATCATGACCACTAATACACTGGTATAGTGTTGTGCTAGTTATAAGAAATAGTAGTTAAAAGTTACTTCCATCAATTTCTTTGTTTTCTTACCAAAAAGTAATCACTGGTAAAAGTATGTTTTTTTGTTATTTTTTAAAGATTGTTCAAATGCTTTTTAGTTAGGTCTATACAAACACAAAACACTTGAACACAGTAGCCTACAGGCCAACGAGCTTTCTTTAATAGCGGTGTTTATCAGTGATGTCATGCCTAAGCTTTGTTGTGGACAGTGTTGCAGTGGTCGCGATGTAGTTGCCCCTCAAACAGCTTCATTTTTGAATATTCCTAAATGAAAAAGTTTTTTGTCCCATTTGCCGTGTGCCGCCTCATGTTACTGCAGCTTGAAAGTCCGGTGATCTAAGTAGAGACAGGCTGCAGTTTTCAACAACATATCAGCTTTGTTGACGGCTAACATGTTAAAATCTAGTCGCTGTTGTTTGGCTGGAGGGGCTTTCTGAGTGTTTACCGGGTTTGTAGCTTTCAGCATGAGTTTCCAGGTGCTTCGACAAGAGGCTGTTTATCGAGGAGATGACCTTCAAACCAGAAAGACACAGCTTACATTTGACTAAAATGTTTTTGTCTTTAGCTCAACTAAAGTGTGGCAATTTCCCCTTTGAGAAACTTGATCGCATATGTCTTGAATAACGCAAACAAGTCTTTTTTTAAAGTCACGGTAGGTTAGTTCCTCAAGTAACGGACAAACGCATATTGTAATGGTAACAGAGTTATTTTATTTGGTAAAACAACAGCCAAAATTCCTGGGGTGCAGGTGTACATTGATACATCTTCCCAGTGAATATTAAATGAATATTTAACATTCAGAATGTGCCCAACATCAATAATCAAACTGAAATCATAAAAATATATATTTTAATTAATAATCTTTTTTTTGCTTCAAATAATGATAAATAATAATAAAAAATATTTGAAGTCAGTTATGGACGAAATATTTTACAAATTGTGAATAAAAAGGAATGCAATAATTTACAAATCTCATAAACTTATATTTTATTCACAATAGAATTGATAACATATCAAATGAAAGTACATTTTGAAAGTCATGCCAAAATTGGCTCATTTTGGATTTCATGAGAGCTACCATTCAAAAAAGTTGGGACAGGTAGCAATAAGAGGCCGGAAAAGTTAAATGTACATATAAGGAACAGCTGGAGGACCAATTTGCAACTTATTAGGTCAATTGGCAACATGAGTATAAAAAGAGCCTCTCAAGTGGCAGTGTCTTAAGATGGGAAGAGGAATCACCAATCCCCCAATGCTGCGGCGAAAAATTGGAGCAATATCAGAAATGAGTTTCTCAGAAAAAATGCAAAGAGATTGAAGTTATCATCCAATCTCTGTGCATCCAGATTCAGAGAATCTGGAACATCTCTGTGCGTAAGGGTCAAGGCCGAAAACCATACTGGATGCCCGTGATCTTCGGCCCTTAACGGCACTGCATCACATACAGGAATACATCACAACATGGGCTCAGGAATACTTCCAGAAAACATTTCGGTGAACACAATTCCACCGTGCCATTCGCCGTTCCCGGCTAAAATCTATAGGTCAAAAAGAAGCCATATTAAACATGATCCAGAAGCGCAGGCGTTTTCTCTGGGCCAAGGCTCATTAAAATGGACTGTGGCAAAGTGGAAAACTGTTCTGTGGTCAGCGAATCAAAATTTAAAGAGGACAAGGACAACCCAAGTTGTTATCAGCGCTCAGTTCAGAAGCCTGCATCTTGATGGTATGGGTTTGCATGAGTGCGTGTGGCATCGGCAGCTTACACATCTGGAAAGGCACCATCAATGCTGAAAGGTATATCCAAGTTTTAGAACAACATATGCTCCCATCCAGACGTCGTCTCTTTCAGGGAAGACCTCATTTTCCAACATGCAATGCCAGACCAAATACTGCATCAATTACAACATCATAGCTGCGTAGAAGAAGGATCCGGGTACTGAAAAGCCTGCATCCAGAATCTTTCACATAGAAAAATTTGGCGCATCATAAAGAGGAAGATGCGACAAAGAAGACCTAAGAAGTTGAGCAACTAGAAGCCTGTATTAGACAAGAATGGGACAACATTCCTATTCCACTTGAGCAACTTGTCTCCTCAGTCCCCAGACGTTTGCAGACTGTTATAAAAAGAAGAGGGGGTGCCACACAGTGGTAAACAATGGCCTTGTCCCAACTTTTTTGAATGTGTTTGATGTATTTTCCCCTTAAAATGATACATTTTTCTCAGTTTAAACATTTGATATGTCATCTATGTTGTATTCTGAATAAAAGATTGAAATTTGAAACTTCCACATCATTGCATTCTGTTTTTATTCACAATTTTACAGTGTCCCAACTTTTTTGGAATCGGGTTTGTATAATAAACAACTATAATCGTTTGCTCTTCTTTTTGCACACTGAATCATGATTGATCATCATATTTGAATATATTTAATAATTTACAACTACCTTTACAATGTACAGTAACACTGTGAATGTGTGTACTTCCATGCTATACATTATGCAGCAAGCACTACCTCAGTTAAGAAGGATGTTCAAAAACTCAGCGATACTAAGATGACACGCTGCATCTGCTGGGATGCAAATGAGACACTTTGGAGCCGTCAAACTTGACCAGTTCCATACCAGAATTGTATAGGTTGAAGCCAAAAGCTTAACAAATGTATGCATGGCTTCCTGAGTGAATATAACCACACCATTATCCTGCATATGATGGACACCAAACGCCATCTCAGTATGCTTCCTTTACTCTCTATGTAAATTCAGCCTTTAAAGCTTCCATTTGTTTCCCATTCTCTTAATAGCTTTATCTCTCAAGCAATAACTGGAAGAGATAGTCATTTAGATGTTTTCATGGCAAGTTCTGCACTAGATATGGGGGCGTAAACATCTGAATGACACTCTAGATGCAAGATATTGTGTTTGTGCTTGGCATTTCTTGTATTTCACATAGTCTTTTTGTAAGTTCTTTCTTTTTGGTTCTAAACTAAAATCTAGTATTGTACTCAAGAACAAGACTTCTGAAACCTGTCTGTTTAATATCAAAATACCAGACCTAAAAATGGATGGCAGCCCTCCAGTGTCCATTGGAAACAGGAAACTCTTCCCAGCTGTAAAAGTACATGCACGTTTTGTTTGGATTGGGATGGGGCAGGGGCCTAGCGCTCATTTAGTGTAGTATTACATAATCTGCAATGTGTACCACACTACTTTGTATCTTCTTTCGTACAACAGGAATAATGAAAACCAATCATGTAATATGCAGTAGTGTAATGTGTGGGTGTATTATATGTTGTGGTTTCCACAAAATTATTTTTGAATGGTTTAACCTACCTTTTTATTAGGCAAGACACAAATTTTTTTTCATATACTAGTCAGATTTGAGATTTTGGGCTATTTGCATATCCATATTATTTGTTGTTTCAGACTAGTGGACAGAAAGCATCCAAAATACAATAGTTTATGTTATTGCACTTTATCTTTGCATTCAGTCCATATCTTTAAAGGAGCCATTTCTCAAATTAAGTTTTTTTTCTCCCGCACTGAGCCACAAATCTCCACTTCAGTAGCACTTCCCAGTTTTATTCTCATCTATATTATGAAGGTTTTTACCTAGGGTTTGTCCGTAAATCATACTGTATGCCAGATTTGAGATTTTAACCCTAAAAACATGTTAACAATATACTGTTAACAGTATCTTCCGATTTATGGAGTTAATTCAAACCTTTAATGTCAACAAAATGAAGAATTCTGAACCTAGCTTTATTCAATGTTCAGATTTCTGTTGTGGAAGTTGATGCAGATTAGTGCATATTTATTTAGATAGATTTTCAAATTTAAACATAACATTTTAGAAAACGTATTATAATGTTTGCAACTCTTTATGTAATCTATTAATTGGAGAAGTATGGTAATATTTAAAAATTATTCACTCTATTCACCTGGAGTTGTCTTGCCTTAAAAAGTTTCACAAATTAATTTATATAATTTTTTTAAATAAATAATAAATAATGCACTTTTAGTTGTATCAGTAGCCTGTGGAATGGGTTGCCATGTCAAGCTCACTTGTCGCTCTGAATTAATAATGTTGTATTTTCTAATTTATGTAATTTTTGTGCATTTTTTCAGAAAAGAAAAAAGTAACCTTGAACTGCGGACCTAATGGCTTCTAAGTAACAGGTATGTACTGAATGAAAAGTTGTTGAGCATTTAGAAGTATATTATGTTCATTGTATTTAATCTGAGATTAGATGTGAACATAAAATATCATCAAGGAGTTATGCGCTGTCCTTACAAATGAGAAATCCAAGATGAAGAATTATGAACAAGAAGAATTATTCTGAAGCTTTCTGTTTTATTCATATATATGAAGATTTCTGGTCAATGAGGATGTTCACTCGCATGCCACAAGCTAGACATTTTCAAAGCATCTCACCATAGCTTCAAACATGGAAAAAAATAATATTCGGTAGACCTTGTATGAGGAGACGGCGCTGTCTCTGAGTGATCTCAGCTACTGTTCTGATGATGGGCTTTGTGAAGTGCACAACTGCCCGTTTACACATTAGTTTGATTGCCAATTTGCTCTGTTCGAAGCGAGCTTTGAAGCATATCTCGAGATGAAAGCCAAACTTCTCCAGCGAGTCCATTGTAGATGGGGTTCCATGTTTGCTTCAGGCACCATGAAGACCTTCATGAATCTTCCAATACTGGCAAAAACATAATATATAATTTATCACACAATTCACTGCGTTCTACAGCCTAATTCATGGGCCCTATTTGTTCCCTTGTTGACTGACTCTGTGGTTCATCCATATTTTTGTCTTTAAGGTAAGCCTTTGATGCATTCTGTGCACTTTGATATCAAGACTGCTTGTTGTGTTGAATACTTTCCCCGATGTTCATGTGTCTTACGCTTGATAGAAGTAATATGGGAGGTCACTAAATCCCTGCAGTTGTGACTCTTTTATCCACCAAGACCCTCTTGGAGATGAAACAATCTTATAAAGCAAATAAAAATGTCTTTATCTTGACAAGCCCACTGTGGATATATAGCTTCTCATGTCCGGAATGTATTACATAATTATGCATCGCTATTAATATTTCATGGGCCCTCACACTTAGTACATATTAAGTTGCTTAATTGCAGGAATTAATAATTAAGAAGCAAAGGTCTTGAGTGGGAACCATCGTGGTGCTTTTGATAAATTATTTTATGCGATTAGTTTTTAATCGTATGAGCTTTTTTTGTGGAAGGTGGGAGGTTATGAAACCAGTATTTTAATAACAGGGTTATTGCTTGAGGTTTTAATCCCTTGGATGGACTGCTACTATGCCATGAATCAACAAATTAAACATGCGGCTTGCAAAGTATCAGACAAGTATAGAACAGGGACTAATGATTGACCTGCAGGGCATGGTTTATATCTTTGTTCACAATGGGGAATGCTAAATAATTACTCGGGCCGCCTCGGCTCTCGGCTTTGTAATTGTACACTATGTAAATGTGGCACTTTTAGAAGGACAATGCTCGGCCTTCAACCGAATGCTCTTATTAAAAGCACTTTGATGAAGTGTAGGAACACACATCCTTCCTAAATCCTTGGGTTCACCCCTGTGTTAATGGACCTGAAGCTGAGGTTTAATTCGCTTTGTTCATTTGTGAAATGGGCGTATAGATAACTTACTCCGTGATTTATATCAAATGTACCGACACATCATTGTCAGAGTGGCAGATGACATCATACAGGCTCTGCATTGGCATTGCAAGGACAACATACCTTATTTTTATGTCACATGCTATAGTCTGCCCTCTGCTCTAAGATCAATGGTTATTGAATACGATATCATAATGCACAAAGACATATTTAATTTAAATTGAAATGCATGTCTTTAAAAAATGGTTGGTCTTTAAGACATAAAAATAGCTTTGCATCAAGTTATTGGTCTGATGCTTTTAGTATTTTGAACATCAGCTGCACTAAGATCAGCTGGATCATACTATGATGCTCTCAGATAATGTACTATTTTAAGAAGAAATGTGAAGGGATGGAATCGTAAAGGGATTTAATGATTAATTTCTGGTTCTGAGTCAACCAGAACCAGAAATTCATAAACAATTCATCCACAATTTTCATAAAATGCAGTTCATGCAGTTCTGTATTTGATAAACGTGACCCCTGGACCACAAAACTTGTCATAAGGGTCAATTTTTTGAAATTGAGATTTATACACAATTATATTTATATATACAAAAATAATCTTCCCAGTGATGTATGGTTTGTTAGAATAGGACAATATTTAGCTGAGATACAAGTATTTTAAAATCTGGAATCGGAGGGTGCTAAAAAAAAAAATAAAAATATTGAGAAAATCGCCTTTAAAGTTGTCCAAATCAAGTCCTTAGCAATGCATATTATATTGCCAATAAAAAATTATGTTTTTATATATTTACGTAAGGAAATGTACAAAATATCGTCATGGAACATGATCGACAATGATTGTTGGTATAAATTTAAAAATATATTTAAAAATAAAATAAAATTTTGACCCATACAATGTATTGTTGGCTATTGCTACAAATATACCCGTGCTACTTATGACTGGTTTTGTGGTCCAGGGTCACAAATATTATATTGAAAATTTGTATACCATTGAGGTCAGTAGGATTTTTTTTTTTTAATTTCAGCAAAGATTCATTAAATTGTTCAAAAGTTTTAAATTGCTACAAAGATTTCTATTTCAAATAAATTGCGTTCTTTTGACTTTTCTATGCATTAAAGAATCCTAAAAAGTACACTATATTGCCAAAAGTATTGGATCACCCCCCTTCTAACGAAAGGTTTGACTACTTTAGTCATTTCCATGAGTACAAATCTTAATGTTTAAGCATATAATGATATTCTAGGGAATTGTGTGCTTCTAATTTTATAGCAACAGTTTGGACAGGACCCTTTTCTATTCTAACATGACAGTGTCTCTGTGTATAAGACAAGGATAAAAGAGAAATGATGATTCAGTCAGTGTGGAAGAACTTGACTGGTTGAGCTGAACACCTCTGGTGTCAATGCAGACCTTGCCATTCCAAAAGTACTGGGTCCTAAGGCACTTCCAAACTGTGGCTGATTGTATTTTGTTGCAACTATGAAATGTGACTCTGAGTCACACTCAATTGATTCAGTTCTTCCACACTGACTGAATCATCATTTCCTTGCCTTATACTCAGAGACACTGTCATGTTAGAATAGAAAAGGGTTCCTTTCCAAACTGTTGCTATAAAATTAGAAGCACACAATTCCCTAGAATATCATTATATGCTTAAACATTAAGATTTGTACTCATGGAAATTACTAAAGTAGTCAAAACTTTCATTAGAAGGGGTGACCCAATACTTTTGGCAATATAGTGTGTCACTGTTTCCAGAAAAATATTAAGCATAACTGTTTTCAACAATGATAATAATAAGATAATGTACACTGTATTACTATTATTTTTACTGTATTATTGATGACTGCAGCTTTGGTGAGCATATGAGACAAAGAAAAATCTTTCTCCATTGATGGCCATTCATAAGTAGCTTTATTATTTGACTAAAAATGTTATCAGTAATGAAATAATAAAATACCTGACATTTCAAAATTCTAACTTCATAAGTTTGCCTAACAGTTTTATTATGATGACTGCCAGATGGTACAGGATGATGTCACACACCTTTGGGATATATTCACCACTTATTAGCAGGAGTTCAGACAGCCTGTCTCAGATCATTGTGTAGCTGTCGTCTTAAACCTACTTTACAGCTTCACTTTCAGTTAATTAAATGCCCAACCAAAAGTATCAAAACCCAGTTTATGTTCCTTCATCTTGAGCAGCGTCTTTGAATCCAGTAATGCAGACATTTTAGAGTTGGGCAAGTCCTGAAATTGATCCCAGCTGAACTGAAAGCACCCTGTTCCTTTGGTTAACAGAATCTCGTCTCTTGATTGAAAGACCACGAGTCTCGGAACTGTTGGAAAACGTACAAGTCTCTCTCTCTGAAAATGCTTTTTAGCACTGACATCATGCAGAACCACTAGAATGGCTTTGTTTCTTTCCAGACTGCCATCCGCTTATTTCTTGTTAATGACTGGAAGAAGGGATAAAAGCCTCTAGTGTATGATAAGACTCCAGGCAGGGAGACGTTGGTGTTGCTGAGGTTTGTGCACCGATTAGATGCTCTTAGGAAATATTCTAAAAATAAAAGAGAACAGATTGGTCTATGGTGATATCATTCTTAGCATGGTCTGGTAAGGTTTACTGCATCATTCTCAAGTAGACATTTGGTATGGAGCATGTTAACACACTTAAAAATGAATTTATTCAAATTATATTAATACATTTTAATTATATTTATGTAAATATTTGGATCATTTTAGAAATTGATGTTTTATTTTATTTTACTTTACTGATTTTTTGCTCTGTTTGAGAAATTATGGGATAAAGGGGAGAAATGGGTAGATGGATTTTAACTCACCATCCTTATTAAAGGAATACCCCCCAAAAAAAATATGTTGTGATTATTTATTCAACCTCAAGTTGTTCTGAACTTGAAAAAAACTGCTTGTTTAGGCTGCAAATAGTGCTTTGTATCTTTCTTTGAATTGAGTCCATGAGTTAAACTTGACTGGATCAGTAAAAAAGTCATTATTTTGGGCCAATTGAGAGTCAGATTGATTTGTTAAGCCTAACAAAGCCACCTTATGGCTTCCGAAGACTTAACATAAAGTGACCACTAGTCATATGGACCTCTAGTTTACGTGTCATTTTTGACTCTTGACGTATGGAAAAGAGTTGCGTCAAGATTCTTCAGCTTGTCTAATATTGTGTTCCACAGAAGAATGAAAATTCATGTGGGTTCGGAACAACATGTGAGTGAGTAAATAATGACAGAGTTTGACTTTGAACTGCACTATAGATTTAAGTCCTAGCTTTGATTGTTAATCGTTATTAGCTAAGAGTATTTAGCACAGTAGAGGAGTTTTGTCTTTCTCACCCTCTCAACATGCTCCGGACCTACATGTATACAAACCTGTATCCTCAGGAAGATGGATGCGTGTGTTCCCAGGGCAGATGGCCATGATGCTTTGCTATGCATATGGCTCCCAGATTACCACTCCAGCAGGGTGTCAGAACTGATGAGGCAGCACTGGAGCAGAATGTTGTGCCATTTGCATTTGAGCTTTACTGCTTAGCTGCATGGATGGCCACGCTGCTTCTCATGCTTAATGTCAGAGGGTGAATCCTGAACACAAACGTGTGTCGGAGTGCAAACCTCAGGACTGCTTTCAATACAGTTTTGCTATAGCAACAAGCACTATGATGCATTCCAGTAATTGTAATGTTAATGCCTTTTAAATGTAAGTATTTTTAAGTATCATTACAAATGTTTGTATATAATTTTAATGTAATACAATGCAGTGTTTATACTAATTTGAAAGGTTTGAATGAACTCGTTGCTTGAAACTTCTTTTTAAATAGTTGAATTCGCTGTGGAATCATTTTCATTTATCATTTGGATAAAGTGGAATGCCACTGTCATACTTTTATTGATAATCATCGAATCCTGTCATTGTTTGCAAATATTGAGACATTTTATTTATTTTATTTGTTTATCGTTGTGCTTTTTTGTATTGTGTTGATTTTTTTTGTTTTTTTTATTGTTGTATTTTATTTGTTTTATTGGTTGTTTGTTTTTAGGTTTGTTTTATCGTTGTAATTGTTTTTTTCTTTGTTTTTGTCTGTATTTTGTTTGTTTTGATTCAGTGTTTGTTTTGTTTTATTGTTGTATTTGATTATTTTTTATTTTTTTTTTTGTTGCAATTGTATTTATGTTATAATTTTTAAAGGTTTTATACATATATATATATATAATTTTTTATTTTTTTTGTTTAGTTTTTGTTTGTTTTTGTTTTGTATTGGTTTTATCGTTTTGTTTTGTTGTTTGTCCCAAATTATAGCTTTATAACATGGGACATGCCCATGTCTTGCCATTCCTCTGAACATCCTGCCAGAGTGAAATCTGTTTTGCATATAACGATGACCCATGTGATGAAAGATTTATGCCATTTCATTGCAGTAATATAATGTTTTATGAAGGCCATCATTTACCTGCCATGCATAATGCCCTGTTTCCGAGATCTGTCCGAATCAAGCAAATCACAGTCTAATAAATCTCATCAGACAGCAGAGATGTCAATAATTGCAGCATGTACTTTACTTATGCATATGTAAATCTACTCAGGGTATGTTTTGGCCTGTAAAATCACAGTCTTAGTCGCCCTGCAACAACACCCAATGCCTCAACCTAATCTTGACAAGGGGAAGGACATTGTCTTTTATCTATTCCTATCACATTTAATGAATGTACTGCCCCAAGGGACGAACACTGTATCTGATGTAAGAGAGTACAATGTTTTGCTCCCAGGTTCACGGGTGTCGGGAAACATCAAAGTCCTCTACGGCTATAGAGCTTAATTTCTGCCTGCGTAATGAGGAGAGTTAGCGAGTGCTCTCGGGTCACTTCAAAGACAGACTAATAATGGAATAAGTGTAAATCAAAGATGTATTTTAGTCACAGCCTTACAATACACGGTTACCTGCCATTTTATGAAGAGGTGCATTATCATCAGATGAAAAACCCTCTCTATTTGCAATGCATTACGGGGTGAATGAGGGCAGGGGTTATTTTACCCTATTTGCATCCGATTACTGATTTTGTGGTGACTCACTTAAAATGTTTTCATCTTTATCAAAATGTACTTGATGATTGGGATCGTACAATGCGATAAATAATAGTAAATAATTATAAACATAATATAAGAAGTAGCATTTATCTAATTTTTCGGTGGACTATTCCTGCATTCAAATATGCCTACTTCCGTACTATGGGTGAATGAGCTGAGTAATATGTCTTAATTCATTAGTACTAGAAAAAAGTTATATTAAAAATTATAGTTATATAAATTAGGAATTTTATTAAAAAAATCCTGGCTCTTCCAAGCTTTATAATAGCAGTGAATGGGGGTCGAAATTTTAAAGCTCCAAAAAGTGCATCCATCTATCATAAAAAGTGCTCCACATGGCTCCAGCGAGTTAATAAAGGCCTCCTGAAGTGAACCGATTTGTTTGTGTAAGTAACATATCCGTATTTAAAACTTTATAAAGTGTAATTTCTAGCTTCCGCTACATGTCTTACGCATGTTCATGAAAGAGTGGCATTGCAGCGGATAGGACGTAGGCATAGCGTAAGCTCCGGCAAGAAGTGACGAACTAGCATATTCTCACCGGAGGTTATGCTACGCCTATGTCCTACATCATCCTACTTGTGAGCATGCATACAACAATTAGTGAAAACTGTTTTTCTCACGCAAATTAATTCCTTCACTTCAGGACACCTTTATTAAACCCGGAGCCATGTGGAGCGTTTTTTTATAATGGATGGATGCATTTTTTTTGCTTCAAAATCTTGACCTCCATATTGTTAATATAAAGTTTTTAATATAACTCCAATTGTATTCATCTGAAAGAAGAAAGTAATATACACCTTGGATGGCTTGAGGGTGAGTGGGGTAATTTTTATTTTTAGGTTAGCCTACTTTAGCATACAAGCTTGAGGCTAAATCTTGGTTGTTTTGTCCAAAATCAAACATGATAATAAATATAGTCTACATAACTATTTAAGCCTTTCTACAAATAATGCAGGATAGCAAGACAAAATGACATAATGTAGGTGAACTTGAAAAAATAGTTTTTGTTTTGATTCTAACGTTAGCCCAGCATTAATATTCAGTACAATTCTTTCAAAATACTGGAGGGGTTGAGTGATGATAACATGTGTTGCTGTTTTATGCCTACTTTTGTGGCCTGAAGGCCCATACTTGCACAAAACACACTGGCATGTCCTATTACTGCTGCTTAGGACCTTTATTTGAATGACCTAAGTGGGTCATTCTTGGTTGTGGGGCAGATAACAGAGAAGACCCCGCTGTCGTCCTTTTGCCCAGAGAGAGAAATCAGACTCATTTGCTGGAGGCTCAGAGGTGGCACTCATTACACCTGAGCTCTCCAATGTTTAATTGGCCTCATTAAGTGATTAACTTCACAAATTTACTTTTCCCCTCAAGGGCGCAATGCTGAGCACTCTATCACTGGGCTTCTTGGAGTCACTCCATTAAAATAACCCCCTTTCAGCGTCGAACCCCTCCGGACCTGTTATAGGAGTTCATGGGATAGTGTTGTAGGGCGCAGAGTGTTTCTTTCCAGCAATTTTAATGAGAAATAATTTGTTTGTACTGAGGGAAATGCTTCCTCCGGTGCCTGGCTGAAACCAAAGGCTGTTATTATTTCCATGGATGCGATCATTGACTCATCATATTCTGCTACGGTCCCTCTGACAGCCCAGATAAAATTGGGTAAAGTGGCAATTCAAGTAGTTAACTTGTTAGACAACTCTACAGGCCAAGTTATTGGTTCTCTTCCTCCTCTGAAGACTGTTCGTGTAGCCTTGCACCGAGGCTGCAGGAAGGGAGCAGAGAAGCGGACAAATTGGACCCATCATTTTTCATGCACGCAGTGACATCCCCGTCAGCCAATTTCACTCCAATAGCCTCTCTCAGGGATCATTGATATCTGCATTAGAGACCTTTGTTAAAGGTCTCATCTAAATGCATTGAAAAATGCCTCGCTCTCCAGTGTACTTCCTGCTGAAAAGGCGAGGGGGGTCTGGCTGTGTGTACTCACTGAGATTTGCCGACTTGGCTCTGTCTACATTAATGTTTGTTTGCGGCCAGACAATGTAGTGTCCCTGAACTCTGGAGAAAACAACGGGAGAAAAACAACTACCGCAGAAGCAAATGGCAGGGCTTCTGGAGGGGCTTTTGCACAGTGAGTTCTTATTGGAACGTATGACAAGTCCTCCATCATGTCTATGGCACTGGTCCATCAATCTCAGTTTCACTTGAATGTTCACTGTTGAATGTTCATTTCGTTGTTAGAAAAAAACTGTGAAAGTAAATCTCAAGCTCTCTGCAATAAAGTCTAGTAAACTACGCAATTGGAAGGGGAGTATCATTCTTGCCCTTAAGTCTTAAAAGATACATTTTGAGTTTTGGTCTCCGTTTTCCATCCAACAACAACCCACCACAGGGCATCAGACAGAAAACAGTGGATTTCTTTGTAATGCTTACATGAAATTGAATTAAAAACTTTGATTGAAAGAGGCACAAAGATCCTTATAAAGTGTTTTCAAATGCTTTTAAGGGAACCTTTGACTCTGTGAAACTCGCACTAGAACAAAATGCAATAGATAGTTGTCTCCTGTGCGCTGGACTGATCATCTCCCACAGCTTCAATTTTCATGTTATTTCAATGTCTCGTGTTGAGTATCTCTCAACCTTTTGATTCTAAGACACCCCATTGTCCACAATAAAAGCTGAAGGACCCATTTTTCATCTGCATGAGATTTACTGGATATTGATTAAAGGATTTACACATTGGCCATGGAGGTATTTTAGTAATTTTCATGACTTTCCCATGACTATTATTATTAGGAACCATGGATATCCTAGTTCTGAAGAACATGGAAACTCAGCGTTTTTCTTCTAAATAAATACATAAAATAAAAAATATCTTGATTTGACCTATTTAAGCTGATTTAAATGCTTGTTTTGTATTATTTTAATTCATAAAATCATATTTAAGTCTCTGGCGTAAACGTTTTAAATAACCCTAGACATTCTCAGAAACAAAACTGACAATTATCTATCAATAAAGTGTACAAGTTGGCTTCTTTGTCTGTTTTTTTTATTTTTTTTGCCTGTGTGCAATTTTAGGTAAAAATGTTTTCTAAATCATCCTGTGAAATGTCTCAACCTTTGCCGGACGACAACTGTCAGACCCTACTGCAATGCACAGACCCATAACTTTAATATGACACCGAAATCAGCCCAAGGGAAAAGACGGAAAGAAATGGGGTTTCAGACCAGGTCACGCAAAGCATACAACACTCCTTACAGAAGCACAGGCAAGGCTTTCGTCAATTTTCAACCCATCGTTATTCCTCATAAATTCCAGACTAGACTCTGACAGCATGACTGATGAGCCTGCCATTGTGAATGTCAAGAGAAATGGTCTCTCAACCTATACCTCGCAGTCTCTCATTGTGTGTGAGATTTAAGGTTTATGGAGGAATACGCCATTCTGATGAGCATTACTCGCTGGGTACCAAGGACATGCTAATCTACTGTCAGATGAGACAAGCGCCAAGGTACAAATACTACCCTTGTTTTATTCGTATCCACAACAGATTAAAATGTCCAAGAATATAGTTATATTTGATGTACCAGTTTATAGTTAAAATGTAATTAATATTGAGGGCCAGGTGTATTACTTTGATGTCTTTCCTAATTTTATGTAGAATACAATTATTAGTAGGACTATGTGCATGCATATTGAAATAACCATAAATATACATATTGTTGCAATTCACCAGTTTACGATATGAAAAATGTTGTACTTGATTCTGTGTGCAATATGTTCTGTTGACGTACGGCCCCACTGCACTGAATCTGTGTTTCACTGGGTAACTGATTTGAATGAAGCAAGATCAATGTTCATTGGACAACAGGCTCTAAACATGTCATTTTGGTTCCCACCCAGATGTAAGAGTATAATAATTGGTATTTGCATTGCATGGCATCTAATTATTCATTGGACAGCTGGCTATCAATCACTGGTTGGTCTGCCTTCTTTATATGATGATTGGGTGAGCTTGCAAATGGGTGGGGCTTTGTTACACATGGCCAATAATTGAAATGTTGAGTGCTCAGAGAGAGACAAACAGCTAATGAAAGTCTGTTGCAACTTTTAATTTAGACTTTAGTTTGTTGTTTCTAACCTTGTTTCATACATATTGCCATTTGTTGTAAATTAATTTTTATTGTTAGAGATTTAGGCTGGACTACACTACACTGCAGTTTAGAGAAGTCAACATTAGTTGCCAAAAGTCAGAGTCACACTGCAGATTTTGGGCAGTCAGAGTTGAGATTTCATGTGTATGATGGTCACATACTCTGATTTTGTCCAGTTGGAGGATATCAAACGTGTTTTCATTAGTCATGCATCTCCCAGCAGCAATTGGCACATGTTTTTTGTGTTTGTAACGACTTAAAAGTCTGTTGCCCAGTCTTTCTCTGTAACCATTTACTAAGTCAGTAAAGGTATGATGCTTAGTGTTTTCAAATCTTTTCAGATTTTAAGTCATGTAGTGTGTTCTAGCCTGAAGTAATTATACAAAAAGCTGTAGATCTTAATTTTATTTAGCCCTAATTAGTGATTTGATTTCTGTGCTTGCCCAGTCTTTAAATAATGCACCAGTTGCACTGATTGTAACATTTTATAATTTCACAAGGGCTCAAGGTTTGTCAAGTTAGCAGTATGGCCTAGTTAGACCCTGCTGGTAGAAATAGTAACTACACCATCTGAACTTAAAAAGCACGTTTCTCCAATTGCGGTGTCAATTATGCAGTTTAACAGTCGTTATAACTGCAGAATGCTGCAACTGACCAATCAGAATCAAGCATTTCGGAGACCTGTGTAATAAAATATGATTAAGTTGTAACTGCCTTTTGGGTAACTGTATACTGAACAAATTTTTATACATTAAAAGTGCAAGTCTTGCAGTGTTTCACCATAACTGGCACAGTTTCTTGAAAATACGTCTCCTCTTGCTATGACTTGGGTACCAGATCAAAAGTAATTTGTTGAGGGGAGCTGAATTCAGCAGGGGCAAATGCAAAACATATTCCCCTGTACCTTACCCTCAGAGGCTCCCAACGGGCTCCCACTGGATAATGAGGGCTGAGGCAGGTTTCAGCAACAGCTATTAGCCCACCGATTGCATATTTATGAAAGCTTTATGAAGCATTTAAGCCTCTATTCCACTAGAGCGTTATGTGCGCAGACTTGACAGCCTTCCTTAGAGATTAGTTTTCAGCTTCACAGCTAGATTGCAGTCTGCACAAATCACTTTTTTTCGCCGCCTGCACTCAACGTCTCAGGCATTAACGGCTGGGTCCCGTACATGATGCGTACATGGATATCAGGCTAGTTGTTCTTGTTTGCTATGCGGTGTGGGAGGAAGGAGGAACGCAGCAGCAGGCGCTGTAGTAAATGTCATGGTTGATGAGGTCAGTAGGCCTGGCATCACTCTCACCATTACGCCAGCCCATGCAAAGCGTTGTCTCATGCTCCCTGCTGTAGTGCACGCTACATCAGCAATTCGGTTTTTAGAGCACTTCCTGAGTTTGAGGAACATTAGATTCATTTCCTTAGCAATCTTCTGGGATAGGCATGTTTATTATCTAACACCAGCATAGCAAAAGAGAGTAAGTCTGCAGTATATAATGACTCTTATTCGGAGTAAATAATGCTGAAAAACTAGGCATAATATATTTTTTGTTTACTTTTTACTATTGTAAAGTTAAGCTTTAAGGAGCACATAATGCATCTTGATGCAGCAATTGTCTTATGATATACTCAGATTATTTTTTGGCATCAAGCCAACAGGCACAGAAAGTGAGTTGGGTTCACGCAATTTTATGATAGGCCTACACCAGCTTTACATTTGATCATGACACATTGCTATTAAAAATATAAACAAAGTACAAAGTATTGACAATTAAGAAAATAAATAAAGGTAATTTGCTCACCAAGAAAATTACATTATGCTCACCATGCTGCATTTATTTGATAAAAAATACAGTAAAAAAGTTAATATTGTGAAATATTATTACAATGTATAATTTTTTAATTTTTTTATATTTTAATATGTTTTTAAAAAGTAATTTAATCCTGTTTTGGCAAAGCAGAATTTTTTGCATCATTACTCCAGTCCCCAGTGTCACATAATACTTTAGAAATCATTCTAATTTGCTGATTTGGTGCTCAAGAAACATTTCTTATAACTCAACACAGCCTTTTGTGAAAATTACTTTGAGGGGTTTAAGATAAAAATAAAGGAATTAGGAGCTATGATACAAAAATAAACAAATATTTTAAAAGTAAGGTAGAGGATCAGTTCGCAAATCATGATGTAAGGAGTGCTTAGCAAGGGTTAAATAAGATGATGGGACGTGATTCGAAAGGTGTAAATAATGACATTATAGACACATTTCAAAATGGGTTAATGATTTAAACATGTTTTATGAAAGATATGATGTAGTTGGTAATCAAGATTAGGTGGTTGCACTTTTATTTTACAGTACGTGCACTTACATGTACTTACAGTGTACCTACCTAAAAAAGTACTTGTAATATAAGGTTACTACATATTGTAGGGTTAGGTTTAGGGGTAGGTTCAGGGTTAGTAGTTTTTGTAATTACTGTAATAAGTACATAGTATTTACATGAGTAACAGGACTGTAAAATAAAGTGCTACTGATAAGGTTGATGAAAATTGTGCCAGGATTCCTGTGGGTTCACTGATCTGCTTGAGAAGTGAACACACTACAATGTGTCTGAAGCAAATCAGGTCCTGTAAAGCGCCAGGCCCTGATGGCCTTAGGGGCCATGTTTTAAAGGTTTGTCCGAATTAATTAACTGACCCTTTAACAAAATTATTTCAGTTTTTATTAAATTCTCAGATTGTTCCTAATATGTGGAAATTGCCATTTATACGTCCCATTACTAAAAAAGTGGTGGGCGAAAAAATTAGAAGACTTCCACCCCGTATAGCCTTGACATCAATACTTGCTAAATGCATGGAAAGGGTCATTAGTTATCATCTTGAACCGTATGTATCAGATCACCTAGATGTATTGCAATTTGCATATAGGCCACACAGAGGGACAGAGAATGCTACACTCACTATGGTCGATACAATTGCTAGTCACTTACAACAAGCAAAGTCATATGCACGTGTTCTTTTTATTGATTACACATCTGCATTTAATACGATGCAGATACATTTACTTTTAGAACGTCTTTTAGTTTTAGGAGTGAACTGTTTTTTGTCATATGACAAAAAAAAAATTATAGACTGAATCTATACGCTTTGGATAAAAGTCGCTTTGGATAAAAGCATCTGCTAAATGCATACATGTAAATGTAAATGAACAGACTAATAATTCACTGGATTAAACATTTCTTAACAGATGGACCACAACAAGTTTGCGTCAGGGGGTTAAATCAGATATTATGTTTTCAAATACAGGAGTACCTCAAAGATGCGTTTTGTCACCCCTATTATTTTCTTTCTATACAAATGAGATACAAATGCAGAGTACACATTAGAAAATTGTATAAATATGCAGAGGATATGGCATCTACTGATAAATGTTGGGAAAACAAAATAATTGAATTTAAATCACCCAGAACCCTTAACAGAAATTATGTTATGTGATCAACCAGTGGAAATTGTGAAGGTTTTAAGTTTTTGGGAACTATGATTGGTTGGAAACTAAATTTTGTTTATGTGGAGTTATATCAGTCCTCTGTCATGTGTGTGTCTTGTGTTCCCGCCTCTTGTGTCCATATTTGGTCTGTTTCCCGTCCTTGTTAAGTGTGATTATCAGTTAATTCTTGTCCAGCTGTGTTTGTCAATTATCTATGATTATCCTGTGTATTTATAGTACTGTCTGTTCAGTTTGATTTCGTCTGGTCTACTTGTTACTCCCCGGTGTTCCTGTTCCGGTCTGCCCTGCCCTGCCCTGCCTTGTTTGGAGTCATTAAAGACTGTTGATTTGAGTTACATCCTGTTCCTCATTCATCTCTTATTTGTGCATTGTGACATTGTTGAGCTCAATACCTGTCATATCACAAATAACAGCTATTCTCAGACAAAGCTGCTATCCATGTCTATAAACAGTTGAATTTATATTACACATGGACAGGACCTTCTCACCATTATACAACATTGTTCAAGGGCAAACATTTCTACCTTTTGATAGCAGCATGTTTGCTTTATGAAATATCTAAATCGGTGTACAAATTAAGAGTGAGTTTACCATGAACACTGGGCACTTCTTTGACTCCTAAACCAATTTCAAGGCCATCGGTTTTTTGCTAAATGAGATTTTAGAGGTGATTTCCACACTGATTGTGTGACTTGCCTCAAGCATGCATAAAGATGACCTGGAAATGTTTCTTTCAGATATGTTAATGGGTTTCAGTCCCAAACAGGTTGAAAACACTTTCAAAGAGTCGCAATCATGCACATTTATATGCTAAAATGGATTAATTGGACGTCTGCAGAGACCAAAGCCAGAGAAGTCATCGGCGAGTCTGCATGCTCCATCTAAACCCAGGAGAAAGTGGATGCGAGAGGAGCGGCCTGTCAATCAATATGCATTTCACTCGCATCGGCTCTTAATTTAATCACTGTTTAATTAGGGGCTTTCCCCGGGGGCCTGCTCTGTGAGGCTCGGTTACAGAGCTTTTTCCTTTCTGTACGGGTGCAAATATAGCCGACGGACAACTGCAGGCCACTGTCTTCACTATCTCAGCACTATTTAGCTACCTCAGGGCCTCATAAATCTGCTGATAATGTCAAGGGCAAACACATATGCATAGAAGTGATGAAAAGTGTCAGCAAGAGGGCAGTTACAACTTCACTTCAAGCGCTGAGGAAAACTTACCTCCCTCAGTCCGTCCTAACTGTCATCTGGCTCATGGATGAACAAAACGCCTGAGAGCTGGGGATTCTTTGAGGGAGACAAAGGTTTTATTGCGTGACAAACACGTTGCACATCTTGTAGTTGGATTACCAGATCGCTTCAGACCATATATTGTGACTGCGTCTAGGGAATAGCTTGAATTTAGCTCTTAAGCTACAGCAATCAATATAAATTTAACATGGTAATAATCAGGCTCTCTGGGTATAGTTCTGCAGGCCCCCTGAGCCCCTGATACAAGCTCCTGCAGGCGGCCAGTGAAGGAGAACAACTACTGCTACTCAGCTCTCTCTTTCTCTCTCTCTAACTTTCTCATTCACGCTCTCGCTCTCTAATGTACTCAATCCCGTCCCATACTGCCACACTTAAGTCTCACAAAACAAGAAAAACAGAGCATTGCACACTGAGGTCACATTTAGCATTAGCATTTAGCATTTCGGTGTGAGAGAGTCAGGCTAGCGGAGTCAAACATGCTCAAGCTATTAACAAACTGAATCATTGTGATGGCCGCTAAAAAAAAATGCTTTCGTTGGGTGTGATTTTAAAAGATTTGGTTTGAAAAACAATGTAATTTTACTTGTTGGTAACATTGTTTTGTTAGCATAGGCCTACTCTAGAGTCATTTAAATGAAGAGCAATATTTTTGTCAGTTAAGGCTTAAATGTTGTGCGCTATTCCACACAAAGCTTTTGTATTTTTTCAGAAGACGTTTATGATACTTTTATTGTTATTTTTTTTAAATATTGTTCATTGTAATTGCATGGAATAGATTGACCAGAACCAAACTAAATGCATTCTTTTGTTTTCTGCAGGAATCATAAGCCACGCAGGTTTGGAATGATGTTGAAGTGAGTATTGTGAAAATTATTTATTTATCTTTTTTTTTTTTTTATTAACTAAAGTATATTAATGGTACCAAATAGGTGAAAATGCCATGGAAGCATATAATTTAGCTATTGGTTTTAACATGATATATTTGGATATAATGTAGCATTTACTTTTGGCCCATGACCCTTAATCAAGTATGTTTTGGCCAATTGCATAGTAAAAAGCTTGAGCTCCTTTGGATTAGATCATTATTTTTTATTTTTTATCAGTAATTAGCAATAATAATACTTTGTATTATTGAAAAAAAAAACTGGAATGCATTTTAAGAAAACTGAGATCTAAATATAGTAAGAAGAATTTTTGCAGTAAAAGCAAATCAGTTGTTTCTACAACTAATGGTAAAATATGTCACGGCTGCTTAATTTGCGTGTATTTGGCAAAGGTCAGTGTGAAGACATTGTTTGTGTCATGCACAATGCCTAGCACAAGAACAGAGCCCTAATGCAATTGACAACCCGCTGTTCCTGACATTAATAAAGATGGAACATGTACAGGAAATTAAACTCTCACTTTCCCATCGTAATGAGATGGTATCCATCACCCAACTTTTTTCCTCACAATCAGATAAAATGATCAAATTGGAGCTGGGTCAGCCCACACGCGTTGCCAGCATCAGTATCCAGCTATATTAGTCTTTCAAATGGATGAGAAACAGAATTAAATTTAATTCAAAACTATAGATGGGATTCATCACAGCTTTAAACATGGCTTGATGTTTTAGATGAAGTTTCAGTCACTTCCTGCTTGATTGTGGAATGCAAGACCGACCTTTCAGCCAATCACACGCTCTCGTAATAGCCCCGGAAAATGGCCTGACGTGTATTCAGGACATTGATGAGAAGATATAGACAAAGATTTAGTGAGACAAGGACAGAGCAATCCCTAGAGGGCATGCATACTCGATTCCTTGATGTATCCAAAGAGTAAATGATTGACAACATCTTAAATTTGGGAATTGCTACAGTAAATATGATGCACAATCAGCCACTAGAGGGGGTTGGCTGCACATTTCACTTCAAAACCAGGCACTATCTAGTAACAAGTTACCACAGACAAGAAAAATAAAAAGCACCAGGAAAATGTCATTTTCTTGATCATCTGGTTCTTCTGTGAGAGACTAATTATTACTAAATGAGATTAGAGAAATTAAAAATACATCTTACATACGCTGCAGGTATTGACCGTCATAAGCAACAAGGACCCTGATCAAAGGTTTCCTTTATGTGGCTATAGCCAGGTTGCACTCAAAACTAGTGGTCTGTAGCCTTGTTGAATAAATGACCAGACAGGCTCATCAGAATTCAGCTGAAATAGGAAGTTAGAGGAGAGTAATTCAAGGCAGATTTAAGCATATCCGTCTGGATCCCTGTGCATCCACTCCACTGTAATTGATGGGGAAATGTTAATTATGTTCCGATATAATAGCAAGACCTTGAAAATGAAGTCGTCTTAAAATCTCACACGAGCTATATTCTCTCCGGGAATATCAGAAGGGCTTATACCTCACATTTCCCTCTAGTTTAGTGGTTTCTTGGGAGAATGTGGCCACACAAAACTCACAGCATGTCCGTGAACTTTGTTGGCTGTTGGGATGTAGACTTCATGTTTTGGCTATCCTCTGAACGCTTGTTATGAATTCCCAGGCTTGAGCACGGTGACGGGAGCTCACAGACGCTCTCTAATCGAGAGGCAATGACAAACAGCTAGATGGATAAAGCTACAGATTCATGGAATGACTGAACACTGTGGGCTTGTGAGCGTGAGTGTTGTTTTAAATAAGTCCCTTATGAGTTAAACACATAATCTCACTGGCTTTTTATATTTGGATAGGAACATATGCATGAATGTTTGTGTCATGTTTGTGAATTATTTTTTTTAATACATGAATGTACACACTACTGTTAAAAAATTTGAGTTCAGTTAGATAAAAACTTTTATACAGCAGGGAAAGATTAAACTGAAACACAACTGTCTTTTAACTTTAAAATGTTTCTTGAGCACCAAATCGGCCTAATATCTGATATCTGAAGGATCATGTGACACCGGAGACTGAGAACAGGAATAAATTACATTTGAAAATATAATAAAATAGAAAACAATTCTTTAAATTATAATATTTCATAATATTTCTGTTTTACTGTAATCAATCAATCAATCAATCAATCAATCAATCAATCAATCAATCAATCAATCAATCAATCAATCAATCAATCAATCAATCAATCAATCAATCAATCAATCAATCAATCAATCAATCAAATAGGAAACTTACAGATCCCAAACTTTTTAACTGTATAGTGCATTTTATAAGTGGAAACGTATGTTTTATTTTAATAAACTTATTGTGCAAATTTTTGTATTCACATTTCTGTCATTTTAAAGAAATAATACACCCCAAAATTATATTTATTTTATCATTATTTACTTTATTATTTACATTATTTATCATTATTATTTATAAGTTGTATGACTTTTTTCTATATTTTGAAGAATATCCTGGTCACTCCAAAATGATGAAAAAACATTGAGTGATTAATAAACAAGTAAACGTACTTTAAAATTGTGGGGTGGTTGGGATTAAAGAATGGATGTAACTAACGCATTTGTCCGTGTTTCACTCCGTCTCGAATCGCGCTCGCGGAAAGCGTTCAAAAAACAGTATCTCTTCCGCGGCTCGGTATGCTTACAGCAAGAGACTGTACTACATTCACGTTACATGATTTGACTGATTTTTACGTAGAGAGGGTGACAGCGCACCGCATCAAAATAAATGATTGTTCATGTTTTCAATAACCGCTGGCCAAACTAAAAAACTAAAATGAAAACATCTTTGAGAGCAAGGGGTCCCCTGGTGTTTCGGGGGCCCTACACAGTTTGCGTATTCTGCGTATAGGGAGGATCGGCTCTGATTTCATGTCTCTCAATTAAAATGAGGTCATGTATCATAATTGCAAAAGAAGTCAGTTTCAGATGAAGTTCAGCATGTCACACCACATGATATGTCAGCTTTCCAAAAGCATTTCACATTAACTACCCATTTATCAAGATCCAGCTATGATTTTAAGATGCCTAATAGTGAGAATCTCCAAATGTCTCCAATTCAACACATAGAGCTCTTTATGTACATCAAAAGAAAGCAGTTGACCACTAAGACATTCTCTTTTTCATTTTCAAGAAATCATTTATACCACTTCAGAAGTTTGAGTTTAAGCTTGGGTGACTTTCAAAGCTTCTAGTAGAAAATTAGCTTGAAACATCAGGTTCAGATCTATTTAAAAAACATAACCCTGCCCAACAGCTCACTAACAGCTCTCTGTTTCATAGCCATATTGTGTTTGTCCGCATGTCAGTCGTGGAAAAGCTGTCATTGCATCAGCCAATCAACTGAAAGTAAGAGTACTGTTGCAGACCACAGCGATGGGTGACATGATGATTATTAGGCCCTGAAGCCTGCAAGGTATGGTTTGTCCCCCTTTTTTATAATGATATCACTGTTGCAATCTGAGGTCTGAGTGAACACTGCTTTGATAAGCTCGGCTGGTCAGAGAATTTAGTGTGGCTTTTTTTTCTCACTCTCTTAATATCCCACTGTGGAGAGACAGGTGTCTGGTTTCTATTCCCTCCACACACGTTCAACGAAATGCAGATTGCCAGTGGAGATCACAGTCTGACTGAAATGATAGTGGTTTTGGAAATGCCTGTATGAGCTTTAGAGATACATTTAAAGCAAAATGGATACCACAGACAGGAATGATTGCTGTAATGATAGCCCACTACCCAGGCATTTTTCATAACTGGAAACTTGGAAGTGGGCCTGATTTGAAAGGGGGTGAACGGCAGTCTATTGGCCGAGCGCATGCGAAGTCCTGTACAATTTACGAAAATGTTTCGCTCTAAATCACTCCTTGTGTTCTTCAGTGGTTTAAGGTAATCGAGTTCGCCACGAGAGCCGGCCGCTCTATGATAACGCTTGGCAGGAATTTGCAACGTTGCGATTGGGAGATTTCAAATGCTGTTTTCACAACACTCACATTTAGTGAATAGCTAACATATGCAGTTTCATGACAGTTAAAATTAGCATCCACAAAGTAGGTATTGCATATTGCAAGTGGCGATTAAACATAAATGCTTTGATTTATTTTTATTGTATCTCATACAATGTAGGGCGACCTGTATAATTCACAGTGACTTGTTACCCTTTGATATATTTTCAAAGCTAGACAGGAGGTTATAGCCGTTCTTCATTATGACTACATGCGAGTGTATTTATGAGCTGAGATTTACACAAATAGCACATTTCTTTAGGAAGTAGCCATATCATTTCTTTAATGAGAATGGCACAAAGGAATCTGTCTTGTAAAATGGCATGCTTTTAACAGTGTAGTGAAGCCGAAAAACACGTGAGAGAGATGATTATGGGTCCCTATATGTTAAATCACACCATCAACTCCAACCCACATACTGTATATCTGGGCTTAATGTAGAATTTATCATAAAACACTCCAATTAACTGAGGAGGTGAAGCTTTAAAGCAACGGCTCTCAACCAACCTTCAAGGAAACCGCAGGATATATTAATAAAATAAAATGACTTAAAACACATAAAATCAAGAAATTGAAATAGATAGATAGATAGATATAGATAGATAGATAGATAGATAGATAGATAGATAGATAGATACTGGGTATATATTGATTCAAATCCAGTGTTTAAAAATGTTAAATAAATCTGTAATATTTGAATACTTTATTTCTTCTTGGTAAGACAAAAGAAGATATTCTGAATAATGTTTCAGCTGTTGTTGTCCATACAATGAAGGTCAGTGAGGATCAAAACAACTTTCCTTTGACTTTAATTGTATGAAAAAGGGGGGAAAAGAGAATAAAAAAAAGTTCTGCAGAAGTAAGTTTCAGGCAAATTCAGGTTTGGAATGAAAATACTGTGAGTAAATGATACATTTTTTAGTGATCTCTACTTTTAAGTGAACCCTATGAAAGTGAGAGAATTGTATTGATGGTTTTGAAAGACCAGAACACCTAACAAGCTCCTTAAAAACAACTTCCAAAGACCACCATGATTAAACACAAGCACTGCTGAGCTCAAACCCGCCAGACAGGGCTGCGTCAGACCTTCAGGTCAGTTGGTATTTAATTGGGTGCTTAAAATATTCACAGGGATACTGCATAGATAAATGAAGTCCTAAGCACAGTGTAAAATTTACAATAGGTCAGGTGTCATCTAATGCCACGGAATAATTTACTATGCGATCATAATGTATTGCTAATGCCAATTAATACATTAAGCACATTAAAGAATCATAATGGCATTTACCAGTTACAGATTGTGAAATAATTTGGAATGAGAACGATAAGACCTCATGTCAAGGTCTGGAAGAAGGCACTGGGAAATACGTTATGTGCTTTTATTTGAACTGCAATTACCTTTAACGGATGAGATCCATTTAAGAAAGGGTTAGAAGATCCTATCATTTTCTTCCCGAGAACCTGCATTAGCTCATGATCCGGTTAACACCACAACATGGAGTAATATCTATCTCCACTTATCTATACACCATTGTTTCCTATCAAACCGAGGATCCTTACCCTTCCCTTTCATCACTCTTTCTAATGGCTTATTTGATGATAATTAACCCTGAATCCTACAGAGATGGGCCGTGGGCAGATTGATGGCCTAGCTGGGGTGGAACACCTGTTTGGCAGAGGAGCTCACGGCACAGTGCATGCTGAATGTGACCGGGACAAGATGAAGGCGGCGATGCCAGAGACAAGCACATATGTGCTCTAGAATGGTTTCCTGGACCTTGAGCACAGGAATGACACAGTTCGTGACCTTGGTCAAACAGGTTTTGAACCTGTCTCAGGTAACTCGGTAGGTGGAGAGAATCAGTTATAGAGCCATAAATATCCATGTCACCGAGGCTTGTGTGAGACTAGACACTGGGAGGACACAACAGGAAACTGCCACAGCCACGATGGTTATTGTAAGAGGTCCGAATACTTTTAATATTGTACAGACAAAAAGGATTGGAAACCAAAAAAAGTAAATAAAGACTAACTTTAATGCTTTTGTATTCTCTTACAAATGTTCTTTCGAGAAACGTTGCAGGGTTATTATAGTTAACAAAAACTATAAATTGAATGACCATAATGAATGTTTTTATTACTTGAATTTTTTTTTTAACTGAAATAAGATAAAATATATATATAAAGTAAACATACTTTACAAGTTTGACAAGGCAAAATTTCAAATTTTCATTTAGTTTGTGTTGATGTGCTAAAATAACTAAAGCTGAAATAAAAATTAATAACAACTATATAGATATATTTATAAACAATCCAAACTAATAAAGTGACAAAACACACAAAAAATACTTAAACTAAATAAACTACAATACTGTAACTACAATAAAAACAGAACATCTCATTCTAAATATTAACAAAAACTATAATAGTATCGATTCCAAAATAACATGGGCTCGAATTTTTTTTTCTTTTCTATTATTTTTCTTTACTTATCAACTGAACACAACGTTTCTTGGGGGAACACACATGTTTTGTAAGGTAACGCAAAAGTTTTGCAAGTAAAAACGGTGTTTGTCAGCAGCAATGTAAAATCATTGAACTATATTTTTTGCTCCCCTTAAGGCCCCTCTGTACAAAACTAAATTATGGCTTTTGATGACTTGAAATATAATGAACCAGTTATATGAATGTCTTTTATTTTGATTGTTGATTAACTTTATTGTCCCCAAGAGGGAAATTATTTTCCACAGCACTGCACTTGTTTAACACACACAACATAACAAACATAATACAAAAAAGATACTCTATTATACTTTTACAGTGCTTTTGCATGTTTTTTGAAGCGTTGGTCCGCATTTATTGTAATTGTATGGACAAGAGTAACTACGAGTATTGACATTTCAGTAACACTTTATTTTAGGGTCTCTTAACTAGTTGCTTATTAGCATGCATATTACTAGAATATCAACCATTTATTAGTACTAATTAAGCACATAATGCCTTATTCTACATGACCTTATGTTAATAGTGAATAAGTGTTCCCTATTCTAAGATGTTACCGAAATTTCACCTGTTGTGTTCCACATAAGAATGCAGTCATCATGTTTTCCAGTATAAAGCTGCTTAATTTGGAACTGACCAATGGTGCTTCATGCATTGCTACACAATTTAGAATGGACTTCTTCACTAATGTTACTGTGCTTTTATAATGCTTGCTAATATGCAAAGTACAGTTGTTGTTGTTTTTTTAAGAAACATGCATGTGAACATCTCGCATTAATTTTTGGACTCAGAAGACATCATATACTAGTATAACATTTAAAGATTGCTGAAATGATCAGTGCTGACAGCATTAACAACCTGATATACATTAAGGCTGTTTGTGCATATCAAGCAGCCCATGTGCAGCCCGTTCATTATAAGTTATCAGTCATCACAGGGTAAACTCTTCTGGATAAACACATCATTCTATGCCACTCAGCATATTCACTATAAGTCCCAGACAGCCCTGGGTTACAAAAATACAACAGCGCAATTAGTTTGCTGCATCTTGCCCCGTCTTTATTGAATGATTATGTACTACGTCTGATTAGCCCTGAGGAAATAAAGTAACATGTCTTAGCAGAATGGCATTCTCACATGTGCTTGCCATTCAGCCCAGCTGTTACCTGCCATGGTTTTTCCTCTGTGTTCGAGGGAATTATTATTATTATTTTTGCTAAAAATATCAAAACATCCATAAACAAGATCAGTTTACATTCAAATCAATGTTGCATAAGATATTCAGATTTTTTTCTTTTTTGTTCTTAGCCTAAATCAAAATGTTGTGAGATATTTTTTAAATGCACGTCATATCAACATTTTTGGATAATAATGATTAAAAAATGTATTGGTCATCAACCTTTGGAATTTATGCAAACACAAAAGCAAGAAAAAGAATGCTTCTTTGAGACGATGCTTCTTTTGGTGCATCCATTAATGAAGTGTCTTCATACATTGCTACACAGCGTAATCTGAGGAGATGAGACGGCTTTCGTTCTGGCAGACCATATGCATCTATGAATATGCATGAAAATCTGTCAGCTGGTTAACAAGAAGGACATACATGCAAGACAGGAAGCCATAGGTCAGTAAATTGAGGTATGGAAATTGCTAACCTCTGTCTGCATGAGGATCTATATTCTTCTGAGAAAGTGGACCGATTCCTAGCAGGGAACCTGTCGATATTTTTAGACTGGTTTAGCTGTAATAGGCCACATATGTTTTAAATTACCATGTAAAATCACAGAAGTCGAAGATGAGGTTTAAAGTGAGACAACATTTTATTTTCTTAATGAATGAAAGATCCTTTACTATACAGCATACGTGACATAATATGTTGAAGAGCGGTCATAAATAATCACAATTATAATCGAACATTCTTGAAATGTTTAACATTTTTAATATCCGGGGACAAGACATCTGTTTCTGATAATGTGTTCCAGAAAATGCATCAACTTCTTCTTCCTTTTTTCCTTAGAGGTTCAAATAGTAAGTTTTAAAATAACACACAAAGCTTTGTAAACATAGGTATTGAATCTCTTGAAAAAATACATAATTAATTTGGTAGTACCACCCATAACAGCACACTACACTGATTTAGTCCGTGCTCGTAATTTAATATGAATTCATCTTATCTCCAAACTGCATTTTCAAGTGTGAGATGCCTCTCAGGGGCGTCAGAGTGCAAACAACTCCAGTTTCTTAACTATTTATCACCAGCCACATCAGTCCAGCGTTGCACCCTGTGAAAACACGTGTTCCCCGGGCATTCACGAGTCACTGCCAGGGCGCCGGTCCCTTTGGTATACATTTCTCTAAAATTCTCTATAAATTTCCTCTTAAATTTTCATGATCTCAACATGCCAGGCCTCTGAATTCCATCATAGAAGAGTTCTCAATGCTAATGACTGCAACTGCCCTGACAGTGCCATAAAAAAGCAATTTTTCTGAACACAAACACACACAAACACTTTTGCTATCAAGAACTCTGTAATAGTGCATTGGTTTTAAGTATAATCAATTACAGTTTAATCATTCCCCTTTCCCCGCTACCCTTCTTTATCTTCTCTCTTCACGAACATTATATTAAACACTTAATTATTCATTGGTAATGCCTGTCGTGGTGAAATATTGGCTATTGCCAATCTGAATGCATCAAACTACCTCCGAGGTTAATAGAGGAGCCCATACTTTCATTAGCTTCACAAAACCTGGCACAACCCATACGTCAAAGTTCTCTAAGTGAGAGGAAAAGCTAGTTGTAAGTCTAGCAGCCCCGTGAAACACATCGTAAAGGCCAGCGTCCAGTGTTTGAAGCTAATTTTGTTTCATGGGATGCTTTGAACCTAGAGCTAAATGTATACACACTTGATAATATGTGTGTGTGTGTGAGTTGGATAGTGACTGAATAGAGAAGTTAAGAGAGAGTCTGTTTAAAATGCATGCGCTTAAAGAAGCATTCAAACATCAGACTCAAGATTAAATAAGTTGAATCATTAGTCAACACACCATCTCAATTTTCTTCAGACTGCAGACTATACGGTGATTTTGGCCATGCTTTTTTCTGTTTCCGAAATGCCAATTATTGACTTTGATTACAAAATTACTATGGATAATATGTATTTTGTATTAATAGAATATGAATACTAATAATTCTTATGAATATTAATAAAAAATTAATATTGATGATCATTTATAATTATTTTGTATATTAACATTTTAAGGTAGAGTAGCCGATTTCAGAGAGGATAGTAAAAGCAAGCTAGCTTTGAAAGCATAAGATCCCACCCTCCCTGCAAATCACTCTCCAAAGCCACGCCTCCTCCAAAACACATGAAGACACACAGGCAGACCAGAGGCTAAAAACTATGGAAGGCCATTGGAGCCAAAAGGCTTGAAACCAACGCGTTAACACGTAAAGTACTTGCTAGGGACATGATCGCATGATTCCACAGACGATATAAATATATATAAATACTAGGGCTTTAACGATATCAAAATCTCACGATATGATAATATCTCAATATGAAGTCCACAATACAACAAAAAGACAAATGAAGAATTGAACGACTTCTGATTTTTTAAAGTCGACTTTTTTGTGATGAAAGTATAAAGTCTAGACTAGTTGATGACGTCATTAAGAACAAATAAGTCTGGAGCTGTGACAAACGCCTTGTGCACAGCTGACACAGGGCTGCCACATGACTATATTGCACCTATAACAGCTTATTTTTATCAGTTCTTTAGTCTTGGGTCGTTATATTTCTCACAGATTCCTGCTCGTTTTAAACTCAGATACAGATAAGTTGTAAAAGATTACATTCATATGAATGCATGCATTAGTGAGAGCTTTGCGTGTGTGAATTAATTCTACCTGGCAGCAGTCTCTCTACTAGTAGTGAAGCTGTGGGAGTTATTAGTTTGAACTTTTCAGTTTCTAAGCTATTTTACCGAGAAATCACAGAACAGTGTTGACAATACATTTTGCGCTGAATGATTCTGTGCGCGTGATCTGTGTGTGATGTATTGTACGTGCTACTGTCTATAGCCTATGTGTGTGCGTTACAGTGCAGCAGCGCATTAGATTAGAACGTGATTAACTTACCTGTACAATAAGCTGTTTAAAACGTGCATTCTGCCGTTCAATTTCCAGCATCCAGTAATATAATCACACATGTCTTGTGGAGCGCATTCAGAGTATGAATTAGTTTGTAATTTTAACTGTTTGGAAACGGAGCGTAAATGTGTATTTATTATCCTATTGCGCCCTCTATAGGACCAGCGACTAGTCGACTTCAAGCTTAAAGCGTCATGGCAGAGCACTGAAGTCGACTAGTCGAAAGAGGCAAACAGACATAGGAAGTGCTTGTAATACAAATTTCTAGGCATTGTTCAGAGCAAATTCTAGCCAGATGGTGAGAGTTTAGGGAAAAGAGAGCAAAGTTAAGGAATGTTTTTTTTTTTATTATATATATATATTTTTTTAAGATGAAGTCAAGTAATGACGGAAGAGATGAGTTTTCAGGTGTCGCTTGAAAATTGTCAGGGATTCAGCATTCTGGATGAGGGTGGGAAGTTTATTTCAGCAGCCAGGAACGGTGAATGAAAACATTCTGGAGAGTGATTTTACATGATACATAGTATCATGTTGCCTATGTTATATTTTCAACAGCAGTATTTCTTACATGCTCACAACAGCATGTTGTGGATGTATTGGCAGTAGCAAGTCTCTGTATTTGCTCTAACCATGCAGCAGCAGTTTTGCAGATCTATTCCGCCAAGAACAAATACATTAACATTGTCTTGTCCATTACCATGCCAATCCCTCCGAGAGTTGTCATGACAGAAATATATTTAAAAATCTACACTTTTTGCCCAGAAGACCTATCGTTTCATATCGTCATGTAACCGGATCACAATAATATCAAGACCATCGCGATACCGTTATATTGTTACATCCCTAATAAAATAGCCTACATTTAGACCACTTAACTTAGTGATTGCTATTGGGATGTGAAGAGACTTTCAATCAGCATTACAAAAAATGTTATGCTGGTAAACTTAAAATTTGGGATTTCAATAGAATAATTGAAAATAATCATAGTATATAATTATATCTCATTATTCCAAAAAGTTTTTAGAAAGCGAAATAAAACAGTAATAGTATCAAAATAATTAAATTCTGTAGATTCTCTAGCACCTACTTGTTGACCTTACTCCAATTTAGATTGTGTACAGTAAATGAGAAAGTGAGAGACATTAATAAATTTTTTTATGCTTGTCAATACAATATGCGACACAAATGGCTCATTGTATAGCATTCCATTACAACTTTTTTTGTAATGTTAGTGCTAATATTAACTAATATTAGTGCAAGGGCTTGATTGAGTTTGTATGGTAACCATTTCAATTTTGTGTGCAATATTGATGTCAGAACATGCCACGATTGATCCTTCCAGCATCTTTGTCAGCTGTCTTGTCTAAGACCAAACAGTTTGATTTAAAAGATTGCTGAAGTCGCACACTCTTGGGTTTTACGTAAGATGTTTTATGGGTTCACTCAAGCAACAGTTACTGTGACAAGCATCGGTTCTGATAGGAAGATGTATTTCAGTTGAAACACTGCGCCAAGCAATATTTGCCTTGCTAATATGCAAACTTAACAAAAATGATAGTTCTGTCCACTTAGCAAATTGCATGTTGATTATATTGCACTGAAACTGCACTGTGAGGTTACTGGTTAACAGGGGATTACATATAATGCGAGACTCTTTCTGAATCAAAAATGCATGTCAATATAAAAAAATGCTGATGCTTGTTTAAACATTTTACAAGCAATGCAACTTTTCCCTGTGACAAATAAAGACAATTAATTTTTCTTAATGAAAGGTCAGTGTGGGTTAAACATGAGTGTTTGAGCAGGAGGAAATCCAAAATGAATTATCGTCTTGAATCCAATATAGGTCAATGGTTCATTGTATTTCCATCCCGTGGTAAAAATGGTATGACCTCACATTGACAATGTACACACAGTCGCTACAGACTGAACTGGAAGGATCAGTCTGGAAAAGCAAATATTATATGTCTCATTATAAAAAAACAGGATAATAGAAGTTCTTTATTCTCACAGGTAACGTGTTTGCCTTGTATAGTTAAACATTTACTTACTCAAGGTGAATCCAGACCTGAACTAGTCTATCTGAATGTATGCCATGTGAACGTAAGCCAAAATAATAGCATGTTTCTTCAATACAGCTCACTGCATGTTATTGTACCAGGTCTTAGTATCACTATGCTTTCATGCTCATTAAAAATAGGATGAAGAAAGGGAAACCCTGCCCAAAGGCCAACAAAAATTCTGCTTCCCTCATAAATCATTTGTTTGTTATTAGTTAATGATTCTTGAAGTCCAACAGCACAATCTGGTGAATTTTTTGACCCTCACAACACAGCTGATTTTACCCACTGTAGCGCTCATTAGTGGCCATCTAATCTCATTAGGGAATGCTGGGATACCATGGCTCGGTGACAAAATAACAGCTTCTGAGCAGAGAAGCAGGTGGGATTGTGGGTACTATGGCCAAAGCATGTCTTCTCTTTCATCTTAATAGAAAGTGACTCAGAGTTTCCCTGATCTGACCTCTTATTCCTTTGGCAATGCATTATGGGAAATCCATTACACTTAAAATTGTAATTGTTGAAAAAAACAGCTCTTTTCAGAATTGAATGCAACATTAAGACTGTGTTAGGCACAGACAAAGACATCGAGTTTTATAATGCAGTGCGATTAGCATTTTTGTTAATGTACAACACATTCCCCGTTAGCTTTCTCATCTGTATATATTGCGGATATGTTCTCATATTAAACAGCAGGATGAAGTTGTTTCATTTCTTTCACCGAGCAAATGCATTCACCTTTGGGCGTCTCTTGGCATCATAATTTAACATTTCCTCTGTATTCAATTTCTCTGGCAGCCATATTGTAAATTAGCTTTCTTATATAACCTCATAACTACTTTAATGTGTGCATCTCCGTAATTCTGCACTGATATTATTCATGTTCTCTCTCATTCGCTCCCATTGCGACTCTAATCTAGCAATTCATCTCAACTGGCTAAGCCCCATTTTCCATGCTCATATATGCATTTACTGTCACTCCTTATTTAAATAATCACTTGCACGTCAGAACACATTATGGTTCTCTGTCAAAAGAAAAAAAAAGAAACCTTTGTTGTGCCAATTGGATGGCAAATATGAAACCATAGATCAATGTTTAACAATTTATATTGTACCAAATGAGAATGTCAGCAGTTGTGTTATTATTGACCTTTGGCAAAATCATAATTATTTAACATCTCAAAATCTGAAAAAAAGTCATTATCATTATTGTTTTATGAAAAATAGGCCAAGAAACCCCTCTCAGGAGATTATTATACTGGTAATGTACAGTATTGCAAATTGTCCTTGTCAGTCCGGTCTCTCCTGACTCTTAAAGCTGAAGCGTGTGATTTATGTGCTCTAGCAGCAGCAAACCAAAGTTGAATATTGGTTGAATTCGGAATAGCACACTACTATTCTGACTATTTCAGCCATAGTAAGATATGACAGATATAGTATGCAATGTTGATTTCAGCCATTGACTTCCAAACAATTTATTCAAACACGCCCCTGTCTTCAATTCGCCGGGACTTTGACTGACAGGTGATCTGACCAACCACAACACTGAATCTGCCATTTTTGTCCGACAAAGCAAACCAGACAGGAGAGTAGAATTACATTGGTGGACTTGAACTTGAAAACTGTGTATTGATGTCTTTCCGCGGTTGAAACAAGATAACTTCTGATGTTTATTTTGTGCTATAACTAAAGGGGAAGAGATGATCGGGTGCTATAGTGATCTGTCACGACACACCGAGCCAAAAAACTGCATTTATTTAAGGCATTTCTTAAACAGTGACAACATTTTAAAGCAGAGACCTAAAGTAACTTGCTCTGTCTTGCGTGTTGTCAGTGTCGTCATTGTTCCGCAATGTATTTTTCACTGCGTGAGAACATGATGTATGGAGTGAGAGAAGCATGGCTTGTCAGACATTGCAACAGTAACAAAGGGGGCGGGGTTTTGCGAAGAGTCAATTGTTTGAACAAACTGGTAGTCCCGCCCCCAAACTTGCGCCATTGGTTGGCAAGCCAGCCAGTGAATGTGTTTTAGTTTTCTTTGCATGTTTGGACAAAGCATTAAAAAAAAATGCTATAGTTATGATTCATGCAGTCTGGCCAGCTTTATATGACAACTTGTGCCAAAAATATCTAAAAATAAGAATTATAATGTATGTAGTCCTCAACTTCAAACTTCAAAAAAATATATACAGCAGTAAGTATTTTAAAATAGAAAATACAGATTTTTTCTAAAATAGAAAAGATGTTCCTTTTCATTATCTTGGACACTCTTATTCCTATATAAACGGATGTGTCAAATATGTTACAATGACAGTTTGTTAAGACCTGTTAACTACTATGAACTGGATTCCACCATTGGGTTTCATTCTTCATCAGTAACCCATACTAGTTAATTTCAGTTGCAGTAGACAACAGTATGTATGTTAGACAGCATATCTAATAACCCCCCCCCCCGGTTCGCTCATGAGCAAGACACCAGAACAATAGCTCTTCTCGCTGCGTCCCACAAGCTTCACTCAGCCTGCAAGACTATCTTGAGGAGGGTCCTTGGCCTCTGGTATTTACCTGAGGGATCGAAACCTTATCAGGTGTTGCTGAGTTAGCGCTCTCAGCCGCTGGGGAGAGCACACAGGTGAGTCTGATTAGCTCTCAGTGGAGGAGAGGTCAAGGTAAGGCAGATCACGTTACCTTTAGGAGGGAATAAAGAACAAAAGAGTTTGCTCTGTGGCAAATGAGAGTCACTGTCAGTTAATGAGGTAGTATTAGTCAGATGCCAAGAGCAGTCCCATTTTTTGGGAAAAGAACCAGCATGATGCCTGCCCTTGTTCTAATTGGTCAAGGTGTTTCACAGTAATCCAGTCAGAGCTGTAGCCCAGCAGTGAGTCCTAAGCTTCATTCGGCTCTAAAGGACCCACAAAAGAGGCGATAAAGCGAGATTCAACCCCGGCTTTAATCCAATTAGAGCACCCTCAAGCCCCAAAAACAAAGGCTCACTCTTTCTGAATGCAAAAGTTACTTTGTGAACACACTGATAGAAAAGGCTTGTGAAAAAAAAGAGAAGGATTTTTTTCTTGATCTTTACTAGAGCAGTTACAACACCCTTGTGTTAGTCTTGGTCTGCTTGTTACAACATAAAAACAGGGCCTTTTGCCTTTGCTTTGCCTGAGAGGGCAACTTTTAAAGGAGCTATATAAAATAAATGTATTATTATTATTATTGTTACTACTATTATAGGGTTTATTGTGTACTTCATTACATTTACAGAGAAAATCAACACTTGTACTCTTTACATTTCTCTAGACCATTTTTTACATTTGTGACTGCAACGATTCATTTAACAAATCACAAATCTGAATCTAAAGCTTAAGACGCACACCAGGAACTACCATGACTCAAAGATATTGATATTTAATCATTACACATTTTTGTCTCCACAGATTAAATCATTACGCCAGTAGATGTGACAAGTGACTGCCTCTATGAGGGATTCGTTGATTCATGCATTCATCCAATTTTTTCAAAACACTAATTCATACAAGTCTTTATCAGTGAGTCGTTGAATTGTTCACTCAACCAAAGCTATCAAAACTCATTCCGAAATCCAAACGTCACTACTGTGTGTTACTCAGAGACATTCAAGCTATTTTCATTGTGAAAATAAAATAGACAAAGCCAACTGGCAATATTGTATAAAAAATTAATAAATAAATAAATAGATAAATAAATGTATCAAACTTTTATATGAAGGTGTCAGACTCGCAATATGAAACAGCACGTGTCCATATTGCTTAATTAGTCTAAATCATGATTTAACACAAGATTGTATACACTGTAAACCATAGTATAACATTTAAAAAGTGTTAGATTTATGGTCAAATGCCAGCTTGTTTGGAAACAGAGTCCTGGACTCAGTTCAGCTTCATTCACCCTCAGAGCACGAGAAGGTGATCAAACAATGAAATTTAATCAGATCAGCTCTCCAGCCAAGCGCACATAAAAGCATTTCACCAATATTTCAGTAAAAGTTCAGTTCTATGAATATTAAAACAGCATATGATCCTTTAAATATTTAATATAAATCCACCTTAATAATGCAGAATGAATATTAGGCTTTTTGTGTGCCTTATGGATCTTCTCTTTTTGTGTTCTGCACAGCTCTGAATTACTTGTAAGCATAAGATGAAGCATCGATCTCTGAAGGGTTTTCTTCTGACAGCCCTCCTTAAGGCTGAAAACAATGATTATTTCATGGCATGTAAAGCAGGCAAGACCTTTTTTTCTTTCTTTCTTTTTCTTTCTTTTGGCTGTTCAGTATTGTAATTGCACACTATCAATATATCAAATGTTGTCATTAATGAGAGCTTTTAATGTTGAATGTCGCAATTACATTTTCACAACACAAAGGTTGTAATTATCCGCGTTTCATCACTTCAAAGATGAATATTTAGTTTTTTCCGTTGTCATACTGACATGAGGCCAATTAAATCTCGTGTTTTGTAATTCTTTTTCTTTTTCCTTTGCAAATTCTAGTTAAGATGGATCGTCTGTTTTCAAGATAAAGCCTGTTATAACAAGCCCAAGAACAGTGAAACTAATTCTAAGGAAATTGCTGTGTTACACAAACGTCCACAAATTCAAATTAACACCTTGCAGATGAGCAATGATGTCATTGGAGAGAAAATAATAAGGTCATTTTCGTGTTCCTCAGAGCGTGTCCTGCTGAGTGCCAAACATACTGTCAACTTATTACACGGTGGAAGAAAATGGGATGCTTTGACACACCAGAACATGTGCCGACGATAAAAGTGTGATTTTCATTTCTCAGGGATCGCCTGCAAGGGTAAGAGGTTTGAAGTGCTCTTTTTGATGTGGAGAAAAATCATCTGAGAATCATGATTTACACCTGTCCATAAAATTTTGTTTTTCATGTATTTGCTCTGGTCGGACAGCTCTGGTACATTATGAAACTTGTGATGCTGGCATTACAAATATAAGTTTAATATTCAGTATTTTATACCCTGATTTAATTCATTTCAGGCCTAATTACAGGGTGATATACACCTGGCACTTGTAGGCACTACCACATTCCAGTATTTTTAATGCTTTGGCTCAAGCATCAAAGCCGCTGGTTTTGATGGTATTTGGCATCAGGAGATCTTGGCCGCTACATAAATAAGATTAGAATGTGGCACATTAAAAAGTACTGCTCTTGATCTCAGTACAACAGGATATTCGGGCTATTTTCTTTGTCAAGCCAGCATAAAACATGAGGAGTTTCAGTGCGCACCTAACCCCTTTCTCTCAAATAATCTATTAAAACATTAGTTTTCCTTTAGACGTACAGAAATGTGTGAATAATGAGAATAGCATGCTGTTCTGTCTGAATGAGTCTTCGAATCCAAGTCTGTGAATGATCAATAGTATTACGAGCTTAAAGTAACTGTGATGGCCATGATAACAGTAAACGCTGACACTTTTCACGCCAACTTGAGAAAAGTCCAACATGAGGTTCAGGTTCGGCTTTTGCTGCCAAAAGACCAGATGCTGAACGCAATGAAACTCTTTCATTACGTGTGATTGCTGAAATAAAGCAGACAAGTGAATGAGAGATCAGCCAACAAAAACTCTGAATGGAGAAATAAAGCACATGATCCATATGTGCTGGTTAGATAATGTATGTTGGTCGTCGTTATAGAGGAATATTTATTTAAGCTGCTGTCCGTTGCTATGTTTTAAAATGGGTTATATAAATTAGGTTTCATTCCAGTGTTTAGTAGTCCATTTATGGTTAGCCTATTATGTTTAATTTGTCTTTCAAGTTTAATGTGGACACAATTGCCAATTCAAAACAGCATTGTTTTGTACAAAACAATGATACATAATATAATCAGTTAGCATATTCAGTTTTAATTTAATAAAAAAAAAATCATTTGTAATTTATTCCTGAGACGTTAAAAGTGAATTTTCAGCTGCCATTACTCTGAAATGTCCTTCAGAAATGATTCTAAAATGCTCAAGAAACATTTCTTATTATTTTCAGTGTTGAAAACAGTTGTTCTGCCAAATACAGTATGTTTTTGAAAACCATATATGCACATTGAATATCAATTTATGTTATTCTAATTTTTATTTATGATATTATAAATATATTAATCTTACCCTAGACAACGGTTTGTCAACACAAACTGTTGCTGTGTGATTTTTACAGCATTGGATTCTCAGATTAATTTAATAATTTTTTTTGTGGAAATTGTAATGCTTCTTTCAGAATTCTATGATGAATAGAAAAAATGTGCATTAAAATAAAATCTAGTAAAATCTGAGAGATTGCACAATGACAAACTGATGGCAGAGAGAAAATCTCTGAAATAGTAACATGGGGCAGTCTTAAAGTTTAACGCATATACTGGCAAGACATATATGCGCCCAAGCCTTCAGATCTTTTCAAATTCAGTTCAGCTTATGGATTCACTCTCACAGGGGCTTGCAGCAGCGGCTTTATGAGAGGCATAATTCTCTTTATCTTCCAGTGGAATAAATGGCTTACGTTTCTACATTTTGAAGAATCCTAATTCAGCTAATTCAAATGTGTTTGTAGCCTGAGTATGTGCTGACAGATTGCCTATGATACTAGCAAAAGATCATCTGAATTCCAATCAAACCACATCAGTGGAAAGATGTGATGACTAACTCTGGTTAGCCCGCTTTATACAGCGCCAAACTCACAGCACACACGTCTTAGCTGGAGCCGCTGGCATCTGTCAGGCTTTGGTGTGGACATCGAGGAGCAAAATACAATGGCTGGCATGAGACATATTGATAACTCCAATGTCAGTAAAGATCCAATCCAAATCTAAATTGTTCCCTTCTAAAACGGCCCTGTGTTGATTAGTTGCAATGAAATCCATTTCCTGGCCCCATGCCTATTTCAAGATGCTTATTTCCCAAGTGGTATTTGGCTGTTCAGGACTCTTTGTGGACTCCATTTGAGGAGCCCTAATACTCCGCCTGCATCATTTTCAAGACAACTGATTTCAAAGGTGTTTATGGGTTCTTTTCTCGTCGTTAGCAAAGACGTCTGCACTTCAATAAATTCAACTTTCTAATGCGGTTGCTGTGATGGCAGCCCAAAAGCAAGTCATATTTTATAAAGCTTAAAAATTAATTTTATTGATCTTTAAGTCAAATTAATAGGAATCTACAGCTGTGAAGTGTAAAAGAACCACACAGCTTGAAAGTGTGATACTTAGAAAGTAGGAATACAATGAATATATTAATAATGCATTTAATATTAAAATAATATTAATTGAAATGTTATCACTGTGTGTGGTTTACATAAATATTCCACATCACAACCATCTTCAATATTGATCAAATAAGAAATCTTTGTTTGTTTGTTTATTTATAATCAGCATATTAGAATGATTTCTGAAGGATCACGTGACACTGAAAGATGGAGTAATGAATATTGAAAATTCAATTTCTCCATTAATTTAATTTTAGTGTATTTGTAGTCAATTAAATACAGCCTTGGTGAGACTTCTTTCAAAATCATCAAAAAAAATTAAAATAAAATACAAAACTGCATATCCTGAAATAATTAATGGTACATGGTGTATTATTATTGTTATTTTATATTATTATCATTCAAATAATATTCTACATGGGCTAATTTACAATTGCACCATCATTTATTGATTGATCGACTGAAGTTTTTTTTTCGTTGTCATTCTTTTCAGCTCCAACATGCTTCCATTTTTTGTCAGTTAGGCTCATTATATAGTTTGCATTAAAAATTAGCTACATATTTGTGTACATTTTTATTTATCATATAGCAGTAATTCATCAAATAACGAAGAAGAGCATTATGACAAGACTTTTAATTCAAAAACCATGCCTGGTTGAGCACACTTTAAGCATTTAAAGTGCCATTCGGGTGTTTGAGATCAAAATATGGTGATTCTGTGGCCTTAGTAAACTATACCAGATCATGCTCATCATTACAAGTGCTCAGACGTGATCAGCAAGATTGGAAACTGTGCAAATTATGTTGAGCACAACATATTGGGGTGGTTTGCATTGGGGTTAATTCCTTTAGAGGATTTGGTGCAAATAAATGACGCTATCCAGTCGCAATCCATTCTTACTGAATTACCTATTGTATTCAGACTTTGTGTTCATCCATTTGTTTGTAGCCGCTATCAGCTAAATCTGGTCCATCAGTGAGTGGCACTTAGACACTAACAACAGATCAGGGTGTGTAAGTGTAGCCTGCTAGGACAGCTAACATTAATTGCCTGCTGTAAAGATGAAGTTGTTAAAGACAACACAACCCTCTTTGTGCATTTCCGAACAAAATTACCTCATTTACTGTATTGATAGTTGTAAGGGATCAATAAACCAAAGCCAGGGTTCATTCTTGGCTCCAATGAGGTTGACTGAAGAATTACCTCTATTAGAAGTTTCCGCAGAAGAAAAGTCAAATACTATTTAGTCCTGGAAACCTCCAAAGGCACACAAAACACATGTGGACTTGCTCTGTGTCACCTGTGATGTGTTTTTTTTAGACAAAAGAAAAACACTGATCTCAAAGTAGATCAAGTGCTTCAGGAGAAATGGCCAGAACGCAGTGTTACATCAAGAGGACCTTTTCCCTTCAGTAAACCCACTGCTTTCTTGTATAATTGCAAGTTCATAAGATGGCAAAAGTTCTGGTGGCTGGATATAATACATGCATGCTTACATAGACAAAGGTAAAGCAACAATTCATCACATCCATTCAACAACATAGTTTTTAGGGTACATGTACAGTCTAGTTGCTTGAGAGGTTTAGAAGCACAGGTTACAAAATAATGTTTTGTGGCACTTACATGACCATTCAGTATTATGAATGTAGTCAAAGCGTAATGATATGACAAACAATAGGGATTTTAGAAAGAAAAAAGATATAATTAGGGAGATTTAATAAATGATGCTATTGTGTGAATAATATGTAATCGTGTAATCCATAAAAACTAATTGTAATCTAATTATGAGCATTATAAAATATAATATAATTACGAGTACTTGATTTTTGGAATATGGTTACGTAATCCAGATTACATGTAATCATTTACTACCCAGCATCAACATAGCATCGGTGGCACATCCTCATAGTTATGGTTTGCTATGATTGTATTCATCCTTGATTTTTCTTAACTGCATGATTAAGTTAATTAAACATGTTCAGCATGAAAAACTACACACAATTACTTTGTTGTTTTGAGAGCTGTCCTACAACAAAGACGGAAAGAAATGAAAATGATGCTTTGCACGATCTGCTATATTCTGTAAACAAAGCAAGCGGCTATTGCATGATGGTTGCAGGTATTGTGGTGATGCTGAAACATTCCACGCATCTGTCTGTCTATTCTGTGTTCCATCAGGTGAGATTTCATTCTGCCTTCAAGTTGCACATAGTTATTACATCAAAGTGCCTGCATGGAGTGTTGCAATAATCCACGCGGAGGCAAGCCAAGCGTCAGGTATCGAGGAGACGAGGGCTGTGGAAGTGGGGTCAAGACCTTGCACTGCCGCCTGGATCATGAAAGAAAGGTTTGTGCCCAGAATAAAAGCCAGCGAATTTCTGGTTCCCACATCTGAACAGCTTGAAACAAAGAGAGAGATGCACTTCTGTGATATGGGTGTTATCAGATAGATTTATTTGAATGCACACAGGGTTTCCGGTCATGCTACATGAAATTATGCATATATATATTTATAAAACATTGTTAGACTTTGATTTATCGTGTGTTCTTTTGATTCTGTGAATATGTTTTTCTCTTGTATCATTTTTCGCCTTGGAAACAGGCAGATTTTTTGGAAAGATCAAATTGGATGTTACCCTACTTTTCAATCTTCCCCAAGGGTTTTGGAACCACTTCTATTTACAACAGGAGTTCTGCTGCAAAACTGTGCCATCTATCATTCCTGTAATCCCAGGCTTTCCTATTAATTAGTGAAGCTAGAAAATATGCAGAATGAGGTGCAGGCGGGCCATGCTGTCAGCGTTATATCTCCAAGCTAACAAAACTGCACAGTGGATGTAGAGTAGGGAAGGGAAACGAAAATGCTGCCAAAAGCAATATCAGGCTGTTATTGTGCTGAATACAAGATAAAAATAACAATAATAAAACGGAGGACTTCCCCTCATGTTTACATCTGTACTTGTGTAGTTATTTTCTACACACCACAGACTGCATTTGTAAAGAGAAGCAACTTTAGGGTTTTATTTGTGGGGAATTATTTGTTCTCCTTTGTGGTCACAGGATTATTTGTTCTTTCTTCCTAAAAAAAAAAAAAAAGAATAATAATAAATGTAAAATTTGTATAAAATAACTGATTTAAATAAGTCTGTTTTACAAGTTTCACAATTTCTGCATGCTTAAGGTCTCTGCACACTGAGTCCATGCGTTTTTTCGTATTCGTAATCCTAAAAACCTTGCACACTAAGGTGGCTCTGAACTGTCAAAACACCTCGAAATGCGAAAAAAAACCAAAAATCGAACCTGATCCGAATTTATGACGGACGAAAATGTGTAAACAGTGATTGACATAAGCTGAGGTCGTATTTATTTTTCAAACGTGCAAACATTTCGGACAAAAATTTCAGACTCAGTGTGCAGAGACCTTTATGGTTTAACTTCATTTTTGAAAGAATTCCAATAGAGTATTTTTTGTAGGCAAAATGTGAAGTTAGCATCACCCTGGTTCCATTGATAAAAAGCCAGTAGGATTTTCCACTGGCTTTTGGATTATTGCAGAAAATAAGCTCTGTGACCAATAAAAGTTTATGATTTTTCAATAGTTGTCTATCACCATAATATTCACAAATGAGCACAAGATCGATGCATTTTGAAGCCTAAATACAACCAGAAATTAAAAACCAAAATTAGGTTATAAATGAACTACACCATGATGAGTACGGTGTCCATAAGTCCTCTATTTCCTGTGCACGTCCTAGCTGGAATTTCTAAATTCCCTAAAATATCCAGGTTTAGGCTTTGTTTTCCTATTAATGGATTCTCTACAGTCCTCATATATTATATGTATGTGTAATTGCATTGTTTTGACTCTGTAAATCCTAGTTTCTTGCATGCCACAGTTGGTTGATTATGTACAATGCCTACATCCTATTTTCAATCATTATCTTCAGCAAATATGAAAACAATAGAAAAACAATGATGAAATGTGGTTATTTTAGGCAATTTAGAAATCCTGGCCAGGACATGTCTTGTCAGGGTGTAGGGTCGATCTACTAGTGAGTAGAAAAGTTTATCTGTTCACCATCAAGACATTTAATTCCTTGACAACATCTTTAGTCCCATTTAGACAATTGTTATTTTTTGCCTTTTTTGAAGACGAGTAAAAGCTTTTTTTTTTTATCACATGTGGGTTATTACTGATATATTTTGATGTGCTTGTGTAAACCACGGACATTATTTGAGGCGTTCAACGAAAAACCCATAAAAAAACACTGAATTTTGGACAATGAAAACGGAGTTCAAAAATCGTTTCCAGGTTTTAAGATTCAAAAGAAAATAGTTCAAAGGTCTAAAAAGTGTTATAGTTCAGATTCAGATGCAAAAGCGAACTATTTCAGTTACCGGTGTTGCGTAGAAATGTAGCATTCACCGTCAGCCATTTATTCAGCGAATGAAGGTGTCTAACAATTGGATATGGACCTAATGTGAATGTATACATTTATAGGGAAAAATTACTGAGCACACATTTAGCAAACTAAAGGGCTGATCTTTAAATGAGTGTCACATTATATTAGACCAACCATTTGATGAAATACTGTGAGAGGAAAAAGAAATTGGACTGTAGATCACCTGGGGTGGACTACTTGTTGTTGCCTCCCTTCGACTGTGTTGCATTTGTGGTCAGGCTAACAGCAATACCTCTGATGACCTCCAGCTTGAATGTATTGATCTGTAAGTAAAGTCTCAGCTGAGTGATTGCACGTCCAAAGCCAAGCTGCCTTTTCTGTGCCTTGTGCTGTCGCCCAAACCAAAACATCCATCTCACTCAAGCTAGTTCCTTCTGATTGCCTCTATCAGCACAAATAGTCATACAACGTTCACCCATTTACTTGAACTAGAAAGATAAAGGGGATTTAAAAGTTTGGCCCACCAACTGCATTTTGAATTACACATATTGCCAAAAGTATTGGGTCACCCTTCAAATGAAAGGTTTGACTACTAATTTCCATGAGTACAAATTTTTATATTTAAGCTTATAATGATATTTTAGGGAATTGTGTGCTTCTAATTTTATAGAAAGGACAGGACCCTTTTCTATACTAACATGGCAGTGCCTCTGTGTATAAGGCAAGGATCAAAGAGAAATGATGATTCAGTCAGTGTGGAAGAACTTGACTGGTCTGCAGAAAGCCAAGTCCTAATCCCAGCTGAACACCTCTGGTGTGACTTTAAATGCAGACCTTTCATCACCAAACACCAATGACTTGGTTTGATAGCAATGACAGCAACGCAGCTGCAATGTTCCCAGGTCTCAATTTCAATTTTGTGAAACTACGAGAATACTTTTTGTGCGCCAAGTAAACAAAAATAACGACTTTATTCAACACTTCTCCATTCTTTCACGCCGATTACGTTCAAGGAAAGAGAGAAATGAATTCAGTCAGTGACTGGAAGAACTATGCCTTTAAGTGTACACCATTAAATGTTCTAATTTACATGTTTTAATACTCTCTAATTGTGACAAAATGTTGCATTCAGGTTCCTGTACTGCTCTTTTTGTTTAGTTGGGTGTTGATGTAATTCAGATGCACCACAAATCAGTCTGAAGGTGATCCAGATGAACTTTTAGAAACAATAATGAGGGAAAGTTTCAAAGCAGCATGCTTTGTTTAAAAGTTCTATACTAAGGTAAACACGCTTTCTCCTTACAAATCCCGTCTCTTGATTCCAGTAATTGCCTAGCAACAGACGCTCATTCAAGGAGCGCATGACCGATTTCCTTGTTGTGATACTCCATGCCGAGTGACACCATGCATGAGGAAATCAAATTATGTTTCCCAGTAAGGGTTCTCGCAACCACAACCAAATGATATCATCTGCATATTTCAACTATGCCTCATGCCACATCCATAATGTTATGACTAAACTTTTGATGTCATCCCAGTGGAATTAGCTGCAGGAAATGCCAAAAAAGTGACTCTTTCATCAGATTTCTGAAGACATACCCCTCACTTGTTTTCCTTAAACTCAGTAGGTTTGCCTGCGCTTGTTACGGAAAATCATGATCTCCTGCTGTTTTAAAACTGATGAAAGCTGCTATGTCTTGCAGAGCTGATTTACAAAAACATTGAGAGCTTAAATTGATATCTGCATTTTTACACATTCTTTGCATGCTCACGATACATTCCTGTTGTCCCATATTAGTAAAGCTTGATTTTGCTTGGTATTTGACCAGATTTAGCTACCGGTTATTGTCCACCACCTAAATATTATTACATTATCTTTATTTTATTAAATTCCTCAGGAGTGTTTATTAATGCAGTTTTACACAAGTGTATAGCACATCAGATATATCAGTTTCAAGACTCCTTCTATCAATTAAACTAATCACAATTATTTTCACATTTAAATGTTTATTTTCCAAAATGTTTTCTCCAAAGTCAACAGTCCAGGGTTGCTGGAATTTTTAAACATTGTACGTGACTTGTAAGAGACTAAACATAAAGGTGTACATAACATATATTCATAATGAATGAATGTATATTATTTTAATTTAATTTAATCATAAACTGCTATACAAATATAATACTTTTATTCAGCCAGGATGCATTCAATTTGATCAAAAGTAACAGTAATTACAGTGAAGACATTTACATTGTTACAAAATATTTATATTCATTCATTCATTCATTAATTCATTCATTTAAAGAATGTAATTTAATATATATATATATATTATTTTTTTTCAAACTTCCTATTCATACAGGTTTCCAGAAAATTGATTCCACAAAAGTATGGCACAGGACAGCTGTTTGTTTGTTCATTCATTCATTCATTTTTTTGTAATTGTTTTACATTAGTTGTTGTTTTTTGTCATTATTAATTATGCAAAATGTTTCTTAAGCCCCACATCATTATATCTGAATGATTTCTGAAATATTGTGACACTAAAAACTGGAATAATGGCTGCTTAATATTCAACTTTGAGATAACAGGGATAAATCACATTTTAAAATATATTAAATTAGTTTAAAACAGTTATTTAAAATAGTTTTTTAACTATATTTACAATATATTTGGTGAGTACAAGAGACATTTATTAATTGTATTATTTTGTTAATTGTACATATTTAAAATGACATAATATAATAAAAGATTATGAATGTACAGTGGTGGCCAAGATGATTATAACACTAGTATTTTCAGCAGCTAAAAAATGTCAATTATTTCCATCTTTTTGGAATCAACTCAATCAGTCTGACAACAACCAGAGATCTGATCTCCTCATCATCTAGTCTGTCTGGAATGACATGAAGAAACAGAACAAACTGAGATAGACTAAATCCAGAAGAACTGTGGCAACATCTCCAAGATGCTTCAAGAAACCGTCCTGCAAATCTACAGTACTATTACAAGTCTTAGGCACTTATGTAAAAATGCGGTAATATGAGGATGCTGTCATAAATAGATTTCTTTCTCAATTAACTTCCATTAACTAAATTAAATCAACATTTGGTGTGAGCATCCTTTGTGTTTAAAGCAGCTTTTTCCCTCTGTGCACTTGTGCATAGTTTTTCAGATTTGCAGGATGGTTTCTTGAAGCATCTTGGAGACGTTGCCACAGTTCTTCTGGATTTAGTCTGTCTCAGTTTGTTCTGTTTCTTCATGTGATTCAGACAGACTGGTTGATGAGGAGACCAGATATCTGGCTGTTGTCAGACTCTTTGTGCAAACAAAAATCTCACTGGATTATTACAATTAATGGCAAAATTAATGTTTGGAAATGTAACTGATATTTCCTACTGACACAATACAGCAAAAGATAGAAACAACTGACTTAAAACCATTTTGGGCTGGTGAAAATACTAGTGTTCTCATAAATTTGGCCACCACTGTAAATTATTAAAAACACTAAATGTACTTCTTTATTGTATTGTACTATATATAAAATATATATTTACAGTAGACATTTAAAAATATACAGTACATTTTTTGTAAATTATATTTAATGTATAGCATATTTATTTAATGTATTATTTATATTAAATGTGCAGAGTATGGCCGTTTGTACTAATTTACATGAATACTGTAATCTGGAATATTTCATTGTTATGTGTTTGATGATGTCACAGGGCATTTCAAACAAGCAGTGAACACTGAACCAGAACAAAGCTTCAGTCTCCAGTAATTTCCATTTATCTACGCAAGACACGGATTACAAAATAATTTATCCCTGTAGTCTATAATACTAAAAAATGTGTTGCATTGTGGGGGTTTATATGGGCACCGAAAATGTTTTCATTTTTCGCCAGTTTCCAATTGATGTACGAATTATAGCAGTGTATGTCACTAGACAATATCATAGCTCAATATTCCCATAAGAGTCAGCCGTAGGATCCAAAATGCATTAGGGTTTCATTATGAGCAGAGCAGTGTGGCTCATGCTGAAGGTGCACTCTCTCTGCACCCCATTCATTCAGAATCAAGGCATGGCGGCTTCAGTTCAATGACCTCTTATCTGATGCTGTGCCTCTGTCATTGAAGCCGTCAGAGTGGAAGGATTAGGCCCAGCTTATATCGATATTTTGGAGAACACACACACACACGCTCGCATTTTGAAAGCGAGCGAGAGAAAATAAAAGACGGACACAGAAACCCACCATGAATATGATGGGGGAGATCTGGGGTCATAACAGTGTGTTTTGTGAGATATGTTTGCATCACGCCAACAGACAAAGAAAAGCAGAAACGTCAATACTGTGAGATCTAAGTCTTTAGCTGTTAGCGTGTCCCATCCTTAACAGTTCAGCATTATGTTAGCTTAGCTACTGTATATACACACTTTCTCACTGGTTCTCATGCAAATATTATGCTAGTTTATAGATAGTGTAACATTGTGTTGCATACATGATGTATATGAATGTTTTATGATAAAGGACCGAGATTGTCATTACATGTGTGTTTGTTTTTGTGCTCTGGTGTCAGTAGATTGAAAGAGCTTTTTTAATGTTTTAGTTACTGTTAAGGGTCACACATATAGAAGAAAATTCATCCTCTATTCACATAAACCTTTCTCCCTTGGAACACATTACCATAGATGTATGCATAATGCATTATGTCTGCACATATCTACCTCAATGTCAAAAACCGAGTGGACTGCACTGGTTATATGTTGAGTGTTTCTCATCATATATCAGTACTGATGAAAAGATCTATCTTAAGAGTTTTCCACAAGGGACCTTGGTTTTAAATGTGATACACAACAGAATCCCCCAACACACCATAAATTCAAGGAGAAAAATTGAGCAAACACAATCTCTGAATAACAAAAATTGCATTTAATATAGCATTTTAGACATTTAAGATACTTAAATCTATCTATCCATCCATTCATAACAGTTAGTTCCAGTCTTTGAATCTGATTGGATGAGCATTGTGTCAACAGTAGGCTTATCACTGACTATAATCCAACAGCACTGGGACTTTTCACTGTTTGTATCACTCCGTTTGTGTGTGTTTGAGCATCCCAGACAGAGACAGTCAGTCAATGGTGGTGGGGACAAAGAAAGAAGGCGTAACTTTTATTCTCACTGTAGTATTGTCGCCACCACCGCCATGTCGTGGAGACACTGTGTGCTTCCAGATATGGTAAAGAGGTATAACATTTCATCACATGCTTGAGGTGTTCGGCCAATCACACTGCACTGGATAGCTGGCCAATCAGAGCACACCGTGCATTTCAGAACGATGAGTTTTGTAAAAATCGTTGTGTTTCAGAAAGGCGGAGGAGAGGAGCAACAATAATGTACAGTAACTGTATGTGGAAAATAATGTTTTTTTTATTTATTTAATTGCATAAACACATTGCATTACACCAAATACACAAATAATGTTATTTTTAGCATTGTCATATGACTCCTTTAATGAATAATATGCAGAAAATAATAGTAATAGTAATAATATTATTATTAATAATTAATAATAGTAGTTAATAATAGCAATGCATTCTTTTTCCAAATAATATTGTTTGTATTGCTCTTTTACAATTAATTGTATAATTTCACAATAACTATAGATAATGGACTCTTTTAGTATTTACAGGGTGGAAGTGGAAGTCTTCATAGTTAAACGTCTATAGTGGTCAAAAGAGAGAAAGATGTCAAATTTGCTGTCACTCACTCAACTGTTGTATTAGAAACACTCAAGAATGAGCATCAACCATTTTTCTGTAATTTAATGCCAAGGTAAAATTACACAAAGTATAGTGTTGTAAATGTCTATTTCATAAAAAAATGCAAATAGTTAAATATTTACAATGTTAATAATTGTGGAAATGTGTCGTAATGTACATAATGACCAAATTCTGCAAAGTAGTTCTTTATTCATAATGAAATAAACCACAGACTGAGAAAAAGAGGACTTGACACAGCATATATAGTCAAATGTAGCGTATTGTTGAGGTACCCATGATGCATTCTGCCTTGCAGTTTTTCAGATGCTAATGAGCTGTGGGGCTGAGTGCTCTAAATTAGTCTGTGTGATTGAGACTGGCCTATTTGGAGAAGGCCTGGCTGGTCTTTGGGAATGGAGAGAGTGGAGAGGCCCTCCGCCTCTTTTGTGTGGGCTGGTACAGGCACAGATGTTCCCCTCGCACCACACAGGGCCCCACGCTCCCTAATCGCCACCTCGTATGCGTGTGGATTGCACCTGCCTGCCTGCAATCTATCCTCTTGTTTTTCCATGCTTTCTCGTTCCCCCTCGTTCAGTCTCTTTCTTTCATTCTTTCATTGACGCTTTCAGTCTCTATGAGAGCCGTACAAGCCGTATGACCTCCAAATCTTTTCTACCTTCCATAATGGACGATTCCTTAAGCCCTGAATAGTGTGTGGAGTGGAGGCAGGGAGTGGTGTGGGATATTTTTTATGTTATTTAGGGGTACCAAGGGAGGTAGATGAGTTGGTTTCCCTTCTCCAGCTGGATAGAATTTGGAACTTAATACCCAAAGCGAATAAGCCCAAACCTAAAAAACTGCACTGGGTCTGCTGTTTATAGGTGAGGGGGAGGAAAGAGAGCCGCAGTGCCTTATTTTATGCATCTCCCACAGCGAAGTGAGATTTTCTTCAATCAAGTGATTACGCTGTCAAACTGTGTAAGAAAATGAAGTTTGCTCTCAAAAATCCCAGGGTGTTGTCTGGTAGCCGAAAAGGCCACTGATTTGTTGTTGACAGGTCATCGTAAACATGCATACTTTATTCCTAAAGCACTGAAGACAAGCAAGGCATGCTAAAACATACAGCACACAGCGTGTGTTTCCACATTACAATGTTCCCATCATCTTCAAAGTGACTTTTTCAATGTAAATAAACATCATTGCTGTACTGCCAATTTATGCAGCTTTAATCAAATCAAGTACAATATGGAAATAATTGTATTAGAATAAATTGAATGTAATGAGAATAACCTTTAAGAATGATGGGAATCATAAAAATAAATAAAAACATGCATTATAATTAGCTTTATTAATCCTGATGTGTTTGGATCGTTTTACTGCAATTAAACCCTCACAATTCTTAAGAATATGTACAATACGAAGAATTAATGGGAACATGAATATGTAAGGAACATAATTCACCCCAAATTTAAAAGAACAAAATAAGAAGTGATGTAAATATTTAAATATCATACTATTTGTTGTACTGACAATTTATGCAGACTCAATCAAATCAAGTGTAATATGAAAATAATTGTATTGCAGTAAATTGAATCTAATGGAAATCACCTCATATATAAAATATATGATGCAAAATAAGAATGATGGGAATCATAAAAATAAATATAAACATGCATTATAATTAGCCTTTATTAATCCAGATGTATTCAGAGTGTATTACTGCAATTACACCTTCACAAAATCTTAGGAATATGCCTAAAAAGAATCGGGGACACGAATATGTCCAGAATATATTACATATCTTGACATCAAAATAAATAAATAAAAAACGATATAAATATTATATAATTATTATGGTAATACTGGTTGTATTGCCAATTTATGCAGATTCAGTCAAGTCAAATATAATATAAAAATAATTGTTTTACAGTAAATAGTATCTTATGAGAATCACATTTAAAAAAATAATGAGAATTATAATAAATACATTAATTAATAAAAAATGCATAAATAAAATGTATGCACACATTACAGTATTGGGAATTTGAGGGGAGAAATCATGCTAATTGTCATGCAAATAATGTCACAATGAAAAAAAAAAATCTTAATGGTCCTAAAAATAGGCCCATTTGTGCAATTATAATTATGCATATATATATTTTTTTTATTTAGATTTTTGGGTTAAATGTGACCAGGGCATGTTTTCATGAGATTAACTCTAATGTATTCATGTCAGAATTTAATTGGGTTCCGAGGGATGTAGCTGTATCATAGAGTAACAGATTCTATGCAGGCCTATATGCTGTAGAATGTTTACAACATCGAACAGTTCGCAACAACAGGTTATGAATAAATCAAACATTAACATATAAACTTGACGAAATATCAACCCAAATGTTGTGTGTTTCTTAGAGTTTAACACGGTGGTATGTTGAGAGAGACTTTTTAGAGTTAAGAACTAATGCTAACAAATGCATTCAAGATATAATGAATTCTTCAATTTCCAGAAAAACAAAACAAACTCATGAACTCATTGTTCTGTCACCAGTACTGCAAGGAACTTGTTTGTGACAGACTGCATCGAACTCAGCATGCAGCACATTTTGCTCCTCAGTCATGGAGTGCATTTGCATTTACTCGAATGATAAAACTACTAAAAAGAGGCTAAGTTAATTGAATGAGCAACAATTAATCTTTCAGTTACTGAATTATTAACAGACGAGCAAAGCCAATGAGGCGAGGAGATTAGCTGCTTGACAGGCAGGTGTTTGATAGCTGCGCTCCTGAAGGGCAGATCCTTACCTTCTATTTTTAATGGCGCGACTGTATGCTCGCATTCAAGAACCAATCGCTCCTCGATTGCTTCACTCCGTCTATCTGACTGATGCAAAATGATGCTGGGGGTGGAGTGATTATCCAAGTCCCTGATGTACTGCAGTCAAAGCAGTCATGGTTACCTGTTTCTCTCTCCACAAAAAGCAAGTGTTGGTCTGACACGCATTCAGATGAGGCTGTCGGTGATTATCTTCATAAACACCATCTGTTGCTGCTCCTCTACTCACCTGACCAAAGTACATCACAAAAAGAACAAACAAATAGTTAATCCGTCGAGCATGGAATTGTACATTTTGGTGTAGGTGCGTGGAATATGATTTATCCTAAAATAAATCCATAAATAAGAGTATCATGAATCTTTAAACAACTAAAATAATTTAATCTCATTTCATTAGAACCTTTATGTGACTCCCCCATCTCCATGGAGAACAACAGGAGAAATTGAGATGTATGATTTTATTTTAGATAATTAAGTTCCTTAACTTTGTATGTAAAATATTGTCTGTAATACAACATTGTAGCCTTTCAAATTCATGTGTAATTTACATGTGGTTTTATTTTTTATTTTATTTTTTTGTTAATACTTTTATTTAGGATGGGCACATTAAATTGACCAATCCTAAAAATCATAAAAAAGTAAAAAGTATCAACAATGATAATAACAATAAGAAATGTTTCTTGAGCACCAAATAAGAATGCTATATTGATTTCTGAAGGATTATGTGCTACCTGGTCTCATAGCATTTACGTACCTGGGTGCACTTTTTAGCGAGACACAAAATATGTACCAATAACTACATCACTGCAGTTTCCAAAAGAAACAAACACTAGAGGAAGTAAAACTCTGACACCTTTTACTCCTTTTCACACAAATTTACAAAGTTTTGATCAATAGAGCGTAATTTTCGCACAAATACTTGAGATATCATGTTATGACTTCAAAACAATATTAATATGCTGGGAGATTTGAAAACTGATGCTTTTGAACATTAGCATCGCACATATCCAGCTTCGTATCTATGGGTTTTTATAGATGGTAAGTTTGTTCGGTAGCTCACGGAGTACGGAGACGTATTTAGGAGGCGAGGAGCTCGGTTCGAATCCCGTGTAAATCACGGTTCAACAAAGCAGTTCAAATCTGCATATAAGGAAATTGAAATGGCACGGTTGCATCAACAAATACGTTTTTATATCAGTTTTGCATTTCTTAACTCTATCGGGTAGGTTTAGGGTTGGGTTTGGTGTAGGGCATATTTCCAACACGATAGAGCATAAACGTTTAGGGACAGACCCCGGATATTTGAATTCTGAATCGCCGCAATACGTTTCTGTAGCAACGTAATAAAAACACAGCAATATGTACCTATATCTACGTAATAAAAACGTGACAGGGTTCACGTATTTAACCTGTGTTTTAGCGCCACTCAGTGGACATTTCTCTTTGAAACTGCGGCGAAATGTGCAGTAAGGTACGTAAAACGGTGTCGCACAGAAAGTGCACAGAGGTACGTATTTTTATGAGACCAGGATGATTACGTGACACAAAAAATTGGATTAATGGTTGCTGAAAAATTCAGCTTTGCTATCACAGGAATAAATTACTTTTAAAATAAATAAAACAGAAAAGAGTTTCTTTGAATTGAAATACTATTTTGAAATAAGTGTTTTTGATCTAATAATTACAGACATTTCAAAACCATTGAAAGTCAAACTTTGAAACAATAGTATATGATATAATAAGCTGTGCTAAAATGGCAGAAGATCCTGATTTTTATTTTTGTTTTTTTACTTCTAGTCTCCTTTAAAATGTAAATTTCTCAAGCAACTTTTTATTTAATCCAACAAACGTCTGTGAAAACAGCTAAATTGCATCATATTGACTGGGCCATCTGGATTGCTGTTATGCTAAAAAAAAACGAGCGCTCCATCTCATCCTCCAATTAATAGATGTTAGTAATTATCCAACCAATACCTTTCTATCAGCTTGTCCCATATCCATCACTAAGTTAAAAATAAATTGAAATCAATATCCCAGCAGTGGCTTGGGACAGTGTCATTGCTTTCAATGGTAGAACTCGGGACTGAATAACCATTATTGATCTTCTCTAGGAATATTCTCTTTTTTATCTCATCTAGCCCACAAGATAAGTATTCCTCTCATCTCCTTCAATGGAAACCCTGTCAGGTGGCGACAAACTGCTCTGTGTTTGTTCTTATCTGCTGTGCTTTGATAATAAATGCAGAGATTGCAGAGTGATGGAGCAGGGGAGGACAAAAGAGGAGTTGTGCTGATAACACCTAACAAAGTTGAGATTTATGCTTCCCACCCCCAAAAACACACACATACAAACAAAACCTTTTGTCAACCAACAGCAAACTGCTTAAAAGGAGATTAAAGTAGAGAAAGAAAGTGTGTGGTTTTGCTGGTGAGCAGGACTCAGAGGTGAATCAGTTCTCTATCAAACCCTAGTGAGCTGCCTACATGTCCAGCATTTTAAGACATCATACGGCATCTTTACACAGTCAAGTTAAGGCTGTGCGTACTTCAGTGTGCAGATGCAATGCTGCATAAAAGCTGATTTAATTAGGCCTGCTCTGACCCACTTCATCCCTGGAATCAAAGTTTACAGCTACAACTGTTGTGTAAATGCATTCATGCCACCTCTGAGCAGGATTAAACAGTCTGTATAAATGCAACTTCAAAAGTGCTTCTGTGCCACCTTTGTGGTCAAATTTGGCTCCAGATTTGGAAGCTGTTCCAAATTTTTGAATTTTAGATGCACTTGGTCTTATAAACGCGATGAAATGAAAGTAGTGACAGAACTTTTCTTTCATATTGTGCATCATATTTCATATTGTGCATATTTGCATCTGAATGTAATGGCTTATTTATTTTTATTTTCATTGGATCAGTTGCTGGTTGAATGTTGAGATGTGGGTATTGAATTTTTTAAATGGAGGCAGATTAAAGTAAACTTGCAAGGGCGGATTAAGTGATTGGAGAAGTCTTGTATAAGTCACCAGAGAAGACTGAAAGGCCCAATTAGGACATATTGGGCCAAAAAAAAGACCAGAGATGAATGGTTCGCAACAAGACCTATTATGTGCATTTAGAAAATAAATGAAATTAGACAAGGTGAATTTTTATTTCATGCTGACTTCAAAAAAGCTACAGAATATGCGATTGACTCTGTGTGAGGCAGGCTAATATGCAAATGACTAATTAATAACTAGACAAAGACAAACAAAGTAAATGAAAGAGAAAGAGAAGGTGTGAAATGCATTCACATATTTTCTTATGCCGGGCCATCAATGCTTTGTTTATGTTCAGAGCCCTATACAGTATCACAGTGAGTCCAGCACAGCAGTGGAGGACATTTTGGCCTTCTGTTTTCACGGGCAACAGATCCATCAACGCCCACTCTGGGCATGTGAGACAAAGCATAGCACAAACTTTGTGACCTGCCTTTGGAAATGAAGCCACGTTCGCCATAATGACTCTAATGACAATTTGCTTATCCTCATCGGAGGCCCTGCCATCAGTCCCTGGAGAGCTGGAACATCTGGTGGGGCTTTTGCCAGAGCCACAGTACCCTCACTGAGGGGCACTCACAGCTGGGAGGGAGGGATAGAGGGTGTCATGTTCAAGAACGACCATGGCTTTAGTGTTCACTTCTAGCCACTGGAGTAAAAAGCCCACAGATGGAGATCAATGTCAATGAAGCAAACTTCTGACAAACCCGTAATTGTCTGTTCTCCCTTTTCTCACTCTGAATGGGCCTGAATTTCCAATCTGCAGTGTTTATTTGGTTTATTTGACCTGAGTATGCATCTGAAGTATGCATATCAGTTGTCCTTGGTGTAGCCTACTTCTCGTTAGCCTCTGCTTCTGGCATTCTTTTTTGACCTGAAAAGTCACACTTATTTTTCCACAGCTGACTCTACTTTTCACAATCTAGAGAAGTTCCAGTAAATAAAATCAAGTCCCACCATATTTTTTTATCTTTGAATGTTATGCCAGATTATGGAGGCTCCATTTTAAAAAAAAAAAAACAAAAACAAACAAACAATGGTAATATGATATAGAGTTACACCGTTCCAAAGTCTGGGGTTGTAAGATTATTTAATGTTTTAAAAAAAGTCTCTAATGGTTACCAATGCTGCATTTATTTTGTCAAAAATACAGTAAAAACAACAATATTGTGACATTATATTGTGAATTATAATGTTTTTTATTTTAAAAAAAAAAATATTTTGTCATTTATTCCCATTCAGTCTTCACTGTCACATGATTCTTTAGAAATCATTAGACTTTAGTGTATGGGTGGTGGATAATAATAATAATAGCCCCCACAAAAACATAAGATCTAAAGAAGTGTCTCTGGATTTTTTTTAAGTTCCCTAATGTGATTGATTATGGTATTTTTCCTAAGCACATGCAGTTAAACCTCTGAACCAATAGATGTCAGTGTTCTTGAGTCTTTAGGTGTTGAGAAGCTTGATGTATGTAATGGAGGAATGTTTTGCAACCCATTCTGAGGCCTGGATTCTTAGGTTATAGTGCAACTGAGAGCATCAACCTGTCAGGATTCCCAGATGCTCCTCAGGATAACACAAGACACAAAAGGCAAGTGCTATCAGATCATTGTTTTTGCTGGATGTAAACTTAAGGGGATGTTTTGCTGGATGGAAACTTCAATCTCTCAACTTCAGGGTTGTAAATACAGTATTTGGCTTTAAATTGGTGGTTTATTTACTACGCTTACTCTCAGGGATGTATCAAGTGTATTAAGTGGCATGCCATGAAAAAAAACATCACATCACAGCCACCAGTCCAAGCAATGGTTGTGTTTCTCACAACATATGCATCTAAGCCACTGTTTGATGTTTTAATTAGTGAGGAAATTACTTGTGATAGGTAGACTTGTCTAAAATGATTTGAAAACATTACAGTTATTAAACATTGCATTACAGCATCATATACAAATTTAGTTGAAAATAGACATTTTAAGGAGGCCTATAGACCAGGGGTTGGCCTCTGTAGACATGCAAAAAAGTAAAACATAAACATGCACTGAAAGCAAGTGAAAACTGAGGCAGAGGAATGTACTATAATATGATTGTAATTTTATTTAGTCTATAGATTATTATACTATATAAATTGTGATGTCTGGGTGGTAAATGATTACCATCATATGAAATGCAGGCCTTGACTAGAAAATATACCATATGTATGCTGTATTTATTTATTGTGTATCTATACACTACCTGTGTGTGTGTGTGTGTGTGTGTGTGTGTGTGTGTGTGTGTGTGTGTGTGTGTGTGTGTGTATACTGTACACTACTGTTCAAAAGTTTGGTGTCTTTCAATGTTTTTGAGAGAATTTTCTTTTATGCTCACCAATACTGCATTTGGTTTATCAAAAACAGAGTAAAACGGTCAATTTTAAAAAAAACTATGGCAAAGCTGAATTTTTCGGCAGTCATTAGATACATTTTGTATTTATTTATTATTTTTATGAAATATTTGCTATTGTCAGTTTTGATGATAGTTGGACTGCATCATATATATATATATATATATATATATATATATAACATATTTTTGTGTGGAAACTGTGATACATTATTTTCAGGATTCTAAAAGTCTCACTGTTACCATTAATCAATTTAATTTATCCTTGCTGAATAAAAATATAAATGCCTTAAAAAAAGAGCACTGACCCCAAACCTTTGAATTGTGTGTTTCTGTACATATTGATCTGTATGTGAAAAACAGATCTGGACTCGTCTACATATGTCACACTGTATGTTTTTTGCAAAATGTATCATGAATGATTCTTATGTGTTTGCACGTGCATTTTGCCCGCACTCCGAGTAATGTTGCACATAAGTACTTGAGAGCAGAGGCTTTCTGTGTCTCGAGCTCGTAAGACATTTAAAAGGCAGGCAGAAGGTGGGGACCTCTTCAGATCCAGCCTGCTATTAGAGGGCTTGTGATCTCCTCGTGTTTACCCACACTTACAAGACCCACATTGGCATATGCGGCACCGCACTCAGCCAGGGCCTCTTTGAAGTGATGTTGATCCTTCAGAGCAGCCTTAGTAAATTGCGCTCTCTCTGTGTCTGTGTGCCTTGGAGATAGAGGGACGCATATGTAGAGCTTATACTATGATCTATAGACTCTCCACATCTCTCTCTGATCTGAAACAAATAATGAACGAAAGGCAAGAGCTGAATTGGCTCCTGCCAGAGCAATTTCGCCCGCATTCAGTGCTATCAGTGCCTTCAGAATGAGCAAAAAAGGAGAGGAACTCATTATAAAACCCCACAGTGAATGCATGTACTTGGTGTACAAGATGCTTTCCAACTACTTCAAACGAAGCACCCTGTGTTCCTGAGCATTTTGTTCATTACGTCAGAGAAATGACATTCGCTTCTCTGATCCAGGAGTAGTGCTCTTTACCCAAGTTGGCTTAAATAATGATTTGTTTTCAGCATTGTGCACTAACACCTTTGTATTAGCATAATTGAATGGTTGAAATGCTACAAAACAGCAGGCTGAGCAGTAAACTGGGTCGTATGCAGCTGAATCCCCTGTAATGGCACTAGATGTGTTTTTATGTCGCAGAGAGGTATTAAGGCATGTCGTCGCATATGCTACGCACATTAAGTTGGTATAATTGAAGAGCCGCTTTAAACTTAAGAATGCAAACATCGATAATCTCATTTTGTCTTTCCTTGCTCTGCAGAGGATATGGCAACCTTGAAATTTTATTGTTTAGAAGAGGCTCTTTCATAGCTTGTAGGAGATCTTTCCAGACTGCTGAGTTCTTGTTTATGTAATAATGTAATGTTGTTATTTTTTTGTATGTAAAATTCCTAGAAAAAATAAAAATGGATGCAAAATTGATATGGATAGAGTTGTTTGCATATATTTTAGGCTTTGAAAAATTCTAAGATATTTTTGAGATGTATATAAAAACTCTTAATTTTAATTGAAGCTTAAAGTTTGATATTCTTAGGCCTGGTTTCACAGACAGGGCATAGACTAAGCCAGGATTAGGCAATAGTTCAATTAGGACATTTAAGTAATGTTTTAAAACATGCTTAGGAAAAAAACATTACTGGTGTGCAGTGTTGGGGGTAACGCATTACAAGTAACGTGAGTTATGTAATAATATGACTTTTTTCAAGTAACTAGTAAGGTAACGCATTACTTTTTAATTTACTAGTTTACTAATTTACTAATTTACTTTTTAAGTTACTTTTTTCCCATTTATTGACTGACAGTGCGCTGTGTGAACATGATCTTACTGTAGTTCTAATCTAGACTAAATGTGAAAGTGTATTAATTCATCCCACTTGCAAAAAAAACAGATTCAGTATTCATCAAAAATAATTAAAACAGTGAAATGCAAACTCAGAATATGACACAAAACTGCAATAATTAAATATGTTAAACAAAACAAATATATCTAATCTCATTTTATTAACCAATGTGTTTGCTGCTGACCTTTGATGATCCAGTTCAACCATACTAATAAGCAAAAATGGCTTTAGATAAACTAACAATTGTGCTTCATTGTTTTTTTTGTTACTGAAGATTGTTGAACTTCTTCTCCTGCGTTATACTGTACAGACGTGAATTTACTTTTCCTTCAGCCTGAGGTTTATTCATTACATGTTTTGGTGTGAAAGAGCTTTTACATTTACTATAAATAGAACTTATTATATTAAAAACAAACAATCAAGCCCTGCTCATATTTAAAAAGTAACACGAAAGTAACGCAAAAGTAACGTAACGCATTACTTTCCATAAAAAGTAACTAAGCAATGTAATGAGTTACTTTTTTAGGGAGTAACGCAATATTGTAATGCATTACTTTTAAAAGTAACTTTCCCCAACACTGCTGGTGTGCATCTTGAGACAAAACAAAGGCAGACAAAACTATTTGTCTTTTAGACAAAACAATATTTTAAGATCAGTCACTGTAAGTTCATATATACTCACCGGTCACTTTATTAGGTACACCTGTTCAATTGCTTGGCAACACAATGCTAATCAGCCAATCACATGGCAGCAACTCAATGCATTTAGGCATCTAGATGTGGACAACTTGCTGAAGTTCAAAACGTTGCCTGGTCTGATGAGTCTCGATTTCTGATGCAACATTCAGATGGTAGGGTCAGAATTTGGCGTAAAAAACATGAAAGCATGAAAGCATGGAAAATGCTGCCTTGTCTCAACGGTTCAGGCTGCTGGTGGTGGTGTAATGGTGTGGGGGATATTTTCTTGGCACACTTTGGGCCCCTTAGTACCAATTGAGCATCATTTATACACCACAGCCTACCTGAGTATTGTTGCTGACCATGTTCATCCATTTATGACTACAGTGTACCCATCTTCTGATGCTACTTCCAGCAGCATAATGCACATGTCATAAAGCTCAAATAATCTCAGACTGGTTTCTTGAACATGACAATAAGTTCACTTTACTCAAATGGCCTCCACAGTCACCAGATCTCAATCCAATAGAGCACTTTTGGGATGTGGTGGAACGGGAGATTCACATCATGGATGTGGAGCCAACAAATCTGCAGCAACTGCGTGATGCTATCATGTCAATATGGACCAAAATCTCGGAGGAATGTTTCCAATGCTTTGTTGAATCTATGCCACGAAGAATTAAGGCAGTTCTGAAGGCAAAAGGGGGTCCAAACCGGTACTAGCAAGGTGTGTGTACCTAATAAAGTGGCCAATGAGTGTATCATATTTATTTCCCCCCAATAAGATCTGAAATGTCACAACATTCTCCTAAGGACAAAAAAAATCTAATAAAAAAAAAAACTCTAGTGAAAAATATACAATGCTGGCCAAAATGATTAAAAACTAGTATTTTCATCAGCTAAAAAATGGTTTTAAGTCAGTTATTTCTATCTTTTGCTGTAGTGTGTCAGTAGGAAATATCAGTTACATTTCCAAACATTCATTTTGCCATTCATTGTAATAATCCAGTGAGATTTTTGTTTGCCCAAAGAGTCTGACAACAGCCAGATATCTGGTCTCCTCATCATCCAGTCTGTCTGAATCACATGAAGAAACAGAACAAACTGAGACAGACTAAATCCAGAAGAACTGTGACAATGTCTCCAAGATGCTTCAAGAGACCATATATATATACATTTTAAACAAAATAAGAAAATTATAGTAATTTTATTTTGCTGTACAACTAAAATTTTAGTACTATTCTATTAATATTAATTTCTTCCCTTTTCAAACATTAAACTTATCAAGATTTGACTTGGTCTGAAAATCGTAGCGTGCCAATGCTATGCTTCACTGAGAAAAACTAAACGTTAACTACTAATTTAAACTTAATCTTTAATCACAGCCTTTGCAATTGGATAATTGCACTAAGCCATACTTTTTACCTTTTACCATAGGCACTGTGTACCTTTTTTCTGCAAGTGTACCTAGAAGTTACATTCCCATTTGGCCAAAAACAATGCAGAAGTTATATAAATGTATTGGGATATGGGAGCTGAATTTATTTCCCCCCCTCTTTCTATCCAGTCATATGGCCACTGGTCTGAATCCAAGCAAATGACAGTACAATAGATTTTGTCTGCGAGGTCTATTCTTTCTCAATGTGTGTATTGGGTGATTTGATACTTATGCTCTTGCACCGAAACAGAGGCACACCGGAGAGAGACCGTAGGTTCAGCCTGAGAGGAGAGCAGGTGAATGGAGGGAAAGGTTTGACTCCGTCAGTTTATTTGGTCATGGCTTTCATCCACCTCACACAGACCGTCAGCGAACTGACAGGCCATGCAGATGTGGGCCATCAGTGGATCCAGAAATACAGAGCATGGCCCAAGTTGCATTTAAAAACACTTATGAATAATGTAGTCATCATTATTATTATTTGTTGTATCATTTTACTGTAGCATAAGCATTATTTTATTGCTTAAGTTAATGATGCTGTTTTTCATCATTGTAAGTATTGGAAAATATGGGCCCTGAATATACTTATTAAATGTGAAGTGTGTCGTTTTAAAATTGTAAAATTAGGCCCGGTGCGGTGCCTATAGGCAGAGGCGTCATGCCCGCCCCATTCAAAGTGCCCCATTCACATGCCCCCTCAGATTTTTGAGCCAAGTGGATTTTGATACAATCATATTTTATCGTTCATGATTAAAACGTTCAGTGCGTCACATCACCAGCTGCTAAATTCAAATCTGCATTCGCTGGCTGGCACTGAGCCAGATACAGATGCTTTTATACAGCTATGCGCATTAGAACCAATCACACACGATTCTGTTGAGCTTATGAATGCAATGACCAATCAGAGATGTTCAGATGAGTTCAGGGCGCGCACTTGCTGATGCGCGCCCTGACGAATTCTCTCATCAGAAACAACAAAGTGCAAAAGTGTGTACGATGTAAGTAAGATATCCATTTCACAGTTCAAACAGCTTCAGCAATTATAATGGGAGTTTTTTGAGACAGAAGTTTTTATAATGAAATGATAATGTTATTTGATAATGTAATGTAAAAGTCCTTTGCTGTACAATGAAAGTGTTATAATTAGTAACTTAAAATGTTTTTTATTAAATTCACGTTAAATACAAAGTCAGTTATATTAAAATATTTTAAGTTATATTAAACCAATATCATATTACCCATGACACATATTTTGTTGTGTCATGAAAAATGCTTTTTACACAATGGCTTTTGCAAGGTACATGTTGTCAGTCATGGAATACTCACTAAATTAAGCAGTTTAATCCATTTGTATTCTAGTTTTTAGACAGAACAGAACAATTCCCTAGCAGAGCAATAAAGCAGTAACTAAAATTAAAAGTCATACATTTAAGAAGATAAAGACAGTGAGTTAAACTAAAAGCTTCAAGAAAAGGTATGAGTATATGCTTCTAACATAACACTAAATGTATACTTCTTTTTCATAGTAAGAATTGGTTATAAAAATTTACTTTTTTTTTTCATCATATATTTGATAGTTATGAATACATTAGTGTATGTTAAATGGTAGCCAAGACAAAGAAAAACTAAACTACAGGAGTTTTGGACCAATGGAGGATAGTCATAATAAAGCCATAAAGCACTTAATTTAGATTTTATTTATCTTGAGATGTTTTGTATCTCTGCTCATGGCTGCACCAACACTTTTTGGTTACCTTTCTTGGATTGTGCTTCAAATAAGAACTTTATGTTGACAGTTTTGTGTTTACTAGTCAATATTGCTATATAAAAATTTGGGTGCACCTAATTCTATGTTAATTAAAAAAGTTAGTCTAGAGCCCTGGTGCTTGGAATTCTATGTTATTAAAAACAAGTGTAATATTTCTGTAAAAGCTAGGAATAGAAAAATGCAAAGATCCATATAATGACCCTAATAGAACATTAGGCTAATTTGCTCATCACCAGTTATAGATGAACTAACAGGATATAGAAAGGTGCAAAATGCATTTACTTACATTTTAATTACTGTGAATATTTCGATTCAAATAGCCTAAAAAGGGAAAAATTAAGTAAAACATTAGCCTACTGGTGTGACAACCCCCCCACCCCACCTGCTGTGCCCCCTCAAAAATAATAAGTGCATTGACGCCCCTGCCTATAGGGCAATTGTTTCATTTTCTGATGGGAGCAAATCCACCACAGACCCACTTAGCTGTATTATTTTACATTTGGCAAAGTTACAATGTCTACTTTAGTGCACTATGGCAGATATATATATATTTTATTTGTACATAAAACAACAGTAGGACATGCAGAGTAGAGTTGAAGGCACCAAGGTTTCTCTGAATTGAAAATCCACAGAACATGTCCTCTCTCTTTTTTTATGATGTTGGATGATATTTTTTTTTATTCTTTACTATTTTTCTTGTTCTATGTGTGTCTAATCTGTAAGTGAAGCTCTCTGTGTTGCCATTTTGGCCAGGACTCCCTTGTAGAAGAGATCTACATCTCAATGGGACACAATTCCTGGTAAAATAAAGTAAAATGAAAATGAGTCTTTTTCAAACGTTTTCAATTTTTATCAAGTAGGCCTTCCTTGAGTACCTCATACTTATTTTATGGTAAAAAAAAAAATCCACTTTAAGGTAGAGAAGGAATTCCTGCACATTTCTGTCAAGGCTTCTAGTTTCAACACATGCTTAAAAGCTGCCAAAAGTTTTTTTTTCTCTCCCTGAGCCTAGGTCATCTGAAACTTTATCCACTTCAACAATGTTAGCATTAGCTATGCTACTTGATGGTGATGATTCTATATTATATCCGTGTCTATTTTGAGGATTGGTTATGGCATAAGAAACCTAATGTGATTCTGATTTAATTGTTTTTAATTTATCAGTCGAGTACTTGAGTTGACCGATTACTAAAATGGTCATCCCCAATGTTTTTATCAGTGTTTTTGTGTCTTTGAACCTTAAAGCATGTTTTTAGTTTAGACATTCTTCTTGAATTATATATATTTTGTTCTTAAATAATGAAATTTCATAGTGTCTTTACTGCTCCATAGACTCCTGTTCTATCAGTTTGCAAATTTCTGTCTTAAAGTACATCAGGTTGTCCCTACTTCAATTAAAACTGTGCTAATGCCGCCGAAAAGTGGGTTGTTTTGTGTCTACTTGCAGTATTTTGGTGTTGCGTTGCCTGCTTGTCTGGCCAGATGTGAGGAGGAAAGGTACGGCAGGTCAGGGCTTCTGAGTTCACTATTCTTTGTTGTGGAGCCTCACACTCAGTGAACCAAACCACTGGCCATGGAGGTCAACCACAGCATTGACTCCTGCCACCTGTCAATGTGTCAGAGTGCATGCGAGCGTGTGTTTTAGAGGAAAAAACCAAAGTAGAAAGACATGAAAGGCCTGTTTTGTTTTGAAGATTTGCAATGGCCCTCTAAGACTCTCTGCATACAGATAGTAGTGGAAAACAGCAAAAATAAAGTGAAGAAAGACAAGAGTAGATGGTCCAGTGGAGGTCGTCCCTCTGGATAGTGTTGTCATGTGACATCTTCCTCTCTTTAGATAACTTCCAATAGGTGAAAATCATGCTTCTGGATTAAATCAGTCAGTTAAAATGTATGTTGATCTTGTTGTAGATTGCTGTTGAAATTTTCAAGCAACGCCCAATGTTTTAGCAGCCAGTTGCGTTTCTAGCAGATGATGTCCTCTGCTGTGAGCCAGATGTGCGTGTGTGCTCTTTAAATCACATGCGAGTTGAGTTTAATAAGGATTATTGCCAGATTTAGGGCGTCAAAGCAATTAACGCCTGCATCATCATAAACTTTTGGAGATGCTAATGTGCTGTTTGGTCTACAGCTTTGGCTACATGCTGTATCAAGCTTGCTCACTGTAGGGGGACATCGCTGGGTGATTCATGCTCTTTTAGTCTCAGTAGTTTGGATGAACTCATGAAACATAGTCATAATACTAATTGACTGTATTTAAAAGTCATAATATTCATCTGAATGCAGTTTTATTGCTGCCAAAGTGTCTATGCTGACACAAAGTGTCTGTTTGCACTCTGTTTTTACTTAGAACTTCGCCAGCAGCCTAAGTGTTTTAGGTTTGGGAAAACCAGTAGTGTTTGAAATAGTGTACTAGGGAAGTCGTGGCCTAATGGTTAGAGAGTCAGACTCGTAATCAAAAGGTTGTGAGTTCGAGTCTCAGTCCGGCAGGGATTGTAGGTGGGGGAGTGAATGTACAGCGCTCTCTCCACCTTCAATACACGACTGAGGTGCCCTTGAGCAAGGCACCGAACCCCACAACTGCTCCCCGGGCGCCGCAGCATAAATGGCTGCCCACTGCTCCGGGTGTGTGTTCACGGGGTGTGTGTGTTCACTGCTGTGTGTGTGCACCTTGGATGGGTTAAATGCAGAACACAAATTCTGAGTATGGGACACCATACTTGGTCGTATGTCATGTCACTTTTCACTGTCACTATCATCCCATAATGCAAGGAATCTGACTTGACTATCCATTTCCAGTGAGACACATTTTACATTGCATAATTCTTTGTGTTTTGCATACTTAAAAAAAAAGTATAAATAGTAGACAGTATAAACAGTACTGTGCATTATCCAGATCACTGTAAGCTAGTATTCCGTTGCAAACATAGCCCCTAATTAATTTGAATCAATATGTTTCCAGCTTTGGTTCAATGAACTATTTTAAAATGATTTATTTGGGCTGTGAATCAGTATGCAGACTTGAATACATTTATCCATACATTGAAATGAACCAGCAGTATTTTAAACCATATTTAACCAAAAGTAATGAATTAGGATTAGGAATGTTCATGTAAATACTGTTATTTATCGCTATTGTATTATTTAAATTCATCCCTGCCAAACATGGATTTATGATTCCAACATCAATTGGTTTATAAATGCTTTGTTAATTAGTTCAAACTAATTTTAAAAGAGGTGATTCAAAATATTTGTTCGTAAATTGAGCATAACTAAAATTTAGAAATCTGAAATGCAAACTATGCAGTTTTTTATATTTATATAATTCCCAGATGACCAATCAAAACGGTATCCTACAATGCAATGCATCTGACTTGACATTCGTTTGTTTAGAAGTTCTGATTTGAAAGATATTTGTTTGTCAGTTGAACATCACTAAAAGTGAGAAATCTGACGAAATACACATTTCTGATGCTCTCCTAAGCTTATTGTACATCTGCCCCTTTAAAAAGCATGAACCAGACTAATCAGAATAACCTCTTCTCCATGCCATCATTTGTCTTAATAAAACTATTGACTTTATAATAGCTTATTCTTGCCCTGTGCCATTAGCCCGGATAGCCAGGACTTTAAATATTAAGCAGGCTTTACAAGATTTGATGATATGTTTAGCAAACAGCGCACAGCCCACAGCCCACATTTCTCGATCTCCTGCTGTAAATGAAAAATAGCCTATCTTTCAATAGGAAAAAACGCTGTTCCAAGCAATATCGCGAATCTCAAGTGTAAATGATTTAACATGGCATATAGATTTAATCTGGTTAAGGTCAGTGTCTGTATGCATGCATGCATGATGTCGGGGGGGTTTTGTGTTCTGCTGATATTGACTATCATAAATGGCGTGCAATCCAAAGAAGTGATTTATGGTCTGTATGTTGTAAGCATGTCGATGGCCACACGGCAGTAATACTAAAATATGTTATTCCCGTATTTTTAGAGCATGGCCAATGCTCACACTTACTACCTTATGTGTGAACAAGACCTGTCCAGCTGGTAAAAATAAAAAAAAAAATGTTTTTCTCCAGGGGCCTAAAGGGTCAAGAGAACCCCCAATAATCCTCTCTCAAGTATCGTTTTCTCTTTTTTTTGAGTTTGTAACAAACCACATCTTTGTTGGAACGGGGCCTCAGTAGAAGTATGGCTGTAGGGACAGCAGTGAGTTCTGACTTTCAAGGCCCTGTCAGACTTTAAATAGCTTCTGCTTTATTTCACCCTTTGACCCTTGGCTCCCAGACACGGCCATGCAGGAAAAACACAGAGATATGTGATACATCAAGGCTCTGGTGAAACTCCAGAGCTGTGAGAGGGAGGCCCGAAATGCCGTGTTTGCAGGAATGAAGGAGGGTTTTGTTTGGGGCCAAACACCATTGATGTGATGAAGAAGCTTGTTCAGAATGAATGTGCTCTGAGTCTTCATTGTGATGGCACTTCTCAGTGCACTCTTCATTTTGAAAATGCTGAAACGATGAATGCCCCTAGGTCCATATTTCTTTGTTTCAGGACACAGTATAACACTGTGGGGTCTCTTTTGGTTGACTAATTAAGAATCCAATGTAATATGTAATATGTATGAGGACATGTAAAACATAATGTTGCCAATGCTGTGAAAAGAGTTATGTAATGTATTCTAGACAGTAAAATCGTAAATAATTTTCATTTGAACCTATATTCAACCGTGGCTAAACCATTTGTTGTGTTTTGTTTTTCACCTTATTTATTATGTTATGTCTGTTGCCAAGATTTAGGTGTGAGGTCCCTTCATTCGTCTGTTCTGTGGCTTAATAAATTCATCAAAAAATGCAGTACATGCATACAATGACGTGAATAAACCTCTTTAATGATAAGCATGTTTTTAATTTCTGAATCTAAATTGATTTTGATATTTTTCTATGGCGTAATGTCAGGGCGATACAGCAGTTCTTGTATAACATTGAAGAAAAAACACATATACTTAAAGTACACCGTAAGTTATTTTGGCGTAATTGTTATTAATGTTATTTTATTATTTCTTATTATTTATATTTTCTTATTAAATATATTTAATAGAACTACTTTTGAATGCTTGAAACCTCACGTGATCATGTCATGTGATGCGACCAACAAAATCAATAAATCCCTTAATTTGAGATATCTGATATTTCAGATGTATTTGACAAGACAAGGTTAGTTCAGGTTGTAAAATGTCATGCGGAGCATATTTATGATGGATGGTTACACCACATGACATTTTTATTGTGTAAAGTTTTTTTTGTGTGAAAATTTATGAAACATGAATGCAAAATGCGAATTGAATGCAAAACATGATTTTCTAAAAACGTATATGTTTTAAACTAAACCAGATTTTGTCCTTCTCTTTATTGTGGACATTCAGTGACATTTAGCAGTTTTATTCAAAGACGTTGTTCTGCAGTTTTTTTATAACCTGTTGACACTGAAATTGGACCATTTATCTTTTCCTAGAAAATGTGCGCAATTTAGTTTGCTTCCATTTTTGCCTAGATGCAGTAGTGAAATAGCAGTGGGGCCCAAGGTTTCAGTTACTAATAGATTTCCATGTTTTTCCCCCATTGTGTGAAGCTCATTGATCAACTTGAAGATGCGCTGAATAGCCAATCAGCACAGGAGGCCTCGCTGAACCGTGTCCATGGAGATGTTGAAGAGTAGGGGCCCTTCCACATTATTTTGGGTCCAGGTCATTCAGTCCTTGACCTTGAAAACTTGCATATAGCCTGGACTGAAACAGTGGTCCGAATGCTCAATATTCAAGTTTGAGGCTTTCAGGTTAAGGGGTCATGAGGTCGGCAATAATGCACAGTTGTATTAATGATTGACTTTCAGAAAATGGGGCGAAAGAAAAGGCTTGGGGGCGGAGAGGGTAGAAGGGGCAGAAAAAGGAAGAGAATGAAGCCAGGGACCTGTTCGAGAGAGATAACAGAGATGGCCATGAAAATGCATCCATCACCCAGCGGCTTTGTGCATCAGCGTGGCCACGTTGACTGAGAGTAGCTGGTAAGGCAATCTTTTGGGGGTGGGGAGCGGAGGAGACGACAGATGAGGTTTGCCCTGGGCTGGCCAGAAGGATGCTGCATTGCTTATTCAACAGGGGAAGATCTTTCAGAAGATAGAGGCCCACCAATCTACTCAATGAGGCTCAGTCGAGCAGCAGGACTTGCTCAGGAGATATCTAATGTAGTGAGCAGAGCAGGCGGTTACAGGGCTGGATGACATACAGCTTAGGTGAGCCATGTGTGCGGAGGGAGGGATTTATTGGAAGGGGGAAGTGCTGCACTTATACATGATCAAAGGGCCAAGGGGTTGTTGCATATGGCGCAGGTTTGCTGGATAAAAATTGAAGGAGAGAGATGACTGTTGTGAAGTTATTGTTGTAATTTATCTTTTGCAGGTCGTAAAAGAAAACATCAGCATATTACCTTACAGGTAATATATACTGTGGCTTTTAGGAAATCTAGGTCACATATTGTCACTAAGTCACATGTATTACATCAGCAATATCCTAGTATACATTCTCTTCTCTAAAGTGCATTATTGAATGTTGTATTTCTGGATACAGAACACCATCTTCCTGTAGAGTTACATAATCGGTCACTTCATTTTGAAGGGCCAATTCTGTCATTCTTTACTTAACCTTAGATTACTGTGTGTCATTCCATAACCGTATGCTGTTATGTATCCATATATATATATATATCTCAAACTCCAAATGTAACAAAACGTTATAAACAAGCAAATGTCCAAGCATGTGCTGGTATTAAAATTCTGGCTGATAACAATATGCCAATAATTATTTGTTTTTTGTTTTGTCTGATATGTCGGGTATTCTTATACCTTTGTAAGTAAACCTTCAAGCAAAAATATTTTCCTTCCATAATTTATATTTGTGTATAAACATTATTTATAATGTATAAAAATTATAGTTTTTCATTTTTTTGCAGGTTTAATTTTTATTTTTTTTTTTTTTTACAAAATATATTTCATATATTAATTAACAATATTATGCTTTTGGTGACATTTTACAACCTGAACTAACCTTGTCATTTAAAATTGTAAAATTATTGACTTATTGACTCTCATCACACACTCTTGTGAGTTTTTGGGTTTCTTTGCTATAAAATAATATCACCACAGGACTTCGTTGGTCGCAACACCTGACTTTATTTTTGCACACACAGTTATTTTTTAATATAATATAAATAGAGATTGAAGCTCAAAATATTGTTAACATTAACAGCATCATGTCATAACGTCAATGCCTGGTTTATTAATAATTTTCATATGAATGTTTTCATAACAATACTAGAGCTGTTGTATTTTAGAGAGTTATAATGTTAGCTTCCCCACAAATATTAGCTATAGCTGCTATCATTCTCCGCAAACATCACAGTGCATTATTTAACACAAGCTTGCAGTGTCAACACTTTTATTTCTATCATGTGCCGAGGCCTCAAATCCGCTTGTCCTTTCTGACAAATGATTTCCTCTTTGGCATTTACACAGAGGCAATTCATTTTTAGTGATACAATTTGCATGCAATATACGCATCAGAATGACCAGGACCCATCATGTCACATATGGCTTTTGTTTGCAAGTGTCAACCAAACAAGGGAAATGTTACCCAAGGCATCCCACTCCGCTCCAGCTAATCAAAGCCACTCAAAAGTTGCACGGCACCAGATCTGTCTGTGAAACCTGACATTTCTTGGTGAGGAAACACATTTAATACCTCCCTGTCTTCTGTGTGTGCCGTGTAAAGTTTAATGAGCACCTTTTGTGGCAGGACATGAATAATGTATACATTACCCCACTTTAAAGCATACATGCCGCATGTGTCTTGAGAAAGGACAGGAGGCGCAGTGATGGACTGGTGAAATTAAAAGCCTGAGGGGGGAGGAGAAAAGTTAAAGGCTCCACATTATGGTCGATTGTGTCACCACATCGCTTCCAATATTAGTGGGAAGATGGAAAAGATGCCCACCCACCCCCTCCAGCCAAGTCAATCCTCACCAAAGATGTTCGTTTATGGGCAAAACGAATGCACTGAAGGGTGAAGCCACAGCAGAGATATAGAGTTTCCCAAGGCATGACATACTTCCAAAGGCTTCTGTCTGGGATAATGTTCCCAATATGAACCGATTTACTATTAAAGGAATGGTCCATTTAAAACTAATGTGTTTTTGGTCGAAATATACTAATGTTTGCATTGACAAACCTTCACTATGCACTTTTTAAAAACACTTTAATACACATAAATTGGATTACAATTTACTGCTTTTCATTCAAAACTATTCAACGTGTGTCCAAAATCACAATACGAAAAGTATGTTCGACAGTTTTAATGTATGTAGTATGAATGTAGTTATGTTATTTATTTTAAAATGAATTTATGCCTACTATGCAGGGAAGTAGGCATTCAGACACAAGTCAAGTCTATTTCTCTATTTTGAGTAAACGGTACTCAAGTGTGTAAGAGAGGCATAAATATATCACAACTACATCTATTATGTGTCATTCTTGACATTGGTCCTTTTTCCATGCCAAATTCAAATAATATTTTTTAAAACCTTTCCACATAGATGTTTTTTCATTAAATGTAAACTTTTCTTGAAAATGGTTGTTCCAAACCATGTGCAACCAACATGAATACAAATTGTACATTTAATCTTTCAAATATTATTTTTATTATTATTACTATTATTAATTAAATTTTTTTAAGGACACGCTTATTTGTCTTTGACCCCATGCATTATTTTTTCTTTTTTAATCATGGGCATTTTTTTTGGTCATTGACCCCTATGCCATATATCAGCCTGAATCCTGTGTATTGTGGGAAACAGGCTCTCATCAGATGGTATATTTATGAAAGACTCAACATATCAATCATAAACAAAAGTCTATAAATCTCAGTACAAAATGGCCCTGGATCGAAGACTGTGTAGTCTTTTGATACACAGACCAGCTGTTTGAGAACTGCCCTGTGGGTAAATCATACATGTTTTTCTTTCTGAGGAGTGATTCATATATTAATAATGCATCATTTAACCCCTCCTGCACAGTGAAAGGTTTGGCTGGCAGGTAAAGCGGAGAAGAGCCAACAGAGGCCGAGACGACTGGAAAACACGCTAACACACGTTAGAGGAAGTACTCTGTCATTTCTGAGAGCATTCTGCTCGGCCCCCTCTACCCAGAGATCTCTTCCTACTCATAAATACATCATTACAACAGCACCGATGAGCTTGGGTTTCATCAGCTGTCAGAAATGACCTGGATTCTGCATCGCTGTTTGACCCAAATCCAGCCGTCACATATGCTAAGCAGGACTTACATAATCACCGTCCTTATTGCTAGCATGGCATAATGCTGAAAATAGTATCAAGCTACCAATAATGAAGGAAGACGAAGATCCCTTTTGCATCCTGATAATACGTTTCTTGAGACTGCATTGGCAGTTTTGAGATATTTTACATGATAGACAAAAAAAGTGTCTGCAGCTGTGAACTCAGTCTGTTTTTGTGTCATATATATAAAACCTTTCAAAAGCCTGATTTCTTCCACTTTCTTCAGTGCTTTCACTTTTTATTCTTCTATACTTTTGTGCTATTTAATTCAACTCTGCATAGCATGAAGACTCGAGCTGCGTTTTATTGATCAACTCAGTCTTCGATCTTTGTAGTTTTAAATTAATTATTTAGACTAAAGTTTGAAAAACTCTACATTTACTAGCCTAAAGGCCTGTTCACAGTCACACCAAGGATGATAACTGTAATAATAACTAACTCTGATCAATGTAGTTATATAAGAATAACTCTACACTGCGGCTAAAACAATAACAACACACAGCAACAATATTGTTAGAGTAACTTTCATATTGACTAATTTTTCCTAGTGATAGTGATAATACATTGACAGATAATCAGTCCATCCACTTTAAAGAGCTTAAGCATTTAAAGTGGCAGATGACAAAACTGTTCGCTTACAATAAACAGAATATTATCATTAATTGGTGTAGACACCAATCTTCTTGGTGTAAATGTACCTTATCACTGATAGAATGATTTAACATTCAAATTTAATTGCATTGATGCCATAAAAAATATTTGTTTACTTAAATATAACTTGTTTTTTTTACTTGACATTAGTATTTACATACTAAATTGTTATTTGGTATTTTCCCCTTGTTTTTAATACTGCATATAACTAGTATTCTTTCTCCCTTGTTTGTCTGTATTTTGGTTTGAAGTATCAAAGTACTCTTCAAAGTATCATTTTAACAAAAAACTTGAATTGCAAGCACTTGTATTCCCTTCAGGAAATGCATTTTTTTTGTTATTGACTTTTTTCCTTTAAAAGTAGCAGTGCTGCCTCTGGGGACCGTGATTATGCCAGAGTTTGATTAATATTGTCTATGTCAATTGTTATGTTAAAGAGATTGTGTATGTATTCACAACATGCCGTTTGGCCCATGCAGACAGATGTAACCACAAGGACTGACTGTCCAGAGCAGAACACATGTAAGGCTGTCTTACTGTGGTTAGCCATACTGTCCAAATCAATTTAGAACAACATGAACGCTGAGAAAGAGTTAACAAGACTCAGCAAATGTCTTGGCTAATTAATGTGCATAATTCGTCATCTCTTCCCTTCATGGGCTCTGAGAAGAGATGACTGTTGCTATACTGGCCTACCTGATCAGTGAAGATATAGTGTCATGTTTTCAAAATGCAAATCTGGTTAACCCATCGCCCGATTTGCCAGGTAAATTTGCATGCAAGAACCAAATTGGATTCATTGTTGTAGCAGTTGACCAGTAATGCTGATACCGATAATTGTGAAAAGAGTGGCTATATAGAGTATGTAAGATAATATGTAAAACATAATAATGTTAACACTTTAGTATAGGGACCAATTCTCTCTATTAACTGGTTGCTCATTAGCATGCCTATTATTAACATATTGGCTGTTTATTAGTATTTATAAGCACATATTCTGCATGACCATATTCTACATCCCCAATCCTACCCAATACCTAAACTTATAAACTACCTTACTAACTATTGATAAGCAGCAAATTAGGAGTTTGAGGCAAAAGTCATAATTCATAGTTTGTTAATAGCGAAAATTGGGCCTTAAAATGAAGTGTGACCAAAATACACTTGATTTTAATGTGACTTAGTTTCAAGAAATGGCAAATGTGATAGGAAAAACTAGTGATGGCGAAGTGAAGCGTTCTGAACCAATGAAGCTTTCAACCCAATTGTATCGGAATAAGGTTCATTACTCGAAGCTTTTTAAAACGGTTCATGCTGTGGCCATCTAGTGGTCATAAAAATGAATAACTCCTTCCTAAGTGCTGTGATTCATTACATTTACATTTATGCATTTAGCAGACGCTTTTATCCAAAGCGACTTACAGTGCATTCAGGTTATACATTTTTTGTCAGTACATGTGTTCCCTGGGAATCGAACCCACAACCTTTGCGCTGCTAACGCAATGCTCTAACCACTGAGCCACAGGAACACTGCTGCTGCATTACAGCTGCTGGTTTCACATCTGGTTCTACTACTGATTCCTTGTTTTAATTTTATTGTATAAACATAATGGCCATTGTCAAAGTCATTAATTTGTGTCTACTGCCATAAATAATTCAAGTAAATCAAACATAAACTTATGAATTAAATCTGTGATCTGTCAATGTTAACTCTGCATCAGTCCTTAGACTGTTATTTCATGGGCAAAGTTCATTTGATCTTAATATATAAATTAAGATAAAATAAAACAATGCTAATGCATTATAATGTAAAGGAAACGGTGCTGAGGTTCGCTTCGTTTGAACCAGATATGAAGCAGTCACATGGTTTTCAGGCGAATGAAGCTTCGGACGTCATAGATCACGTGCTTTTGGCAAAAACGAATCAAGCTCCGATACAGCGCTGAGCACTTTAATGGGAGATTTTTCATTTTTTTGATACAAGCTTCGAAGCCTCGATGTCCAACGTCACATCACTAGGAAAAACACACTACATCATTTCAAGTTTTGGTCCAGTGTGTTTATTCAGCAAAGATGCACTAAATAAGCAGCACAAGTGTTTTCATTATTGATAATAATAATAAATGTTTCTTTAGCACCAGATCAGCATATTATATTGATTTATGAAAGATCATCTGATACTGAAGACTGGAGTAATGGCTGCTGAAAATTCAGCGTTGACATCACAGCAATACATTACATTTTAAAATATATTAATAAACAGAAGTGAATATTTTAAACCTGCAGCCTTGCATAGTTATAATGTAAGACTTCTAAAAACATTAAAACGGTAGTGTGCACAAATGCCATGGCATTGGATGGTTGTTTATATTGTAAAGTTAAATAATAGTAAAGTTTTTAGTAGTATAAATAGTCTCATGTGTTTATTCCAAACACTGAATTTAATTGAGACATGAATTTACATTGGAGTTTACATTGGAATGCACAGAGGGGATGCTAAGTTAACATTAAACAATTTTTAACACATTTCACCACTTAATATACTAAAATCCATTCAATGTTTGTGCATTATCCATTGTTATCGGCTGCTCAGTCATCACTTGTTTATGTAACTAGTTAAGCACTCTATTTACATCCTTATTTATAACATTGCCCAATAATCTGTTCATTGTTGTTTTAAGTAGTTTAATTCCTCTTATCTGTCATTATTTAAATGAATCAGCACAGCTTATGTTCCGATCACATGGTTCAAACTTGTATGACTTGCAATACTCAGTGTTTTACAGCAGCAAAATGCTGACCGGGCCCAAAAGTGCTGAAGGAAGAGAAATAACAGAGCATTGTGCTCAGGAGTGAGGATGTGTTAGATAGCATTATCTAATTAGCTGCAACTAATTATAACAAATATAAGCCAGACACAGTCCCTAGGCAAAGTACCCTTAAGTGTGCATTCGCTCTATCACATACTATCTGTTCCTCTCGCCTTATAATGTTGGATTCGTTTCTTCTCTCCTCCTCCTCCTCCTCTCGTCTCAGTGCATAAACAGTGCCTGCAGTCAGAATATTCTCTGATCAAAGGGACAAATCTATCCAGGAGCAATCAGGTTGCTGAGCTAGCCGGGGCTGCTGACAACTCTCTAGCTCTTTGATCAGAAATACATCATCTTCAGTGGGTTGGCTGGCTTTGTCTGGGGCCAGGAAATAGGGGAAGTGATAGCTCCCACTTGGTTCTCTCCCTTTCTTGCTGCTCCCCTTGTCAGCCAAGATGAAAGCTACCCCAATTACAAGTGAAAATACCCCCTTCCCACCCCTTGTAAAAGCTGCTTTTTTAGCTTCTCGGGAGGCAGCTATATTGCTACCTTATCACTGATATCACCATAAAGTGGCAATATAAAATGCAGAGATGAAAATCACCCAGTGTTTTTGCGTTCTCGCACTAAATTCCACTGTATTCCCGAGCGATATTGTTTGCCAAAGCAATTGCAGGCAAGATAAACCTTGCGTTACTAGTATTGGTAGGGGAGGAGAACCTCTTCCCAAAATATTTCTGCATGTGTTATTTTGACAGCCTACCTGACACAATCAGTTTTTCTTTAATCAGCAGAGTTAGAGAGCGTGGCGTGTATGTTTAAACTCATGTTTCACTGAATGTCGCTGTTCTGATCTGTCACTCAGAGCACACATCTGGGACGGCACGCCATGACCTGAATCCCAAATCGCACACCTGATGAGATGAAAACGCAGAGTTGTGCTTTGCACACAGCGAGAGCACTGAATTCACTGAGCTTGTTCACCTGGTGTGACCTCAAAGGGAAATCTCTAATTCTTTTGGCGCGCAACGGTGCAAATCCCAAACCTAAATGCCTTGAAGAGTTTGAAAGCCTTACATGTAGTTCTCTAGGATATTAATGTTTTTTCTTATTCATTAGGATTTGTATCTTTGCAGAGTACATAAAAAAATGTAATTATTTTTTTAAAGTACATTTTTCATTTATAATTGTATACACTATACTGTTCAAAAGTGTGTTGTTAAGAAGCATTTTATTTGATGGAAAATACATTTAAAATAATAATAAGATGAAATTGGACAACTATACACACATACATGTTTTCCCCTCTTCTGTGATTCACATTCAAATATAATTCTAATGTTATGCTGATTTGGTGTTTAAGAAACATTTATTATGTTCAGTGTTGAAAACAGTTGTGCTGGCTAATATTTTTGTGGAGACTGAGATACATTTTTTTCATGATGAATAAAATGTTTTTAAAAAGAGCCATTTATTTGAAATTAGAAATAATTTGTAACATTATAAATGTCTTTTACTGTCACTTATGGTCAATTTAATGCATCTTTACTGAATAAAAATATTAATTTCTTTAAAAAAATCTAAAATTTGAATTGTATTGTATAATTGAAATCTCTTATAATTTGTACATATTGAGTGCTGTAAATGTGTTTTATTAATATTGCTGAATTATTGTGTTTTAAACTATCATATTTTCATGCAAATAGCCATGACATGCTGACATAATTAATTGCTGATAAAATAAAAATATAAAATAAGAAAATGTGTATTTTATACAGATTTTTTTAGGTAATATGGCTTTGATTTTTTGAATAATTGAATTGCCTCCAAACCTTCTGAAACTATTCAATAAGCTGTGCGATGCTAGATGCACATTTTCTTAACAAGTTGAGCCTTGGTGCTCATTTAGGTAATGCAGGTTTGAGCCCTGCCTGCAACAAAACTCTTCCCTGTCTCTCACCTACCATATGTCTAATAAAGCAAAAGTGCAAACCTTAAAAAAAACAAAAGGATTCCAGACCTGTAGCTAGATAGCAGCATGTGCATTTAACAATCTGTCTTTCAATAGGGAAATAAATGTCCAACAAAAAAGAGAGCCACACAGTGTCACTAAAGTATTGCCTTCGGTATCTTTGGTAGCATATTTTATTGCCTCTGTGAAGTAGTCCACCTTGTCAGTCAGCAACACAACTGCAGCAATTACGTTCTCGTCAAGTGTCACCTGTCTGTACCCCTGTGGGCAGAGTTCTGTGGAGCAGTCAGCCATTTAGATGCTCCAAATGGTTGTTTAGTGTGTAGAGAGCTTACAGCATGGAAGAGTGAGCAAGAAAATACTTGAGTGCGACTAGAAACTCTGCCAGATTCTCTCTCTGTGTGTGTGTGTGTGTGTGTGTGTGTGTGTGTGTGTGTGTGTGTGTGTGTGTGTGTGTGTGTGTGTGTGTGTGTGTGTGTGTGTGTGTGTGTGTGTGTGTGTGTGTGTGTGTGCGTGCGTGCGTGCTTGAGAAATGGGACTTGTTTTTTCAAATTCAGATTGGCAGTCTAGTAATTCTGCCCAAACAAAGTAGGTATTAACCAAGACAGAGAACCAGAAGTGCTGTGCGTGTGTTTTATGTATTTGGTCTTCTTGTTCTGGGTGGTTGCTAGGGCATTTCTAAATGGTTGCTAAGTGGTTACTTACTGGACCAATTCACAAGAAAACAGTCTCTGACTTTCTGATCTCTCTGATATGGCTCAGATCCCTCCTTCGGTGTAATTTGCAGTATTTGTCACACTCTGTACTGTCTGCCAGGTGAAAATTGTATGTCTGATTACTTTGAAAAGTTTAATAGGATTAGGTTGTTGAAATCCCTAACCCATAAAAGCTGTGAGCAGTGGTAATAGTGATGCTTGGCTGAGCAAATACCACTAATAAGACAGTCTTGCAAATGTAATTCAAAGCAGGTCAGATTGATTTTTTTATTTTTATTTTGCCTGACAGCCACCGCTTATAATTATTAATTTCAGTTACATTTCAAATCTTGTGTTGATTTAACAAATTGCATATACATTGAATTTACACTTGATATATACTCTTTATGGCATTGCAGTGACCTCTCACCTCACATTACCTCTAGGTTTTCAAACTGTTTCATAGCAAACAGCCCCAAATATTACATGTAGTTTCAAAAATCAAATAATTGGATTTTATGTTGTCATTGTTAAAGCAAATTATTAAAATATTGTCTGGAAAATACTTATTTTCAACTGTCATTAACACTAACCGCACAGTAGTCACGTGCAAACAATTAATCGTGATTAATCACATCCAAAATAAAAGTTTTTGTTTACATAATATATGCGTGTGAACTGTTTATATTTATTATGTATATTCATATAATATGTATTATATATAAATATATTTAATATACAAAAAAAATTTTCTGAAATATATACATGCATGTGTACACACATATATTATGTAAACATAAACTTTTATTTTGGATGCGATTAATCGTTTGACAGCACTCATTTTATCAAAACTATGCATGTTTATTTTAATAACTAGTTCTGTGAATAAAATAAATATGTAAAATGAATAATCTCACAATTGATCTCATGTCTTAGAAAGCAGAATTAAATGGTAATGTTATTAGCCTATTTGCCAATATAACTTTATATTATATTGTATTATATTATATAAATAAAATATTTGAAATATTTTTCATGCTAAGGTGTTTTACATTATTAATTCCTAAATGTATTATTTTATAGTTTTTTGAGGAGTTGCACCACATTAAATTTTACAAAATGCTTTTTGCAATAATTACCTTGGTATTTCAAGATATTGTTTTCCTCAATACAGAGTCATTTGGGTCTGCAGGTGTCCTGTCTGTGATATCATTTCTTATTTTTTGGTTTGCACCAAATTACTTTCATTTGACAAAAGTGTTTTTCCTCCTAAGAAATACAATAATGATTATAAAAAATTGTCAAACTGCTTTAGAGAGCAGAAAGCATTTTCACATAAACTTTGACCACCCTAAAAATACATTTATATTTTTTACTTTTTTTATTTTAATGGGCTCACTAGTTTGAAAATCCCTGCCTCAGAATATACTGGAATAAGTGAGGTACTGTAAAAATACACAGCCACAGTAAGCTAGTATGTCATGTGCCTGCGACGGATTGATATGCATTGCACGTATCAGACGTATTACTCAAGAGACTGAATGTGAGATTTCCATTTGATTCCACCAGAGAGCAGTTTACGTTTGAAGCAACATGTAAAGGCCTTCTCCCAGAACACTGTCCTTTTCAAACATTCCCTGTGATGCTTTTTGGTAAAATTCGCCATTTGGATTCTGTGCAACCAATTGTTACGTCTGGTCATGCTGTCCTTGTAATGCTCAGGTTTTAATATTGCATCACAGGGTGTTGCTCGGTGTTAAAAGCATCAGAGTAAAGATTGAATCTGGGTCACTTTCCACCACTTGCACAATGCTCTTCTAGCTCTCTGGAATGTCAAGAACATTGTCAAGTATTAATGAAGGGAACGTCCCTGAAGGGCTGGTGTTTGTCAGACGAAATTACATACATTCAGACGGAACGGTGGGATTTAATCTTTCAGATACCTTCTGGACATATAGGAAGCAAAATTCAGGAGCGTCTGAAAATATCTTCATGATGGGAAGCAGAACTAGCTGAGCAGACAAATAGAGACGATTTCATCTTTATGCATGTGTTGCAGTAGAATGGTGTTCATTGATTAGTTACATTGTGTGAGAGTGGAAAAAAAAGAAATGTTTAAAATGGCAAGCGTGAAGATGCATAGGGGCTTTTTGAAAAGCCTCATGCAATGATTTATTCTATTGTGTGGATCATAGTCACCAGAGAAAATGCTTTTCAATGACCTGATAACACATTCCGTTGTGCTGTTGTCACCAGATGCATTTGTGTGTGTGAAAAGCTGCACTGCAAACAAACATCAGTAATGCCAGTGTGAAAACCTGTCCTCTAAGCCTTTGATTTATTAAAGCAACTCGACGTCTCTTTTGGCCTTTGTCTTTAAAATGCATGTTTTGTGTATGTTTATGCTTTGAAATTTCTTGAGCTTCAGCTTTTCGTCCCAGTGCTGAGGTTTTGTTTGAATGCTGTAGAAAAATAATTCTCAGTTAATTAAAAGCCACTGATAATACAGAAGCGCTGCGTGTGCCAGGACACAGCGTGCACCAGCTGATCAGAGGGAGGGATTTGTGCTACCATGGGAAAACACTGGAAGTGGATCTGTTTTTTTCCCGCCTTGTGTCTTGGAGGTTTAAATAAGCCTGCAGATTACTTAAGGGCCTTTAAATGGCAAACTAGGCTATGCAAAGCCAAGCCTGAAAACCTTATCTTTTACCCCGCAGATTATAGACAGCCTAAAACATGATTTTGGCTATAGGCCCCCCAATAAGCTTCAGGCCAGGGGGTTTCTACACCATGAGCCCTGTATGGATAGATTCATCCGTTGTGCCAGTGCCAGGATCAGTTGTAGCTCTGATAATAATAAGCAGCAGGTATCTGGGGGAAATATGCATCTGCCAGGCATGGTCATATGCGTTTGCCAGAGTCTGCACATGCAATGTATATGAATTTGTTGCATTAAAGCTCTTTGTATTCATGTTGTTTTCATTTATGTATTTTATAAAGGTTTCAAGACAAATGTACTGAAAAAAAGTAATGCAGTGTAACCAAATGAAAAAGTGATAGTTTGTCGGTGCCTATAGCCTAGTGGGCAGTGCACCGACATATAACCGCCGAGAGTTCGAATCCTGACTCGAGGACTCTTTTTTTGGTTCTTAGAAGATCTCTGGAAGGTATGGAAAATAGTAGTTATTGATTAGCTAATAGTGAACTACTGCACTGGACTGGACTAAGCACTTACTTACTAATTCATTCATTAGAATTTATTGTTAGTTAATACTAGTTACTAGAATGTTAGTGCATTACTCATTTGTTCCTGTGTAGTTATTTATTAATGATGGAACGGTATTCTAAAGTGTTACCGAATATTTTGGTAACGCTCCTGTTAAGTTATGATAATGTTATTCCTAAACTTTCAAAACATCCAGCTTAAAAAAAAAAAAGTTTAGAGAATGTTTCTTTTGGTTATGCGAATGTTAAAGGAACCTTCCATTTTATTGCACTGCAAACATTATGGGAACATAACTTTGACATGTTCTCTGAACACTCTGAAACTGTTAACATTACCAGAGGAATGTTTGTTTATGACTTTGAGAGTACCTTGCCAGAACATTAGCCAACGTTCTGAGAACATTCCCTGTTAGTAGGGATGTAATGTATGAAAATTTCTTATCACTATTATAGTGACCAAAATTATCACGATTATCAGTATTATCACGGTATTGTTAAAATGTGTTGTAGATGTTCAAAAAGTACAGACACATAAATCACTTCACAAAGTTTTATCTAAAAATCAACAAACAACAAATAAAATTACTTTTTGTTTGCATAAACACTAAAACAATAACATTACCAATGATTTTAAATGACAACTTGACTGACAACAGTTTAAAAGCATGTTCAAATATCTAATGTTAATGTTTAAATAAAGCTTTGAAAAAGATTCATAAAAAGGCAAACCTCACATTTCAGCCTTAAAATAAAGAAAAGGGTTAAGTAAAAATTATAATTTATTAATAAATGATTATATGTATTTTATCTGTTCCATAAATAATTCAAGATCACTTATCTGAATTGTTTAAATGTGTAGAATCCACATAAGCTTGTTTTTCATCAACCGGTCAAAGTACAGCAGGGCATGCAAATTTGGTCCGTTTTTGGACAGACAGAAACTGCACACAAGCTGAATGTAAATATAAGTCTCTGTAAATACTCTCTGACAGCAGGTGGCGCTTTATATGGAAAAGCTGAATTACAGCTGATTCCCATGAACTCCGTGCACAAAGCAGTATTGGAATAGGTTGTTTGCACATGACGTCATTGCTGTGGCGCTAAATGCAGCTGGAGGGCCAGGAAGTGATTTTTCTCCATAGGAATCAGTAGCAGAAACTCAAGATGCCTGTGTTTTGTGTTGTTTATGAATGCTCAAATCGGTCAAACCGAGAAAACACAATGAGATTTTATCTTGTACGAAAATGTGTTGTTCAGAAGGGGGAAAAGTCAAGAAATTGACTGAGAAACGCACAAAAAAGTGGCTTGTAAAACTGCGTCTGCGGTCGGGAGGAGCCGATTGGATAATGCTTGTGTGTGCAAATGGTTAATATAAGTTATAATATTAATATATTAAGATATTAATACAGATATAAATAGATAATCCAGGGCTGCCACCTCTCAAGCTTCTCAAGCATTCAGCCGGAATTCACTTAATGCTAAACGCCAAATGTAGACACGATGTAAATAAGATATTATTTGCACTTCAGAGAGCTTCATTGATTAAAACGGAACATTGTGAGATTGCAATAAATTGAAGTGAGTGACAGCTTTTTAGTGATTATATAAGCGCTATTTACTCGCTGTATAGGCTGTAAACAATTCAGAATTTGAATACAAATTTTGCTTTACGTGCTGCTAGGACCAACGTACACAAACCCTGTATCTAAAAAAGAGAACGGACGAGATGGAGGAAAGTCCATACTGTACTGGTTTAGGCGCAAGAGAAAGGTATAAGCAGAAAAACACAATGTTACGTGATTCTTATGTTATAAAGAGGAGCGATTTTTAAACTAAATTGAAATACTTGCCTGCCATTGAGGCGGTGGATATAGGCTAAGCAACTTACCCTGACTGCAAACAAGCTTTTTCGAAAGTGTATCCTGTATTTATATGAGGGATGTGGGATGTCAACTCCTTATACTTTGCTGCATACAGTGTTTGTAGGGCCCGTCGCCGGGCTAGGGCTAAAATGCAGAGCTCTACTTGACTTTCCCCCCCTTATGAACAACACATTTTTCGTACACGATAAAGGCCCTTATGTTTTCTCCATTTGACAGATTTGAATATTCATAAACAACGCAAAACACAGGCATCTTGAGTTTCTGCTACTGATTCCTATGGAGAAAAATCACTTCCTGTCCTCCAGCTGCATTTCAGAGGTACATTTATATAATTAAATCATTCATATATTCATTGTATAATTCCCTCAGGACTCTTTTAAAACCTTCTCAGCTTTTCCGCCCTATTTTTACTCAAAACGAACTACTCTGCTGCTGTTCGCACATGAGACTGTTACTGAAAACTCTGCTTTATGCTGGACAGTATTTATTTATTGGGAGTTTATTTTAAAAACAAAATTTCAACTAACGTACTTAATAATTAATTCCCTCAATATTGTTGAATGCGTGTGTCTCACGGTGAATTCGTAATACTAACCGTGGGAAATTTTATCATGATTTATTGTCAAACCAGTAATGGTTACATCCCTACCTGTTGGATGGGATGATTTTGATTTGATGAATAAAGCATCTTTTTTTTGAGGAAATACAATAACAGTAAACCATTGTCAAACCATTGTTGAATAAATTAATATATCATCATAAGCATCATGTCATTGACCTAAATATGCATCCCACTGCTATGAGTGGAGATAAATACATTTGCAGAAGACAACAATTTTATCGTGTTACTGCAAGCTGCTCTATTAGATCCTCTTTCCACCAGCAGATGTGTGTTTGAGCTTTGAAATTTCAGCTCTGATGAGTGTCCAAGCTCTTCAAACGCTGTAGTATAGTTTCTACATGAAAAGCATCTTGGCTTGTGGAGGTGATTCTGTTTGACTGACACTACCTCATGACTAAATGATTACAAAAGGCTGTTATGGTCATATTCCCGAGCCAGTGGAGGCAGCAACCCTGCTGACTCAAAGAGCTAAACAGAGCTCAGGCCGATGTTTTAAGGAATTGTTCAGCATGTACACACCTGGTACTAGTTATGCAGAGCTAGAAAGCAACAGCGGTGCATTTGTGTTTCATTCCCTGTCGAGTTATAATTGCTTCACTGTGGTTTGAGACTCCTCAGACTATCAGATGGAGACTGGACAGTGAGTTTAGTGTTTCGAGTACGGGTCAGAGACCTCTGGCAGGAAGCTGGAGGAAGAAGGATATTGACAGTGTAGTGATTTGCCCCTAGCAGCTGTACACGTTGTGTCAAGTTCGCTGTCACCCTCACATCTCTGCTCCCTGATGTGCTGGGACTGGGAGACACTGTGAGATGTCACATGGCTCTCAGGCTACGCTCAGGGAGTTCAACGTATGCTTTGACAGGTAGTATGTGCTCTCTGTCACGTCTGCCCCTCTGGAAAGGACAGACAAGATACATGTTTGCTATGAATATCAAAGAGGTCTTTTGTTCGTCTGACATTGCTTTGTTGCTTTTAAACCTATACTCTACAAGTACAATTGTACAAGAGCTGAAGGGTGTATTAGGTTAAACATCATGGAAAGAATTAGGGCTGCAACTAACGATTATTTTGATAATCGATTAGTTGGCCGATTATTCTTTCGATTAATCGGATTAAATCAAATTGTTTTATTTTATTGACATAAAACACACTATTCCACATTCTGCTCAATGTCCTTCAAACAAACTGAATGCTATGAAAACATACAGGGCTTAATTTATTAGACCACCTGTCATAAAGAGAAAACAAATGTTTTAGGAATCTGTCAAAAAATAGTTTAAATCTAAAAATGTTATTGTCATTTATTGGGCAAATTACAAACAGAAACAATAACAGCTCATAACAGCTTGCATTCTTGCTTGCATTCTTTATGTACTTTATGACTGTAATTGGTATCTGAAAAAAACACTATAAAGTGCTCTGCCTTTCTTTAATAGATAACAGCAATAATTATATTATAGCATTAGAAATAGCCGACTACTGTTACAACTACGACTACGCGCCCGCTGCACCCGCCGCGCCGGTAATCAATCGGTATATTAAACTTAACACAGCCGTTCAGGACGGACTTTTTTTTGCAAAAATGGAAATGCTTGCGTGAATCTGTGACATTTATAGATAAGGATATGACCGTAAACTGAACGTTTTTTGCACTGAGGACGCACACGCATGTGTCACAGCGCCTGACAGGGCAAGCCTTTACACTAATGCATTAAAATAAATAATTCTCATGTTTTGGGCAGCTTGGATCACGTACTTCTCCCGCGGCATCTCATTCTGTTTCCTCCACTATGTTTAGATGCATTTTGTCGATAGAAATGCGTTATTCAAGTGCTGTAATTTGAGCAACCGGCTGAAGTTGGACGTCACTGTGGGCAGACCCGACTAATCGATAATGAGAATCGTTGTCAATGATTAGTTGTTGCAGCCCTAGAAAGAATATACATTAGTTGTGAAGGCAAATATATGCTTCATATCTCAGGGAAAAAGTACTAGCTGCTCTGCAGTTATGTTGCATGCATTTACTTGAGCTAAAATTGTATACACAGTTGCTGTAGTGCACTCATGTTCACCAACATGTTAGATTTGGACAAAGAGTGCGATTTTTTTTTTTTTTTTTTTTTTAAGCCCATATAGATTCATTAATTTTACCATAACTGCACTTAGACCCAAAAATATACAATATATATCATATATAATATCATAAAGCATATTTCATATATTATATATCATATCATATATCTCATATCATATACCCATCTTGGTAAAATATCAAAGAACTGTGAAAATATATGGTTATCTTTTGATCTTTTATAAAAATGCACAAAAATATCATTGGATAATAATAATAAAGCATTATGAAATATTTCATATATTATATATCATATCATATATCTCATATCATATATCGGCAATCTTGGTAAATATTATCAAAGAAGGCTGTGAAAATGTAGCTTGGTTTTGTCTGACCATGGTTAATTATTAAGCATTTTTATGCACAAAATTATCTAATCGTCTTTCAAAATGTGCCGATAATAATAATTTAATTTTGAAAATAAATGTTTTTGGCTCTAATGCAGCCACATTGGCCCAGCAAGTCTAACGGCCCACCATCTGATTTATGGGAGTCACAAGTAATACCGAAACCCAGTATTTAACTAAATTATGAAAGAACAGTATTGATACAGCTCTAAATTAACGGTTCTCCTATATGCCTGGAGGAAATTAGAGAACACACATACATTTATTATTGATACACATTTCTTGCAAATTCTATCTCACCAGAGTTGTCAGCTGTTTTTATATGCAATAATATTCCAGTCCATGCTATTCGCAATTCAGAAGCGAGATTCTCATGCGGAGAGCTTCAGCACGCACAACATGAAAGCCATTTAATTATATATTATTTAATTCTGCTTACATTTTATATATATATATATATATATATAGGCCTAGGTAAAAGAGGTACAAAATTAAAACAAAATATCTCAATAAGCATAAAAAACTTCAAATTTACAGTGTAATGTCTATTTATTCAAATAATGTTTTACAATGTCATGCATTAAACACATATTATATGCAATAAAGTTAATAAAAAAGAAGAATGCCATTCATTTGTAAGGCCGTGTGACACAGGAGATGTGACAGGGGCTGACGGCCGGCCACTTTAAACTGCTATTACTCAGCATGCTAGCATAAAAACTGTTAACATGCAATCAAGGAATTTCAGTAACCTTTTTAGACATGTTTTGTATTTAAAACATTTTCATTATTTTCTGGGATGTTTTAGTGTGACAGGGTCTGACGCTTTAGCTCGTCCTCCTCAATTTTTTTTTTTTTTTTACAAAAACAAGCTAAAAAAAAAATCAAATTACAGACCTCATCCTTTATCAGTGTCAGCTTCACCTCAGTCAAATTATGTAATTTCCTCTGAGTCATACCCCTTAAAGGTTTATTGCACACATTTTATATTGAGTTTTATGTAAACGTGACAGGACTGACCGACAACATGGGGACAGTTGTAAAATAGCATTTATTTCTAGATTTTACATGTTTAATTTCATGTTTTTAATCAATTGATGTGAAAGATAACAACTTAAACTTGTTATCGATGGAGATTTTTTTTAAATAACAGTTGTTTGCATAACAAAACTATGAAAGCTGTAGGTCTACTTTGACTGAGGACAAGGACAAAGACGGAATTTGTAATTTTCAAAAGTGTTTTTAATAAAGAAAGAAATATCTGAGAACATAATGAATGATATATTCCTTTACAGAACAACTCACAGAAATCAACCATCAGTCAGTTTTAGAATTTTTTTGGATGAAATACTTTTTATTCACTGTAAGAAGTCAAGGACAGATAATGTACGTTTCTGGTATAATGCCCCACATTTCTGGCATGTACATTATTGAAGCCAAATACTTACATTTTCCCAAGCTTTTAGCTGTAGTACAGTATTCATAAGCTTAATCATGAAGCATACAGTGGCCCCACTTTTAACTATCTCTTTATATTAAACTTATTGTAGATGGATGCATGGAGGAAGGCAAGAGAAAGAATTGCAACCAACACCAGATAAGGCAGTTTTTGTCAGAGCCCTTGTTATTCTTAATTTTTTACATTAATTAATTTTTTTGCTCCAGACATATATATCGGTTCAAAATATCGGTTATCGGTCTACTTGGTCTATAATTATCAGTATCGGCATCGGCCCTGAAAAACACACATCCAAACATGGCCCTTTTTCTAAGATTTCTAACAGAGTCAGTGACTTATTGATTTGTATCTGTTTGTATTTGATAGAATCCATGATGCCATGTGTCTGAACAATATATCCAGGAAATATACCTCAAATTACAGCAGTATATTTCATTGTACGCATGGGGTAGGCCCACAAAACTTTTTACATCCCTGCAGTTTCACCATTGTACGCATGGGGTACTTTTTATCCCTGTGTTCACCAAACCCATCCTGAGTGTTTGCTGCTAAAAAGCTCTTTTTTTTGTTTCATCTGAACATAGAAGCCAATTCATTTGTAGTACCAGTCGTGTCTGATAACTGAATATGCTGGAGTTTGTTCTTTGGATGAGCTAGGAGATTTTTTCTTGAAACCCTCCCAAACAACGTGTGATGATTTAGGTGCTGTTTGACAATTTTTTTTAAAGGTTTTTTGACACCGAGACTAAAATATTTTCTGCAATTCTCCAGCTGTGGTCCACTCAAACTCTCCTTCTCACAGTGCATTAGGATGATATAGACGTCCTTTTCCAGGCAGTTTCGTAACATTTTATGTTGATTGGAAATTCTTAATTATTGCCCTGATGGTGGAAATGGGAATTCATAATTACCCTGGAGTGCTCAACATTGTGAATATGAATGGGAATATACTTCAGAGATATTTTGCTCATAATAATTTCTAGGGGTGCCAATAATTGTGTCCAACGTTTATTTGAGAAAAACATTAATTTCATAATTATATTTCCCCCCATTTTAAATTCTTATTATCCAATGAAAGGTTAGATTTTTTAAATCTAAAATTTTACATTTTAAATTTTTAAATAAAAGATCAAAAGGATTAACAACACAGATTAATTTTCACAGCCTCTGATCATATTTACCAAGGGTGCCGATATTTTTGGCCATGACTGTATCTGCACATTAGCAATATCTTACAGTAAGTGCACATAGATTCAACAGTATGCACATTTATTTGGTATGATCTATTTTTATGTATGCATTTATTATTTGCAGTTGCATTGTGTGTGGTTTTTCTTTTTGTAATTCCTTAATTGAATTTGTATTTTATTCCTCCTGATGTCTGAAACAGGAAAAATATTTTACAGTATTAGAAGGGTGTTATTTCTATTTAAATACATATCCAATAAGATTTGTTCTTTAATGCTGCATAATTAGATTAATTCAATGTTCAATTTTGTAGGCTATAATTAGATCAGTTCAATGTAGAAGCTATATATTAATGTAATGTCGAAGTGAATGAAGCAACACTTGAAAGTGTTTTTTTTTTCTTATAATGCAACATGAATACCAATAGGTAGAACTACATTTGAATTGAGTGAGTGCGTAAGAAATTTCAAATCATCATTCAATTTGGTTTAACATTTTTTTTTTACTTGGCACCCGATTTTAGGTTTGCCAGAGATTTCCTAAAAGGTTAGACATTCTGAATCTGCAATTAGTTTAAATGAATGGTACGTAATGTAGCATTATGTGACATGTTAGGATGGAAGAAATAAAAATAATGAATAGTGGAGAGGCCATTAACTAGACAATAAAGATAAATGTGAGAGTAGGAGACATCCAGCAGCAGAGGCTTTAAGTTCCTATCCCACACTAGAATGCATTGGAAATAATTGATGTTATTATAATCCTCTATGGGGTTTGAGGTCATTATGTGAACTCTATTTTTACTGTTTTCAAACACAATTACTGTTGCATATACATAATTCATTAAAGAAGAGCCTCAGTCTAAGGCTTTAGGTTAATTTTGTTGGCTAATATACTGCTGGTTTAGCTTCCATTCTAATCAGGGAAGCAGAAAGTAGTTCTTAAACATATGCAGTCAACTGAATCTGTTAGTTTTTTTTGACCTGGCATAACAGAGAAAAAATACATTATTGAAAAGAAACCCTTAATTAGTTTGACATCATTATTTTTCCCCCCCGAATGATAGGAAAACACAACTGCTCATTAATATTAGAAAATTTGTAAATTCAAATGGTCATCATTATGACGGTGTCAAAGTTAACAATTATTAACTTATTCACTTTCAACAATTATTACGTTTATCATCACCTCATGACTGTGTCAAAGTTAACAAGCCTCTTTTAATATCCATAATTTGACCTTTTTATGACAAGACAAGGTTGTTTTAAGTTGTGAAGTGTCATGCGGTGCGACTGAATGAATGATAATCGTAAAAAATGCTTTCAATCATGAATGCATTCTAAAATGTTTTTAAAATTAAAGATTAGGGTCACATGTATGTAAGGAAACTTTTTGTAAGGAACTTTTACTTTTTACTTTAACTTTTTTTTTTTTTTTCCTAAATTGTAAATATATTTTTTCAAAACTATATGAAACCATCATGGATACAAACCCATAACTTTCCGAGGATAAGGAGATGCTAGCACATGTGCAGGATGGTGGAAAACACACAATTTAAATCACGTCTCATCTAGATGGACTGTTTAGTCGCAACTGTCATCGGCGTTATTTGTATTACACAAACCTCTGAGAGGCATTGAGGTAGAACTTCAAAGTAACTTAACACTTGATTACCCTAAAGAAGTAATTGGCTAGTTTAGAAAAAAGCTTTTGAATAATTATTTGCCCTTCTTCTTTAGTTATTTCATTGTTAATTCTGTATAATAGTATGACGAATAAAAAAAACTTGAACCCTTCTGCAGCATAAGTTACACTGTAAAACCTACTGTTTGTCACACCATTCTTGATGCTATTCTCAACAGAGCAAAGCAGTCTGGAATTGTGTCTAAGGTCAGTCGTTATCAGAGGAATCAATTTTATGTGGAAGTTTGTCCAATTTTCTGAAGCACTGTCATAACATTGGGCTCGCTGTTGTATCTCTTGAGGTGATGCTCTCGTTGGTGCGTCCTTCTTTATCAATGTTTATCATGTCTTCCCCCTTGTAAAAGTCAGCTGACTGCCGGACGGCCCTGCTCTTTTGGTTTTGGTTATGTTAAGAACGAGGTGTAATCTCTCCCTAAATGTCGAGGACGCATCCAGTTAGTGCCGCGAGGACCTTGTAAAAGTGCCTAGCGGGACTTCAAAAGTAATGACCGTCGCTGGCGAAAACAGTCGAACCTCACTCCAAATCACTTCCTTATGCGTCCGCCGGAGCACTAATGAAATCTTCAGAGAGAGGTGGAAGTTGTCTGCTCCAGATAATCTAATGTGAGAGGGCTTTGCGAGACACGATGCATCAAGCTACAGGAGCCCAATATGAATCTGCTCCCAATTTTTTCCTATACCATTATCAGTGGGCAGAGAGGAGCGGGAGTGAATTAATGAGTGGAAGATTTATTTGTTTGCTGTATGGACTGTAAACAGTAAGAGCAGTGTTGGCCCGTGCAGGCCTCCTACCCCTAGGGTACAATCAAACCCTGGCAGTAAATCAATAGAGCTGGAAGAGGTTTTTATAACCAGAGTTTAACACCCTGCTCTAAGTGCTTCAGGTGACAGGTCATTTGTTCATTAGCAGGACTTATCGCAATAAACGGTGGCAAGTCCAGTTGTGCAAGAAAGAGAGATGAAGAAAAACAAAAAGGGGAAAAAACAATAAAAAGATTACGCCGATAAGGTCTGGGTTTAATAAACCGAGTGGCAGTCGGTTTGGTGTCCAGGAGCTTGAAATTAAACACACTGCAATTATTTCGTGACTTAAACTAGGATGTGTGGAATCAGCCTGTGTTTAAAGTTGCCACCCTGGACCGGACGTGTTTACAGAACATTCCAATGCACCGATGACCAGTCGGCTACTAATATAGATCATCTGCTCAATGGCTGAACCGCTGTCAGGAAATGCTCATGATTTTAATCAATGTGAATTGTTGGGGACTTAGGTGAGATTATCATAAAGATGAGATGAAACTTCTGTGCAACATAATACAATCCCAACCAGTTAGAAAATGATTTGAGTAATATAATTTGATTAGGGTTGGGCGATATAACCGGTAGAGATTTTGGGCTGCCTCTATTGCGGTTACATGGTCATGAGATGTGGTCACAAAAACGTATCGTTTGCGTACATTTTTAAGCATTGTGGTTTAAAAACAAGTGATTTTAAGCCGTTTAAATTCAATCAGCAGTGAAAGGGATCTCATTTCGCTATATGCGCGTGCTTTCTAAGAGTCTGTTTCTGAGCACGGTCAGAGAGGCGCGCACATGTGAAGACAGTGCTCAAAGCGTGGGAGTATTGAAGTACTGGGTTATTTTGAATGGTTAAATATGCACTTGTATGTGTCAAAACACCCGTCTTTGCAAGTATCCTCATGAACAGTGATTTAGGTCTTAGTTTAAAGCGAACAGCTGAGAAAGAAAACGTGTATCAGTATATTGGATCCAGGTAGCTCTTAAAGTGACAGCAGTCTGTTATTCATGTTAATCAAACAACAAAAGAGAGAATATCTCTCACTGCTCTTGACTAAATCACTTTTGTAACTTTAATAAGGAGATATGTATATTTAATTTACACCGTGAATAATATGCAGTGTATTTATACATTTGATTTCTTTATAAAATGTATGCCGCATTTTTCTGCGTTTGTTCTGCAGTATTTTTTTTGTCCTATTGCTTGTAATTAGTTTCTAAGTTTTATTTAATCAATAGCGTAGCGTTGTATGAAGCTCAGCCACTGTTAGGAAACTGTCATAATTTACATGGGTCTGCTTATTTCAAAATGCACAGTGTCAAAATAAGAGATGCTTTTATTGCTTGTCGCTCAACATGGACATGGAGTTGATGCAAGTACAATGTTTGGCCCAGTGATGGTTCCATTAAAATGTACGGTCACATTAGCAACATTTTATGTGCAAAAAAGTCATTTTCTAATCAAGTCAAGTCACATTTACTGTTTTTATATAGCGCTTTTAACAATACAGATTGTGTCAAAGTAGCTTTACAGTATTAAATAGGTAAATAGTGTGTCAATAATGCAAAAGGACAAAAACTAAATTTTCAGTTAAAGGCAGTTCATCACTGAAATCAGTGATGTCATCATCCAGCTCAGTTCAGTTTAAATAGTATCTGTGCAATCATGCAGTTTTCTGTTGGTCAGTGTGGTGAATTCACATTGCGAAATCATGTGGGAAATCTTTCGCTCTCTCACACGAAATTCCCAAAAAGGATTCCTTGCGAAAATTTGTTGAACCATCGTAAATGTGACTGCACCTTCAGGCTGATTAACCACTTTTGCTTGTTTATGCACTTAAAAAAACTATAATTTTTTTATATGGCCAGTTAATATAATTTTAATGATTTTTCATATTTTTGGAATCTATATAATGCTTCTTGATAATGCTTCCAAATTACAATGTGTTTGATGATATTTTGTACTTTTTACAATTTTTGTAATTTGATGTCCAGTGTAAATTGTAGGTCATAATGCAAAACTAAATAATCAAACACGTTTTTTTTTATACTGTTTCATGAACAAGAGAAGGCACAGAACATGTGAAATACAGAGAGCCTTGATATGTTTTAACAAGTGCAGGTCAGGCTCATAACAAAGAGCAAAAAACATCCTTTTAGGTCTTGCAGTGAGACTTGTCAAAGTCTCAGAGGCACAGTCGCCAGCCAGAAGGAAACTTTGAATCAGAAATGTTAGTCAAGTACAGCTTTAGCTTTATTTTTGATGGACAAAATATTTCATTTCAAAACCAAGTCATCTCAGTTCTTCTCTGTCTGTATTTCACGAAAGGGTGCGATAAAAGGCTTGACTCAATTATTTCACTGAGGCTAGGACTGGTGATGGTCTGCGGACCATCACTGAGTTTTATAAGGATGATAAAAGTCTGGCACTTGGCGAAGCCGGATTTAACAAAGGTCACTGTTAATGGATGCGTTTCCACAGATTTGAGAGAGCGCATTTCAACATTTATGAGATCTCTCTTTGATGAAAGTCCCATGTTTGGGTACATAAGAACTTGAGATGAAAAGATTCCTCTGCTCCACATCACCGTTTGTGACACATCACCGGCTCAAAAAGACATGATCTCAGCTCTCATTTGCAGTCGCCATCATCATCCTCAACTTCTCTCTTCTTCTCGTGACAAATTCCTCAGAGCCACAAAGAGGGAGGAAAATATATTGCAGTTTATGATTCTCTCTAATGTACTCCAACTTTAAGAGAAATTCTCATTGTCTCTCCAGAGCACTGTAATTTGTCACAACTGTCAAGACAATAAGACAGCACAGAGAGCATAGATTTCTGTTTAAGTTCTCCCTTCAATAATGCAATAGATTTACAAGACTGTGTGATTTTTCTGCTTTTCCCCTCCACTTCCCACAGGAAGAACAGACAGTTACTGTGTGAAATAACATATATAGAGGCTTACATCCTTCAGAGGATTTTATCCAAACATCCATAGATAAGTGAAATGTTCTTTTCACATAGTTTTATGGCAAGACACCCCAGATGAACATGATTTTTTTTGGCATTTTTGCCTTTTATTATGATAGGACAGATCATAACTGACAGGAAGCGAAGTGGGAGAGAGGGGGGGTGGGATTGGGAAAGGTGCTCAAGTCGGCATTCGAACTCGGGACACCTGTGGTGCATACACCTGTGGTTGACGCGCTGCCCACAAGGGTATCGATGTCAACAACAGGTTACACGTTTTATTAATAGATCACAATACTTTCCTTTTGATTGATTACATTAAGGATTGCATTTTTTGTTTGTTTTTGAAATGTTATTTTAATAAGCAAATGAGATGAGGCAAGTTCTGATTAAATATGTGACCCTGGACCACAAAACCAGTCATAAGGGTACATTTGTTTTTAAATTGAGATTTATACATCATCTGAAAGCTGAAAAAAGGCTTACCATTGATGTATGCTTTGTTATGATAGGACAATATTTGGCCCAGATAAAACTATTTGAAAAATTATAAAAATATTGCCTTTAAAGTTTTCCAAATGAAGACCTTAGCAATGCATATTACTAATCAAAAAATCAGTTTTGATATATTTACAGTTGGACATTTACTAAATATCTTCATGGAACATGATTTTTACTTAGAAAAGAAAAATCTATAATTTTGCCCCATACAATGTATTTTTTGGCTATTGCTACAAATATACCCCAGCAACGTAATACTGGTTTTGTGCTCCAGGGTCACATATAAACTTTTTCATACATTTCCTGAACATAAATCTGAATGTTTGTTCAAAATGGTTTCATTTTACTCACAGGATTTTTTATATTGCTTTTTGTCATTCCATAAATCAGAAAATACTCTCAACATCCATATAAAATATCACAATGTTTTTAGGAATAAAAATCATGTAAAGTCAGGCAAACTATATATGAACAAGCTTTTAGAATATAATAAAAATGTGATGCTTGGTGTATGTAAGTGTTACTGAAGTGGAGACTTCTGGCTCAGTTCATGAGATAAAAAAAAAACTCAACTAATTTTGTGAAAATGGCTTTAAAAGATCTTGTAATCTACAGATGCAAATAGATGCGCAATGACATAAACAATTAAAAGTCTATTTTGGTTGTTTTTTAGTTTTTTCCGCTAGTAGTTTTTATAGTATTTTTGCCAGCAGTGTCTTGCATTAAAATTAAATTGAGTTTGTTTACTTATTTAATACTGGTTCCTGGTATTATTTTGTATGTTAGTGCACATTGTTCGACAAAAAGTTTTTAAATTTGATATTTTACTTATTTAGGTAAAATATTATTATCACATAAAAAAAGGATTTTAAAGTTTACACCATGCTAAATCACGTCTATTTTAAATATTTTTAAGTTTAAATAAATTGAGATGTAATTTTATTTTTTACAATTTTAGTATTTTTTAAGCTTTTATTATTAAAACATATGGTTATGTTCATTAGCATTAATCAAGTATGTAATATGTGGTTTCCTTAACATTATACAGTATGTCATTAATTAAATAACATGCAAACATGGGAATCCACACCATATACTGTAATGAATCTTTCTACTACATTTTTAACACAACCTAACAAGTGTACCATAAAATGTAATTCTCGTAAGTACAAAGAGTTCCGTGTCATGACATAATTACGTGCCAAAACAACTGTTTTCAATTACACCTTTCGTAATTGTGCCTCACACTCATAAGACGGCATTAAGCAGCCATTCAGAATTGGCCTTAAATTAATGAACACATAAATGCGGAGGTGAATAATTAAATGAAAGCGAGAGGCCTCCGCGTGTGAGAGTGCTGCCTTGAGATTAGCATTCGCATTTGTTTACGCCTCCGATTCCAACGGTTAGCCACTCATCATCGCCGTGATTAAGAAACCAGTCATGTGCAACGGAAATACCTTTTGCCTTACCAAGACTGTATATTTCTATATCCCCCTTAAAGATGCATAATTCCAAATTGAATAATGCATATCCAGTCATGATGAATTAATGAACCCCCTTTCATTAAGCAATAAATTATGTATGATAAACAGTTACCTCTTAATGAAAACAAACAACAAGTGGGCAGGTTAAGTGGCAAACGATTGGCCAACGGTTAGTGTGTTCCAAGCGACGGCTGAGCAGGACCCTGCTTAAATGCACATTACTCTTCACAGACAGGTGGGAATACATTTTTCCATGCATGAATTGCCCCTGATTAAAGCTAGACAGCATGAGCGAGATGCTGCTGCTTTGTTTTAATAACCTTCATAGTGTGCCAGCTAAGTATTTGGATCAATAATATAAAATAATATAATAATAGGTTCATATTATTACATTATTATTACAATTTTATAATATATACTGTAACATTATAATATACTGTATGCTGTCTGTTTTGTCTGTTATAATTTATATTCTTGTGTGTACTATTTATAGTCATGACACGAAAAAGCACTTTATACTAACGTGAAACAGCATTTTTTAAATAGTTATCTGTATATTACAGTTAATTTGAGGGTCAAAAAATAAGATGATGACATCATCTGAAAAGGAAAGTCGTTTTTGGTAGATTATTACATTTAGATGAAATACTATGAATATGCATTAAAGGGATAGTTTACCCAAAAATGAAAGTTCTGTCATTAATTACTCACCCTCATGTTGTTCCAAACCCGTAAGACCTTCGTTCATCTTCGGAACATAATTTCTGATGAAATCCGAGAGCTTGTCCTTACAACATTTCTGGGCCTTAAACGTGTCAGTTGTGCTGCTGTCTATGCAGGGTCAGAAAGCTGTCGGATTTCATCAAAAATAACTCAATGTGTGTTTGGAAGATGAACGAAGGTCTTACGGGTTTGGAACAACATGAGGGTGAGTAATTAATGACAGAATTTTCATTTTTGGGTGAACTAACCCTTAAAGACAACAAATATTCAGGTTTGATTTTATGTTGACTTTTAGGTATATATACTGTATAGTGTAAATGCATCATTATCAGCAGTATCAGAACATGTTGCATCTCATTTTTCATGCCTGACATCCAAAAACTATTGAAAATGCATCTGATTTCAGCCAAGAGAGTTGGTGTTCTCATTATCTATTCATCTCTATTTCAAATTAAATGCAGGAGGGGGAAATCACATGAATTTTGGTGGTCTGTGGCTGGGAATGAAATGAACTGTGCTTGAGATTGTGAATGCGTGTCATGTCGATTCACACACACATCACTCATGCTGGCTCTGGCAGTGTCCTGTCTTGCTCTTATTTGTTATGTGAGTGCCCCTGTGCCGCCTTCTCTGAGTCTAATGAGCCTTTGATTGACAGCCGCTGTCTCTGAGCTCAGTGGGGCTCCTCCGCTCACAACATCCTGTTGGCGGCTCCGCTTCTCCTTCCCTCCCATCCACCTTCCCCCCTCAAGAGCCTCCGTACTGATCAACCTAAACCTCGCTCTTAGCAGAGTTGTGCTTCTGACTTGTTTTGCTTGCCCCCTCCCTGTCAGCGTGGTGAATAGTACAATTATTGTCTTATAACCTTCTTCCAGTCTGAAAAATAATGAGGTGACGGATTTGTCCCTCTCTCCCTCCCTTACCTTCCGGTTTTCTGAGCCTCAGCAATTCTCTGCACACTTTCTTTCCCCAAAGAGTGTATTGGATGAGGTTGAAGTCCTGTAAAGGTTATTTTATAATGGATGGGGCTTGATAATTGTACCTTCTTTATCTTCTAGACTTGGTGGTGTCTGTAGAACAAGATCTGATATTAATAGCCAAGCTTATTCACTTTTGTTTGTATTGTAACATATTCCTTAGTCAGCTTACATAAATCATACAGTACTTTGACTCAAATTGAGAAGTTCTGACTGCCAACTGACATTTGTTGTTTTCCCAAGCATCCCTCTTAAACTTCGGACTGTTTTTAGAAGGAAGTGACCCCAAATGAGAATTGATGTGTTGTTACAAGCAGGAAGATAAACTTTTCCATAGGAGAAATGTTTGGAGTTGCAAAATCAGCATTTAATGTGGCTCAAAAGACTGAGAGATACGTACTTGATCATTTTTTTATATATTCCAAAGTAAGATCCTAGAGGCCTGATGGGAAATAAACAATGGTTTAATGTGGACAGCAGAACCTGCCTGCTACAGGCAGAGGAAGAGCAAAATTGAAACAACAGACTCAATGAAACCCAAAACTACAGTAAAATATCATCCTGTGAGACTGATTTCAGCTGTGAGGTTTACGTTTTAGAATTCAAGTAAATATGGAACACTTTGAAAATGGTGAGTTCATATTTAGATGGGTTGAATTTGACTGGGCAAGATTTCATCATATTTGCAAGTTTTAGTAGTGCAATAGATGGTTTTAAACCGGTCTATTGGAATGCTGTCTGTTTATCTGCCTCTGGCAAGTGGAATGATATGTGATAAGAAAACTAAAGGAAATGTTGTAATGATGTTTGCTGTCATCATGAACTAGTTGGTTAAAGGTGCCATAGAATGAAAAACTGTCTTTACCTTTGCATAGTTATATAATAACAGTTCTGTACATGGAAATGACATACAGTGAGCCTCAGACACCATAGTTTCCTCCTTATGTAAATCTTGTGATTAAAAAAGACCACTGAAAAACAGGCGAATCAGAACATAACACAGACTGTGACGCAACAGTCTGGATCACTACGCCCCATCATTCCATAAACCCGCCCTTGTTCTAGGCAAGCGCCAGCTGAACCATCAGAAGTTCTGCAGGTGTTGTAAATAAACAAGCGCGGACAACAGCGAAAATGGCAGATCATGGAAATAAATGTAGTGTTCCAGGCTGTGCAGGGGATGTGAAGTGCATTGATGGGTTGGTGTCTGTATTCAGAAAGGCACGGAAAGCAAATAACGCATTCTAATAAAATAACGCGAGCCACTAAAGGGACATGGTTAGCTCCTTGTTAGCTGTAGCCTGTTACAGTACATAAGATGTCACTTACCACATAAACAGAGTAAGGAGAGATGAGGATGATGGCGAATGATTTACAGATCCTGAGCACCACTGACAAGCGTCTGATCTTGTGAAATGTGTGGTAAGTACTGTTGCTCCATAATATAAACAGAGTTTGTGCATCGTGTCTCTTGAAAGTGAAACTATAACACGATCGACTGATCGTTCAAAAGCAGTTTCAATGCCTCGCGTATTAATAACGGCTCTCTGATGCCCGCGTTTTATATACAGTATAATTACCAGACGATATAACTGCGAGAGAAAGTATTTAAAATATATATATTTTCCTCCCTGTGTTTCCTTCTTGCTGATGAGTGGCACTGTGAAACAGCCAATCAGAGCAGAGCTCAACATTAAGGAGCACTGTGAAACAGCCAATCAGAGCAGAGCTCATTATTATTCATGACCCTGCCAAATAAGCCATTAACAGACCATTTCATTCTAGGGAGAAATTCTAGGGTTGTAAATGGACATGTAAAATCGTTTCTGGAGATTTTTTTGCCCTTACCTAAGCCACATACCTTCTATGTAGATATCAGAGAACAATTTAAAATACTGTATCAATGCATTCTATGGCACCTTTAAATAAATAGCGGGTTAAAGAAATTCATCCGAAAGTAAAAAATACACACCCTCGTGTCTTTTTGATACTCGTATGGCTTGCTTGCTTTCGTTTGGCACACAAAAGGAGATATTTATTGCAGATTGTCCAGGCTGATGTTTTCCATACAGAGAAAGTGAACACTGAAAACAGCTGTTAAGCACAGACAGTGGTCTGTTTCTCACACCAAGTTAACAGGTTGAATTGTGATGCAGTGCACAAATTGTATTGACTAAATTTATCATGCTTTTATGGTGCTTTTTTGTCCTTTTTGGAGCTTGACAAGTCCTGGTCTCCATCCACTTCAATTCATAGCTTTCAGTCACGTGACCAGCTCGAAGACTTGGAGGGCAAAACATCCATTGAACTGCAGCACAAGTGTGTCAATTTTTAAATGTTTCCCAGCCGCAAATATTTAGATCACCTCTCAAAAGAATAAAACAAAGGTATTTCTAAACAAAATGCACTTTTGGCCATTTGCAATCCATATTAAAGCACCCGCGGCAATATTTAAATAATAAACAGTGCGACAAAACATTATAAAAACACTTAAAGTGCCGTAATATATTTAAAACGGTAATATTAAAAGATCAAATTCATTATTCACCATATTAATGATGCATAGTTTACATAGGCAAGCAGATGAGGCCGGAATATGAAAGCAATCTGTTTAATGGATAAGTGTTTTCCTTATAATGGTTTTCTATGGGAAGCCATTAACGTGAAACTGTGCACATTGTGTTTATATTCTGGCTTCATCTTCTTGGCTGTACAAAATATACATAATCAATAAGGTGTTTACTGAATTTCGCCTTTTAATATCTGCGTTTTTCTACATTATTAATTGATGTAATCTGCGTAAAAATAACTGGCGGTCAGTGGAGCAAAGCTTCATTTTGCCCTCCAGGTGGGCGTTCCTATAAGGGTGTGACGGCGCGTGAAAACTATCAATAGTGTGCAAAACAGATAATATTTCTGTCAATGAGGCTTTAAAAAAAAAAAGGTGTAGTTCCCAAAATGAACATTCTCTCATCATTTACTTACTCATGGTGTTCCAAACCAATGAGACTTTTATTCAACAAGTTGTTTTTAATGAAACTTGACAAATTTCTGTCTCTCCATTGAAATGCCATTCTACCAAAACTTTGAATCTTCAAAAGTTCATTAAAAGACATTGTATAGAATCCATACGAATTGAGCATTTTTAAGTCTTCTGAAGAGACATGATTACTTTATCTGATGAAAAAAACATTTATTCTGATATAATGATTGATCAGTGGCAACGCACATACATAGAGCACATGAAATATGGTAATCAGAGGATCATAGTTGAGCTTAAGAAGATCATAGTTGATTTAAATCACTTGGTTCACATGGATTTTGTTTACAATGTGTTTACGAACTTTTTAAAATGTCATACTTTGAATACAGGGATAGAAAGCTCTCAGGTTTCATTAAAAATATATTTATTTGTGTGTTGAAGATGAAAAAGTATTTTGGGTTGGGAACAACTTGAGGGTGAGTAAATGGTGACACATTTTAAATTCTGAGTGAAATAACCATTTAATTTTGGTATTGTTTCTCAATTGTTTATGAAATGAATAATTATTGTGTGATGTTTGAAAGCATATGGACATGATGTCTTGTCTCATGCCTTTTAATGTCATCATAATATTAGTCTATACTATGTATTCTGTTTTAAAACCTAGTCAGCAAAACTACAAGGACTGAATTATGGGAACACTTTGTAATTAACAGTTTTGGCCATTCGTATATTTCCAGTGAAGACAAATCTACTGTATACAATGACATTTTAGAGAAAAGCTTCCAATGTTGTTGCAACAGTTTGCAGAGCCGTTCTATTTCAGAATGATAATGCCTCCCTGAGCACAAAGCACAGTCCATAAAGAAAAGATTTAGTGAGTCTGATATGGAACAACTTGACTGGCCTGCACAAAGGCCATAGCAGAACCTCACTCAACACTTTTGAGATGATTTGGAACACAGAGTGAAAACCAGACCCCATCACCCAACATCAGTTCCTGACCTCACTGATGCTCTTATGCACCAATTGGAGCAAATCCAACATCTAGTGGATAGGCTTCCCAGAAGGGTTGAAGCAAATAAAGTACAATTTGAAATAAAATTGTCCAAATTCACTGGTTGAGGTGTTTGGGTGTCCACAGACTTTTGCTTCTGACGTGTTGAGTTCAGTAGTTTGACATTAGCATGTTGTTAAGTTATCAACATTAAAATAACAAACATTGATCAACTTGACACTTAACTGTTTTAGTAATGCAAATATATTACCTACTTTTCTTGCCTTAAAATGTTGTCTACTGTACATATGCCGCTCACTGGGTTTTGGAACTGAGCCCTTGTGACTGTCAGTTGACATCACTTGGCAAATTACACACTGCACATCTTGCTCTTTGTTGAATCTTAGACTGTAAAAATCATAATGAAACCCTCATGCTTGGTGTAAATGTGGCCTACATATCTGTGCAACCATGAAATGTAGACCTTGAATCATTTGCACATGATGCAACCAAAGTATTCATCTTGCAAACACGTTTGACTTGTAAGGACTGTCAGTTTTTATATACAGTATTTGTTAAATATAGAGGAAATTATGATTATGCTGTTGCATAAGCCAACAGATCGTCTGCTCCAAAACCTAGTGAGCTTCCTAAAGAAGGAGCATTGTAAGGCATCATAGCCACACGCAAATTCAACAAAGTCTCACTGGAAAAACATGGGAAAAATGTACCTCTACCTGCTCCAACTTGTTTTTGCAGGGTTATTTGTACAGTGCCATGCTTTGACCTCAAAACACCTTTACTATTGTGCATGATTTGCAAACTAATACATTTTGATGTTTGTATCACATAGTCAACTCCATATGCGTAGCTTTTCTAACATGGTAAACTTGCTCAGTAGCTCACTTGGTACAGTACTGCAATTGCGATGCAGAGCGTTCAGGTACAAGTCCCATAAAACACAATCACAATAAAATAAATCAATGACTTGTAGAAGCAAGCTACAATGGCATAGTTGCTTCAGAAAATGCATTTTTGTCTCACATTTGCTTTTGGTTAGAGTTTAGGTGGTACATTGCTTTCAAACACGATAGAACATTCACATTTTAGTACTACTTAATGTACATTTTATTAACTGTGGCAATACATACAACAACAAGCGTAATAAAACTGTGCCAGATTCATGTTCAATCAATTTAGGATTAAACCGATCATGATTTTAGCACCACATATTGGACAATTCATTTTGAAAGTGTCATGAAATTGGCAAGAAGCAATGTAATATCCTGCAGAAATATGGTATGTTTTGAGCCTGAGTTGCAAAAATTGTTGGTCACCAGTGCTCACCACCTCATTAAATAGTTACGTTTTCTTAAGCTATGAGGTTGGAAGCAATTCTATAATAGATATCACAGAGATGGAGATAACATGTTTGCTCAATGAAGTGTTATATATATCATTGCCTTCCCATAACATGGTAAGCTTTCTACTAAAAAGACGATATGAAGTTAAAAACATTGGTTTCATTGGTATTCATGTTATTTAAAATTATCTGAATTATGTGAAATTATCATAAGGATTTTGTGCTGTTTTTGTTGAACATTCCTCAGATTTTATAGTAACAGACCACCTTTTGTCCAGTTGGTGTACTGCAAAGCCAATCTTTGAACATAAGCCCATCCAGTTTGACAGGAATGCCAAAGGTCAGAGTGCAACACTGCAAGCTTCAGAATTAGGCTTGAGATCCTGACCTCAAAGGTCTTGTCTGGTTGATCAGGTTCCATATGTTGTGTGTAGAGCCCAATTTAGTTGCTTTTGCAGTCCCAAGTAAACACACGTGTCACCATGAACTGCTCTCTTCTGCAAAATACTTTTACTTACATGGACCTTCATCCGGGTTTTTCACAAATAAAAAATTAGACTGTGTGTGTGTTAAGCAGACATTAAAAATATATCTTTCTGAAAAATATTCCTGGTGAAAATTATGGATATGGTGACTACATGAGGTCAGAAACTAACAGAGTTTTCAGATAAATGTGCAAAATAGTACTGTTGTCTAAGGTGACCTTTTATTATGCTATTTGAAATGCAGAAATTATCCCAGCCTCGGCACCTATAACTAAGATACAGTCTTACTTCACCATGCTCTCTCTCTCTCTCTCTCTCTCTCTCTCGCTCCCTTATTGCAAATCCTTAGACCCTTATTTGAATGAAAAACAGTCATTTAAGATTTGGCACAAACCATTGCGCATGAGAATGTAAGACATTGACAAGCTGCCAGCTCCATCCAGACATGACAGAGAGCTCTAGAGCCCGAGGCTCCTCTCGTGGAAATTATGAATATAAAGTCATGCATTACAGATGCCGGGGTGAATTTATTCCTTCCCTTTAGCAGAAGTCGGAAATGTAGTTGGGACAAATCGATGAAATATAGTTTATCACTGTCGACCTAATCATTTGCTAATGGCTACTATCAATTGTCGGCCTGAAGCCTGCACTCCATACTCGACTGCAATTAAAGCCAACAAATATTGGATAGGGTTTAGCATCAAATCCCATGTTTATACATCATTATTCACTCTGTGGTGTTTTCAGCATCAAATACTGTGCACTACTTGAAATTTATTAAAATATTGCTAGTATTCCGAAAACCCAAATAATAGGTTATACAGTTTAAACAAAGAAGGGTTATTATGCAATCTTAGCATTTACATTTGTTCATAAAAAAAAAAAAAAAAAAAAAAATTATTGTAGCAAGTATGGGCTGAGCCCACAGTCCATTTTAGACATCTGAGGTACAATGTAGTTACTCGTGCATTGAACTTGTTTTTACCTTACTCAAAAGTGTTAATATTTACTTCAACATAACTGAGGTTTTTCACTCTATCTATTCGCTTTTTGGTGTTTGCTTGTTCCAGACAGTCTGTCAATCTCTGCATTAGAGGCAAGGACCAGTAGATGGCAGTAGATGACTCTCTTTAGTGAGTCATTGAATTGTTATTTCAACAGTTTTGTTCAAAAACACAGATTCATTCAGGAATGGAAAAAGTAGCTATATATTTATTAGGGCTGCAACAACTAATCGATAAAATCGATTATTATCGATTATGAAAATCATCGACAACGATTCTCATTATCGATTAGTCGGGTCTGCCCACAGTGCATGTCCAACTTCAGCCGGTTGCTCAAATTACAGCACTGAATAACGCATTTCTATGGACAAAATGCATCTAAAAATAGTGAAGGAAACAGAATGAGATGCCGCGGGAGAAGTACGTGATTCAAGCTGCCCAAAACATGATAATTCTTTATTTTGAGCTTTAAGTTAATGCATTAGTGTAAAGGCTTGCCCTGTCAGGCGCTGTGACACATGCGTGTGCGTCCTCAGTGCAAAAAACTTTCAGTTTACGGTCATATCCTTATCTATAAATGTCACAAATTCATGCGAAGCATTTCCATTTTTGCATAAAGGTCCGTCCTGACAGCCTGTGTTAAGTTTAAAATACGCGGCGGGCGCATGCACGTGCGTCAGACAGACGGAACACAGAGAGGGAGACAATTAACGGGATATGCAGCGCGAAATTATCCATTGCACTGAATTATCTGTTGTTGAAAGTTAATTTAAGGTTTAAAAGTCAACATGCAGTGTGAATATTTTATGAGAGTAGGAACCTTAAAGGGATAACAGCATGTGATTGTCTGAATATAAATATGAGACGCTCCATAAACGCCTTTTACAGGATAAAGAAATGACAGTAAGACGTGACTGTGATCAAAGTCAACGTGTGTTCCTGCAGAACATTCCTCTCACCTGTTGGTTAACACTGAGTCTTTATTCTTTATTATTATTTACATTTTTAAAAGAGATTTAAACTATATTCACTATATACAATGCTTAACAAATTTATTAAAACAAATTTATGTAAGATTTTTAACAAATTGATGTAAGGTTTGTGCCACTGCTGCTCTAAACTAACAGCATTGGTGATTAACAAAATCATGTTTTAGCTTTCTGTATTGGTTAGTCCTCCAAAATGCGTAAGCTCTTTAGTAACAGTAGTAGGCTATTTCTAATGCTATAATATAATTATTGCTGTTATCTATGAAAGAAAGGCAGAGCACTTTATAGTGTTTTTTTTCAGATACCCAATTACAGTCAAAAAGTACATCAAGAATGCAAGCTGTTATGAGGCCATTTTTGTTATTATAAATACTAAATAGTTGTTTCTGTTTGTAATTTGCCCAATAAATTACAATAATATTTTTAGATTTTTTTTTTGACAGATTCCTAAAATATTTGTTTTCTCTTTATGACAGGTGGTCTAATAAATTAAGCCCTGTATGTTTTCATAGCATTCAGTTTGTTTGAAGGACATTGAGCAGAATGTGGAATAGTGTGTTTTTTGTCAATAAAATAAAATAATTGTATTTAATCCGATAAATCAATTAATCAAAATAATAATCGGCCAACTAATCGATTATCAAAATAATCGTTAGTTGCAGCCCTAATATTTATTTTAGCGAGTCACTGAATTATTCACTCGACCGATTTGCTTTAAACGGCGGTCCATTCAGAAATGAAATATTAATTAATTGACTATTGTCGTTATTGGTTATTATTGGAATTTATTTGTCCAGCTTATTCTCAAATGTGAGGATTGCTCTGTTTGTTTGTTTTTACTACCATTTTATAGATATCCATTCAGCTATTTTGTCCTATTTCTTGCACTTATAATTGTGATACAGACCTTGTGAATTAAAATAGCTGACAATATGATTCATAGCCATTGAAGAACATTTTTTGAAAAGCAGTAATAACAGGACACTCGCCATCATATATTGCTGTAATAGGCAATATCCAGAAAAAACATTTTGTTAATATCAATATATATTTTATGTTAGACTTCTTTCCGACCTTTCATCATATTTCTGTTAATACGTTCACTCATTACAAATGTTTGACTTTACTGAACTAGTAGAAATAATATGGCATCTGCTTTTGGGAGCTGAGTGCTGCTGAAACAATCAACACATATATAACCTATATACCGTTGCCTTGAGTAATGCATTCTACACACGACATGCTTTGTCCTTTAGCGTTTGGAGCACAGGGGAAAAGCGCGAGGAGCAATGGGGTGCGTGTCTCTCAGCATTTCCTTAATGTATTTATTTTCCCTACTTTTGCTGCCTCAACATATACAACAGAACAGCTGCTGGCGTCGGGAACGCATGTTATTTATTCATCAGGCCCTGGAGTGCTTCAGCGCCATTTTCAAAGATTATTTTTGTGTTGCTGTCACAGTTTGGCCTGTGTCTGATAAAGACGGCGATGATAACTACAGCCAATGCTCAGTGTCAGGCGGTGGGGCTAAAATTCCTATAATGTACACCCTAAGAACAGCCTTTTTGCATTTGTTTTTTCAGGTCAAGCTGGGAAACATATATATAATGCAAAAGACACTGCATGTTTTTTTGCAGTAGATATTTATCTGCTCTTTCGAGTCCATAAAGAATATGAAGGGCAATATGTTGTTGTTTATTCAGATGCTGAGCTCTTCATCCTGATGTACGCCTACAAATTTTGATGTTAAACTGAAAAGATCGACTAACTACAGTACACCGATGCTTTTGTTTGGTTAGACTCTGTATTCTTATACAGTACATGTATTATTCATGAACAAACAGTTTCTATTCTGACTGACAGAAACCTTTTACTGCCTTTTCTAGAAGGAAATTAGTTTTCTGAATCTGTTGTGCTACATTTTAAGGTGCAGTTCTTATCTCCACACCGAATGAGGTATTCTCCTCCACGTCGGACCACCACAGTGCGTATCGATCCGTCTGTAAGATCAGTTGTGAGCCAGAAAGAACAGTATCGGCAGGAGGGTCGAGTCCGCAGCGGGGATATCTCGGAATATGACGTGAATATGGCACATTGATCAGTCCTTTTCTGACCCTGGCCTTTTACAAATTGCAACCTTTTTAATATTGGCATGCCGGGCCGCTTTCAAAGATAGCTGCTATCCTAAATGACAAGGTGAAAAGAGAGGTGTATGAACCGTCCAGCGGGGGAGTCATAGGTGTCAATACCCTCGTGCTGTATTGACAATTAAGGCTGTTTTGCCCGTCTGAGCGTGATGAGATTTGACAGGACCTTGACTTTGATCTTGACCCTGAAGTCTTATCTTGGAAATATGTAATTTTGGCCCCCTGTGAGATTCACTTAGAGGCTTTTCCCGAGACATCCAGTGGCTACCAACCGCAGAGTTAATCATTGAAGAAGTGGGAAGCAACAGCGTTTTGCATTGCAATGAAATTGCTTTAGGACTTCAGTAAAAACGATATCAAACTGGTCGTACTTGCTAGGAGAGCTTGAACCCAATGTCCTCTTTTTCTCCCAAGCTATGAGAGGTTGCAATTGGATGGAGTAGACGTTCTTGAACAAGCTCTGTCTGACCAAAAACAGCTCATTATTATAAGTGGCCAGATGTAGTCATATGACGGACAGATCTTGTCCTTCCTGTTCTTCTCTCTTTTTGCATCTGTAAGGGTTAGTGGTAAAAATGTGGTTGAAATCAGAAAACCGCTAACAAGTACATGGAGAGCAGTCTTTCTCTGATGGAGGATTTAGACACATATTTTGGAATACTGTTTGGTCTCAATGACTTTCCAAAAGCATCTCTCTCTCTCTCTCTCTCTCTCTCTCTCTCTCTCTCTCTCTCTCTCTCTCTCTCTCTCTCTCTCTCTCTCTCTCTCTGTCTCTCTCTTGTTAAGCGCAGTGATAAAATACACAAAGAGCAGCCTAGGGGCCCCTGACAACCTTAATCCTCCCCTGAACGCAACCTAGGTCACACACGTTAGGTATGTATTTGTTTTTTGACAACATTTTAGATTATTTATTTTTTGAAACTCACACTGTCAGTGCCGATGCCTCGACATGAAGCGCAACGAGTCCAGGCGAGTGTTCGACTGGACGATTGTTCAAGTCCCAGCTCACGGACCTTTCCTTATCCAGTCTCCCCTCTCTCTCCCACTTCACTTCCTGTCTCGCTACTATCATTAAACATACCATCTTGATATAAAAAGAAAGAAAATGTATTCCTTGAAATATTTATTTCTGTCTGTCTGTCTTTGTGAATATAATCAAAGCTGAATGTTATAAAATTGCAGTAGCATGTGTAGAAAAGAAGAATTAAAAGAGGAAAAAATAAGAATTAGGGATAATCAATTAATTATGTATAATCTACTGCCACCATTTTGTGAATAATATTTAATCATGTAATCCATGAAATAGTAACTAATCTGATTATGAGCATACACACACACACACACACACACACACACACATGTATACACTCACTGGCCACTTTATTAGGTACACCTTGCAAATACCGGGTTGGGCCCCCTTTTGCCTTCAGAACTGCCTTAATTATTCGTGGCATAGATTCAACAAGGTATTGGAAACATTCCTCAGAGAATTTGGTCCATATTGACATGATAGCATCACGCAGTTGCTGCAGATTTGTCGGCTGCACATCCATGATGCGAATCTCCCGTTCCACCACATCCCAAAGGTGCTCTATTGGATTGAGATCTGGTGACTGGAGGCCATTTGAGTAAAGTGAACTCATTGTCATGTTCAAGAAACCAGTCTGAGATTATTTGAGCTTTGTGACATGGTGCATTATGCTGCTGGAAGTAGCCATCAGAAGATGGATACACTGTAGTCATAAAGGGACATAGTCAGCGACAATACTCAGGTAGGCTGTGGTGTTTAAACAATGCTCAATTGGTACTAAGGAGCCAAAAGTGTGCCAAGAAAATATCCCCCACACCATTACACCACCACCACCAGCCTGAACCGTTGAGACAAGGCAGGATGGATCCATGCTTTCATGTTCTTTATGCCAAATTTTGACCCTACCATCTGAATGTCGCAGCAGAAATCAAGACTCATCAGACCAGGCAACGTTTTTCCAATCTTCTACTGTCTTATTTTGGTGAGCCTGTGCGAATTGTAGCCTCCGTTTCCTGTTCTTAGCTGACAGGAGCGGCACCCGGTGTGGTCTTCTGCTGCTGTAGCCCATCTGCTTCAGGGTTCGACGTGTTGTGCGTTCAGAGATGGAATTTAGCATACCTTGGTACGAGTGGTTATTTGAGTTACTGTTGCCTTTCTATCATCTCTAACCAGTCTGCCCATTCTCCTCTGACCTCTGACATCAACAAGGCATTTTCGTCCACACAACTGCCGCTCACTGGATATTTTATCTTTTTCGGACCATTCTCTGTAAATCCTAGAGATGGTTGTGCGTGAAAATCCCAGTAGATCAGCAGTTTTTGAAATACTCAGACCAGCCCGTCTTGCAACAATCACCATTCCACGTTCATAGTCACTTAAATCCCCTTTCTTCCCCATTCTGATGCCTAAATGCATTGAGTTGCTGCCATGTGATTGGCTGATTAGCAATTTGTGTTACCAAGCAATTGAACTTACCTAATAAATTGCCGTGTGTGTGTGTGTGTATATGCCACATGCCTATGTGTTTTAAAGCCATTCTGACGCCATATGCAGATGTGTGTGTGGGCCCAAATGTGGTATAAGCCAAGGATATCCCAGCATGTGTATGCCGGTATGTATGTGACTTGCTTCTATATTATGAGGAATTCTGCATGGTAACAGATGTCAGCTGTTTAAAGTGTTATTAGGTTTGGTGTTTGGTGATGAATTTTTGGCTCAAGGTCTGCATTTAAAGTCACACCAGGTGTTCAGCTGGGATTAGGACTTGCTTTCTGCAGACCAGTCAAGTTCTTCCACACTGACTGAATCATCATTTCTCTTTGATCCTTGCCTTATACACAGAGGCACTGTCATGTTAGAATAGAAAATGGTCCTGTGTTGCTATACAATTAGAAGCACACAATTCCCTAGAATATTATTATTTGCTTAAACATTAAAATGTGTACTCATGGAAATTACTAAAGTAGTCAAACCTTTCATTAGAAGGGGGTGACCCAATACTTTTGACAATATAGTGTATATAAAGCAATTGAACCTCTGACATGGACCCAAAAATTTGTTCTCACCAACAGAAATGTGGAATGTATAAAATACATGACAACTTGGCGTAAAAAAACATAAAAAACACTATACTTGTTTGTTTGTATGTAAAAAAATTAAACTGTTTAAAATACAATTTTAAAATAAATGCAACTACCTAAATTGAATGTTGTGAAAAGCATTGAGAAAACAAGTATTTGTGACAAATAGACAACTTGTAGATTCACATATTTTTTTCACAAAGACATGCCTGCAGAAGAATGAACATCTCTGTGTAAAAATGCAGTCTAAATGTTTACACGAGTCTCCCATGGAGTAAGTCAAGACAAATGTGCACACAGACATACATTTATCTGTTTTGCTCCCCCTTCTCTTTTATATACGCATACATGCTCTCCCTCCATAGGATATCAGGATAGGGAATGAATCACATAAGCTGTCAGCAGGTGGTGCTCTTTGGGCAAGTTTTACTGCACTTGGAGCCCCTTCAACATGCCATCGATCATCATTTTCACAGCATGTCAGAGAGCTCTGAAAGAGGCCAGAGGCCTGTCATCTTCGACCATCGCGTACCTTCATGCCAGCAGATGTCATTTTGCATTAGACCGCTGTGGGCGTAAGGGTGGGCACATCACACATACCAGTCAACATGTGTGACACGCTTGCTGTGGTCTGATTAAGTTCAGCGAGTGCCGTGCATGTGGAACTATAGGTTTCAGTTGATGTCACTGAGTAAAAGGCTGATTTCGGTACTAAAATGCACTGACCTCTACAAACTAAATATGACTCTTTTTCTAGCTAATGAGAATGATTTTAAGTCAGGAATCTAATTTGGGGGAGTTTGAATAAGTATGTGTTTTTAGGTGAATCTGTGTTGGAGTATATGGGTCAGTTTTCCACATTAAAGCCATTTCCCCCCTCCCTATGGAAACTTAGGAGCCATAACCAGCTTTTCTCAAATATTATCCTAGCACATCAATGTTGTATTAACCTTCTGAGCAGTCTCTTTGGGAACAGACTGTCTGATTACTGTCTTTTTTTAAAATAGATTTACGTGTTTAATTGGGACTTCCAAATTAATGTTAATTTAGCACAATTATTATTACAAAAAAAAAAATTGTGGTGAACTGTATGCCAGTGCCAGGTTTTTGGTCAGCTGTATGGAAATATGTCACATCTTGTGAAACTGAAATAAAAATTAAATCAGTAAATCAATCAGTCAATAAATAAATATATAAATAAATAAATGTTTTGGCCAACCGATATTTTAGTATGTATGTGTGTGCATGTATTTAATCAAATTAATTTTATTAGATTTTTTTTACATCAATTGACAGCCCTTATTTTAATGGGATATTAAAAAGCAGTCATGTGTATTGCCTTGATTACATTAAAATTTTCCAGTTTTTGACGACTCAGCAACAGCATATTGGCAGTCAATTAAGATGTGTAATAACGTGATGGAGGACAATTTGAAATGATCTGCACTAAAAGTCTGACAGCCTACTTTTAAAAGGGTCAACGTGGTGACCTTTACTCACTAGGGGCTGTAGATACACAATATGCCTCTTTCTGCTTGAGCGAGACTTTCTGCGTTTTAAAATGAAATGTCAATGAAGAGCCGTCTGCTCGTCTCACACACCTCAAGCTTGTTTCTCATTTTCCCTCACAATAGAAATCAATGCAAAAGTCATTCACATATTCATTTCCAAAATGCAGTCCCGCTGTTTCAACCTATTTGAGAATTGGCTGACAAATGATTCCTTTTCACATTATTACTTTGAGTACGTAACAGCCAGTGGGATCCAGTTTTGGACACTTTCCCCTCAGTTAATAATCCTACCTTATGATCATCAATCTTTGCCGACAGATAATATTGATTGGAGGCCAGATTAAATCAGAGTTATTCCACTGCTGTGGGTATTACAGAGTGCCGCTATTATATTGAAATGACTCTTGATTTAATATCACCAGAACGCTCTGCAGAGATATACAGCTCTCGTAGTCTGTGGTTTTACCCAAAAGGAACATAAACCAAAAGATTGATGGAAATAGAAACGTATTTAATAAAATTGCTCATTTATGCTAATTAGCGGTGTTGCAAGGACTTGCTATTCCTCATACCTAGGTTTGAACAGACCCCAAATCTCATGTATTACACTTTGGCACCTATAGACATTAATGACAGCTCAGATTGTGTGATTTGTTGAGGAGAGGTGTGCTACTGTTTTTCAATTTTTCAGATGTTTGCTTCGAAGGCTATAAAATGGTCTTATAGACCCACATTAGATTAGTCTGGTAATTTTGACTTGGACCAGTAAGCAACAACCTACCCACCTGGAACACCCCAGCAACCACATAACAACAACCCCTACATTTTGGAAATCATTACAACCATTACATCTTGGAAATATTGTAATCTCCAATAACTTAATTTCACCCCCCCCCCATTTTTTATGCATTTTAGTGTACATCATAAAAAAATAAACAATGGAAGCTTGTTTCCGCCACTGAATAAAAAAGGTCATTACTGCAATAATTTTTTTCTCTAAATTGCGAGTTTATATCTCACAATTCTGACTTTACAACACACAGTTGCAAATTATAACATCAGAATTGAGAGATGTAAACTCGCAATTGTGAGTTAGAAAGTAACTCCCTATTCTGAGAAATGAATCTAATTCTGAGCTATAAACTTGCAGTTGCGAGAAATAGTCAGAATTGCGAGTTTATTTCTCAGAATGTTGAGTTTCAGTAATTCTGACTGGAATCCCCCCCCCCCCTCATGGCAGAAACAAGCTTCCCAAAAAAAAGATGTTTTTGTTCCTATGTTATTGCAGCTGCCATATTACTCACTCCAAATGCTCCTTAATTTCATATTGCAAAATGTTCACTGAACTTGTGATAGTATTTGCAGAATATAAAGTCGATTCATGGCAGAAACTCGAATGGGAATATGAAATTGACCCTGTTTAAACAATGCTACTATACAGTTATGAAAAGTGAGTGCTGGAACTGCGTCTCCTCCTGCCAAAGCTGTTTTTGGAAATGGCTCTTCTGTGACCTAACATGTAGCTGATGAAATTTTGCCCATAAGGCAGCAAGAGCGTACCGCCTCTGACTTTGTTCTGGGGAGACAGGTGCTGTTCAACTGCTCATGACATCACAACAAGTGTTTGCATGACTCCTGCAGTCTTCCTGACAAACGCCCTCCGAGCATTAAAAGGAAGACAGGGTAGGGAGAGAACTAGAAAGGTGCTTTTGCATTCACACGTTCACTAAACTTTTTTCTAGGTCCTGTTGGATCTGAAACCGTATTTCAGAAATTCCACTGAAACTGACAACTGAATGAAAAAGGCATAAGTTTATTGCCCAGCTGTGGCCCCCTGAGAGGATATGAAGTAAAGGCCACCTTTCATTAAGTGCCAACAAACCCTTAAAAACAGGTGCACATGTATTCAAAAGTTCAATTGAGGTTATGACCACTTTCCCCTCTAAGCGATTGATGCCAGTGTACATAGATGATGTGATAAATGAATCACATGTGAGTCTCTTTACCACAAAACATGTGGCACTGCAGCTGATATCCACGTCACCTTTCGCTTTAGTTTACTTGTTTTATTATGGTGGTTTTCCTCCTTTGTAACTCCAAAGTCCTCAATTTTCAATATTCTAAGGCTCCTCTGCACTGTTTAATGACACAGACTAAGGCCGTCAATACTCCTAAATAATTAATAGTGATTTAAACTCAAGATTTTTGTTACTGTGGACATTCTTGGGTCAATGGCAAATAGAGGATCCACGGTAAAGAAAAGGGAAAGTATAGTTTAAAACATGTCAAATTGTTGTCATGTCATATTATTTTGTTCAGGTTAATTTAATGACCTATGATTTAGGTTGGAAAACGTCATTATATATTATAGATACAGTATATACTTTTTTATCATTATTTTCAAACAAGTTCTAAAATATTTGAGAGTAAAAAAAATCCATGGATTAATTAATTAATTCCTTTTAACATGCACTGTTAATTTATAATATTATTATTATTTTTTTTATTATTTTAATTACCTAAAATGAACAAACATCTCCTTGCCTTGTCAAAATTCATATTTTTTTAACTTGATACATGGCTATGAAGCCAAGTTCTTCAGGGTTCTTTTATGATGTCATTGCCTGTTTATAATTTTTTTTGCATGTAGGTTTGACCACATGAATTTGATTTGGCAAACATGTTTTTTTTTCCTTTTCTTCCTCTCTTTTTTAATTTTTCAAAAATCAGTGAGGAAGGATATGATGTAATTTCCTGTTTATTATAGTTTCTGCATGTAGGTTTCACCACATTAATTTGATTTGGCGGGCAGCTCTCTCTCTCTCTCTCTCTCTCTCTCTCTCTCTCAAATATTAGTAAGCATATGATGTAATTTACTGTTTATATTTTATTTTTGCATCTAGGTTTCCCCACATGAATTTGATATGGAAAACATTATTTTTTATCTTTATTTACAAAATATTAGTAAGAAGTGAAACATTTTAAAAATAAATCAGTTTTTATAAGATAGAAGTATCTTATAATATAGATAAATTCAGATTATATAATTCATTATGATATCAGGACAGTTGTATCGCCCACATTTTTGACTGAACCGAATTTGCCAGAACACTGCACTGTTCAGATTTAGTTGCTTTAGATTTACTGTAACACCAACACTTTACATGCACAGAACAAGATTTGCATTAGTCTGGAAAGGAAGAGTGACGTGATGAGGGTGATTTTGATGGCTGCAGAGGCTGATATCATCAGAGCTCTTTGCTAAGTGCTCAGCATTACATCATCGGGCCCTTCGGCAGCTCGACTTGCAGCATAAGGAGCGCTTCGCAGGAGCCAGCTTCTGTAACTCAGTCCGCTTTGAGGTAACATGAGAAAAAGTCCCAGTGTCCAAATATGAGTGGGTTCATACAAAGGTGAGCTCTGCATCCCCAGCCTGGGAAGCTTTGTAATGTAAGTCACTCATCACCAGCAGCATAAGAAGCCCGAATCCATTATTCACATGAACAAATCATCAGACACTTCAAGCATCCCCACTAAAGGCATTCTAAAGCGACTCAGTGCAGGCGTATATGGAAAAGATTTTCTCAGCTTAGAAGACAAATAATGTATTAAACTTATTGAGTGTTTAGTAAAAGCTAGTCAGTCAACACTTTTTTTTAGTTCTTAAAAAAAGCAGCAAGCTAAGAGAGTCTGTGTGTAACATGAACACCCCAAAAACTTTTTTTTTTTTATATGGCAGAAAAATGTAAATATTAATTTACTGTATATTAATACAATTAACGACTATTTTCCTAAGGATATAGTTAATTTTGTCTAACTTTAGCTTGTTTATGTTTGACAAATGGGTCAAATCTGTTTTATTTTTGTCTTTTTTAACACAAATAGTTTTGTTTGAAATTTTTGTCTTTTTTACACATCAAATAGTTTTGTTTGAGAAACAAACAAAAAAGAAACAAAAACGTACAAAACTGTCTAAACCTCGCTTAATACATCTGAGATGATTTGAAAGATGCGATAATAATCGTGATAACTGATCTCTTGCTAATTTAGTTCTTCAAACGAATTAGCGTATTAGATTAACATATCTGGATTACGTTGTCTAAGATTACTGCACGTTCTCGTGCTCCCCGAAAAGGGCAGATGTATCAATACTCAAAACCACGATCAGCAACGCAGCGATTGGCTGGAGGCAAGACAGCAATTTAATGACATCATATCATTAAAAAAGACACCTGATGTAAAAACTTGACACATTTCTGGACCTTTATAAGGAAACAGCCAAGCGAACAAAACTACATAAATGTGTATAGATATAAATAGATAAATGAGATGTAGGCTAAATAGATAAATGAAATGTGCACTGTTTTTAATGTATTAGTTATTTTTTACATGATTCCCAATTATTTATATTTATGATTTCTAGTATTTGTACAGGCTTTACATTTTACTTCAGTGTGTTGTAATTAGCTATTCATTTAATTTTATCTTTGAAACAGATTTTTTACGTGACCTGCATTAATTACAGTTTCTTAAAGAATGTGTTATCTTCATCTCCTGCGCTTCATCAAGCCCCTCCCATAATATATCTGTCATCACTCAAATTAATGCATGACTCTGATTAATTGTATAGCTTGTGTAAGACTCCAATAAAGTAATTATTTCATCACTAATAAATCTTTTAATGAGTAAAACTGGCTGTGTCTAAATGTATTATAGACTACACAACATTATCTTATTTTCAAATACATTTTTTAATTGTTATTATTTTAAATTATTTCCCTGGTCCAGCAGGGTACTCTTATAATAAAGTAGCAGTAGCTGGGACAGATTTTAAGTATCAATTCTGCTTAAAAGATGCGATCTAATCCTGTTTACATGAAATAAGCCTGCTCCCGAGCAGTTTTAGGTTTACGGACCTGTTGCTATGAGAGTAAGTCCAGGATGAGCTTCAAAGAACCAAATGATCCAAGATCAAGTGAAATCGACAACAATCAAATCCAGCTAACTGAGTTAGCGACGTACGAAGAACGGACCCCAGGTCTTTAAAAATTGACCTGTTTTTGAAAACAAAACAAAACACTTGCAATGCAAAACTTTTTTTTTTTTGCCAGCACATCAAAGGGTTTTGTTTGAGAAACTTCACTTACAGAATGTGCAAGATTGTCTAAACAGGTCTTTAAACATTAACATGCATTTGCAAAGCACATTCCTTTTGATACATTTACAAAGTAATACAAAAAAAGCTAACTTTTTTAATGAACGAATGAACAACAGAGACAATCTTGATTTCAGGGCTAAGTTATATAGTTAATTAGTTTATGAATTGTTTGTAGTTAGCTGCCTTGTTAAAGCAGAGCTCAACTGATATACAGTCCCAAGTGTGCATGCAGTATATTGGCTTGCTGTTTTACAGTGGCTTGTAATGGCTTATCCAATTTAGAGCTGCCACTGCTGTACTGTGTATATACTGTACTATATATAAAACAAACAACATAGGAATCTTCAAGTGGCAGTGCAATAGTTACATGGTTTCTGTTTAGGTTTGTGAGGCCAGTGTGTCCAGAGATGATTGGGTGACCATGGCTCATGAAGATAAATTGGAGGATGATGTAATTCCATATGGCAGGAGTAGATGGGTGACATACTCAGCGATCTGCAGTTTGCTCTGGTTAGCCAGCACTGACATGATAATGATGACAAAAGCTTTACCAGTAAACATCGCTCGGCCAGAGTTGCTCAAAGACTCTTTATGGTGCAGTGAAATACTGAAATTGAAAGATGAAGCATCTCTTTCACTGGCTGTTCGCATATCACCAGTCATAACCAGAGGACTATGACGACAGCGACACTGTTGAGTCACACTGTCAATAATAAGTGCATCTGTCACAGTAATGCAAGCCTGCAAATCACCAGCAGCTATAAGTGCCTAAGACAATGTGTTTCACATCTGTCGACTAGGACAAGGTTTTTTCTCCCTCCTTTTTTCCAGAAATATTAAAGTCATGATGAAACAAATATCGACCCTTTAAAAAAAAAAAAAAAATGTGATTATTGAATAAAAATGTAAGGCAGGGAGTAGGTTCTAGGCATTGATCGTTGAATGGATGTTGGGATGTGGGCGGGCAGGCAGATAATCGTGAGCTTGCAGAGGTGGAGAATTTTTGTAATAAGGGTGCAATTAGATCAAAAACGTGCATTTAGGTTATTTTTTATAAAAAAAAATTACGCTGATTTTATTGGAATTACAGGTAAATGTTAAATATCTTGCTGGCTGATATAGCAATGGTCTTGAGTTTATACTGATATCTATTGGTGTGGATGTAGCATCATGCTAAATAAGTTGATTTCTGCCACCAACTTCATTGTAAAAACAAAATTGCCATTTCAGCTGTCGTTTTATATAGAAGTCACTGAAAAAAAATGTCCTTGGCTGGTCATGTGATCTCAACATGTATGTAAAATGACCCCCAAAGTAATTGGAGGCACTTAAAGATGCACACATATCTTGCATTAAAATAAAATAAATGACATTTGGCTTAAAAGATTTCACCAAAAAATGTATTAGGTTTTGAATGGAAATTTCTGTTTGTCAAAACTCTATAATTAAGGTGTTGAACTGGTCTAAATTATTGTAATTAAATTATTTAACAATATTATTTTATCTATGGAAGCTGTGTGTGTGTGTGTGTGTGTGTGTGTGTGGTGTGTGTGTTGTGTGTGGTGTGTGTGTGTGTGTGTGTGTGTGTGTGTGTGTGTGTGTGTGTGTGTGTGTGTGTGTGTGGGGTTAAGTTTTCACAGTAGGCCACAGTAAAATACAACATTTTAGTCTCTTTTTTTTCTTTAAATAGAGAGTAAAAATATGAATGAATGAATATACATTTTATTTGTTAATGTGTGTTTTACTATGTTTTTAGGCACCAGAGCAAATGCATTCACTGATTTAAAGAGCACTTTCCAGGAAAGAACATTATTCAGTAACCATGAGCAGTTTGGCGACCTCCTTGAAAGGCACAATCCTGTTTTTGTAAGTCCTGCCCATTCTCTAAAGCATTCTGTCCTTTTGTGAAGAGCGATGCCAGGAGCAGCAGCTGGAAAAACACAGCCGACCGAGAGCTTAAAGAGCCACACTGTTAACCACAACTCTCTTGCAAGCTGGCATGCAAATGTAGCCCTTAAGTAGATTTCATACATTGTCCCTTGCACCATATAGAAATCCACACTGATGCAGATGCACATCCGCATTGGAGATGCTATAATGATCTCATGTGGGTTGACTGGCATGCCTTGTGTTGTTTGCCAAACAGAAGCAGCGCCTTGTCCTGTGCATGAAATCAGATCTCAGACATGAGGTCATGCTTTCAAGTGTCCCTTTCGTCTGCTGCATCATTGTGTGGAAAATGCCATTATACAATGAAAGAGGATTAAGAATGGAATGAAAAAAGGAATAGAAAACAGAGGGCCAAGGCCGCTAAACAGTTGCACTGAATTTGCTGACAATATTTCAGTGAAAAACCCTGTGTCTTATTTAATAACCACCCACAATCTCATTTAACTAAGCGTTAAATGCTCTGATATAGCACTGAGTTGTATTTAAATTATGGCATTGTCATTATTTTCAGTGCAAACGTACCTCCTTTCTGTGTAAATTAGGCTCATTATAGATGTGCCTTATTCTCAAAATATAAAAAGCAGGTGGGAAATGTTTGTTTATATTTTCTATTGATCATGACAGCAGTAATTTATTCAATGATAATCAAATGATGTAGAACATGATTATAACCAGGCATGCAACCAAATATGTGGTATTTAGTATACATTCAACATTTTTACTGTAGTAATGTAGTAAGGTGTACTAAATTGTCGCTGTCTGCTGCTTTTCCACAACTTAGTGCTCAGATTTAGCCAGAGACTTACACTAATTGTTTAATGCAAACTGTTGTTCAGCCAGATTTTATGTGTGGATTTTCAATCCAAGAGGCGTTTAGTGGCGTATTGGTATTAATTTGTGAAATTAGTTTTTTTCCTAAAATGTGTAGTTTTGCGCACAAAAGCAAGCATTGACGGTTCTCCATTAAATGTAACTGCCATGGAAGAATAAGCAGAATGTATTAAAACGCACATATGAGATTGTATGAATTCACAACCAATTCACCAAAATGTAAAATAGTCATGAGCGTGAGTTGGTGGCTTTGCACTGTTACCTGGTTTACATAGTTCTTTTAGTGATATTAATGCTAAAATTTGGAAGCTGGATTCTGCCATGCAAAAAAAAAAAAAAAAATTCTAATAAGTGTTACTATTTCTCACTAGTGAAGCTTAGTATCTCTCAGTGCTTAATTTGCCTAACTTAGTTTTTCACAAATGCAGCTTTTTTTGACAGTATGAGTTTAATTTCTTGTTATACGTTACACATCTAACAAATCTCAATTACCAGTTTGAGGTTGTTTTTTTAATTCTAAAATAAAAGTGGTTCATCCTTGGTTGTCCTCACAGCAAAATCCACTGACATATGTTTTGTTTTGGACTGTTTGTTTGGACTGTTATCTATGTTTCTCTCCTGATACGGGAGATGTATTTTTCTCTGGAGAAAGCAATATTATGGATGGAGGACCCAATTTTTAGCCAGTTTGAAGTTAAAAGCACCTTAATGATGGATTTGTTTCTTACAAACACAGCTTTTCACTTCACAAGAGTTAATTGATGGTCTGGAGTCATGCGAATTACGTGTGGATTATTGTGATATTTTTATCAGCTGTTTGAACTCTCAATTGAACGATCCATTGGTGAGCAAGTGATGATACATTTCTCTAAATCTAATAAACGCATCTACATTTTGGACGGCCTGAGGGTGAGTAAATTCTCAGCAAAAGTAAATCTATTCCTTTAAGGTGCCTTAAAAAATAATCTGTTTTCGTGTCCATGACTTTAATCGATAAACCTAATGATAAAACCTCCTAACAGACTTGTGAACTTTGGGGTCCATTTGGAATGAGGCTTTTTCTTAGCTTGGTGACTTTGATTAAACCCTGTTAATTATTTGCTCCACATATTTGTTGTGATGAATGATGCACTTGCCCGTGCCTGACTTTGTTTTGATCACACGAGACACGTGAATGTCAGAGTGGAGGGCACAGCCTCAAGGTGAGTCTGTGGAAGTGCGGCAGTCTCGCAGACCCCAGACTCGAGCGCCGAGCTCCTGTCTGATGACATCATCGCCTGGTCTAGGTAGCCCAGCCAAGGATGCAGTCGATTCAATAGGCTGTCGTCTGTTGCTGTGGGAAGGACTCTGCCAATCCCATATTTCCCTCAGCAGCCCTCCCTTAATGTATACATCACTGATTTCATGAGTGATCTTTTTCTCAGTATCCATAGCTCTCTCCAAAGACAACATTATGCCGTCACTCAGAGAAAGCTGCGCTCCCAAGAGGCTTTGAGCGTCTGGGTGTGCATGCTGTTTATGTATTTCTAAACTCATGAGCAGGAATTTAAATTTGAGTTGATATTGTGTGTTATTTGACCAGGCTGTCTAAGCCATCACAAACTTTAATATGCACTACTAATGTAATTTAATGTAACTAATGTAATTTTGTCCCGTTTCATTTAATCTATTTGTAAACAATGACATGTGCAAAAAAAGAGCGTTCAGAGCGCCAGCGTCGTGCAGGTTAACCGCTTAAATACTTTTTAATACTTTTTTTGTAAATCTGTATTTAAAAATTGAATATAATATTATTTATTCTTGTGATGGCAAAGCTGAATTTTCAGCAGCTTTGCTCCAGACTTCAGTGTTACACGATCCTTCAGAAATCATTCTCATATGCTGATTTGGCACTCAAGAACCTTTTTTATGTTCTTATATTATCAGTGATGAAAACAGTTGTGCTGCTTAATATGCAATATTACTGAATGGTAAAGGTATTATTTTTCGGTCAAATCATATATTTATCTGTCTGTCTATCTATCTGTCTATCATTTAATGTATAGTCTATTCATTCGTCTATCCATCCATCCCTCCATCCCAAATATTGTCATTATATACTCACCCTAATGTTATTAACATACCTTTTTCCCTTCTGTGGAACACAAAATGATCATTCGTAAAGAAAACTTTCATTTAACTGTTAAGAAAAATAAAAAAAAAACTTACTAAAACTGGTTTGCTGGTCTTTTCAGACTGTTGACTGGGTTTAGAGGGGCTTTTGGCACTTTTCTGCTGGTGTAGTTTGTCAAATTCCAGAAAATGCACCTCAGAAGTCTTTTAAATTCAAAAACAAAAAACAGTGTTTGTTCTCAGATATGTTGTAACTAAATGCTATGCGCCAGTCTGAAAATGCGGGATGGAGAATCCCTAAATTATATATGAGAGGTGCAGCATATGGAACGATTTTCTCTAAGTCATGAACACAAAGATATTTCACGAAACAGTCATATAGATGATTGTATGATGATTTTATGGTGTTTTTGAAGGGGAAAAAATACTTGTTTCGAACAATCAGATTTGGTGAGAAAATATGAGCATTTTCATGTCTGAACTATTTCTTTAAAATAATTCCAAATGCTTGAAGGAACCAGAGAAAACACTTATTTTTTCATGTCCACAGTTGTCTGAACATATTGTTGAGAAAAACAACCAACCAATAGGTGTAAAACTGCTGACTCCACTGGCTTGCTCTGCATCCAGCTCTTACCGCACATGCACAATGCATGAGGAGCTCATACAATAAATCCAGGACCGTTTGGCTCGATCGACATCTGGACAGGAGCTGGATATCCGTACCTGTCTTTGGATGTCTTTCTCTCAATAGAGCGGTCCCTAGGTACATTCACAAAACCTGTGAATGGACAAGGGACTCTTGCTCAGAGGAATAGCAAAAGATGAGGGGTTTAAAAGGTCAGAGGTGTGTGGTTTTCTCCTGTTAAAGCCACACAGGATGTGTCTACGCTCTGTCAGTAAATGACAGATGAAAGGTAGCATGCTGAAACAAAGGCCTTCCCTGACAGCGCACAGTCTGTGGATCAATGCTCGGACAGATTAAAAACACTGCGTTTCAGGAATACAGAGGGCAAATGCAAAACACAGAAAGGAATGGTTGTAGAGCTGGGCACCATGACATGCTAACTGACCCATCTAGAGGGCATCTTTCATAACATCTTCAACCTCTCACTCCGACATCCCGTGTGCAGCCTCGGAGCCACTATTATAGGTAGACCCCGTTTCGAAGCATCTGTCTGCTTGACAAATGAAGCGAGATAACTGTCAATTAAGATGAAATTCCATCTGCGGAGCTGAACTAGCAGGACACATTCAGAAACGCTCCCATCATTGGACTGACCCCAGATCAGTTTCTGTTCCGTAATGAGATGATCTGCAAACTGTTCCGGACTCTGGCAATGCATCACCCAGCCCGTATTTTAGAATAAAACCTCAGAACACTCCGAAATGATTAATTATAATTAATTAGAGTAGCGTAATGTGCTGTCTAATTTATCATATTTGCTTTATTCATCTCTCATCATCAAAATGTAGCCAGCAGCAGCATTTTGCAGCAAACTGCAGAATCAGCATCCTTCTGTTTGTGCATTCTAACTCATTTCAATGACAGTAACAGACACTTAATGTGTTGGAACTTACTGGCTCTGTTAAGCGATGAATGCCTCCTAGCTTAAATAACTGCTTGTTTGTTATTTTACATTTTCATTTTAGATTTTTTGTCATAAAACAGAAGTGAGTACTTTATTTCCAAAGATTTTAACTGCATTTGAGTCTGTAGACAACATGGTGGCAGGAATTATAAGCTAATAGAGAATTTTAACAGAATACAAATTAACAAAATTAATCACTAATTAATTCAACTAAAAAAATAAAGAAGTGCTGTTCTTTTGAATTATGATCTTTGGAAAAAGCCTGACAAAAATGTAACATGGTTTTCAATATATTAAGCAGCACAACTGTTTTCCACATTGATTATAAAAATAAATAAACAGAAATAAATTTAAATTTTAAGTATGTTATAATGGAAAACGGTTCATTTAAACCGTAATAATGATTGTAACATCAAGCCATGATGAACATAAGAGACTTTTCAAGAATACGTAAATATAAAAATTTGCTCACCCCAAACTTTTTAACATATATGTGTTTCTCATTTAATTGATCTATTTATTAATACAAAACTTTTAAGCCGAACCAAATGTGTATAATCTTACAATCAGGTTGATTTTTATTTTGATTCTTGATATTTTGAAAGTGTGACTGGCACTAGTTCCTCAGGTGGTCTAACCAATAAATGTTAATGTTTTTGAACATGGCATATTCATCTGTACTAAAAAAATGCATAACATTAACAGCTGGTTCAGGGAAGGTGATATTATGGGCTGTAATTAAATTTGTAATGAAGTGATATTTCATCTAGTGTCATTAATAAAAAGGGGCTTTCTCAGATAAGAAATGTATTTCTGGCAATATAGGAAGAAAATTAAGATCTGCAGAATTTTGAAGAGGAGGGAAGCGCTTTGCATCCGATCCCTTGGATTGGTCTTCATTTGCGATTTTAATCAAGCGTGAGGCTATGAGGGTCTTCACTTTGGACTAAATATAATCAATGCTGCCTTAGAACAAGCTTAAGAAATGATAAGACGTCCTATTCCTCCCTGTAAGCTTTTGCTGTATTGCTACATTCAAGATGAAAATGATTAAATCCTCCTCACTGTTTTTAATGCTCAGCGCTGTGGATGTGTACTGATTGCCTATCTGACCCTCCTGCACTTTAGAGGCGCTCTGAAAAGTGTGTGATCTCCAGATTGAGGGCAGCAGCCAGTTTGTCCGGTGACGGTTAAGAACACGGTAATGAAAATGTGCTCTTGCCCAGAATCATGGCCCTGAAAGCTGATGTGGACTTTGATGGAGATCCTTCCTCTGGGCCTAATGAAAAGCTGAGATGGTTCTGTCTCATACAGGATTACAATTAGTCCTTCAGACCACAAGGAAATCTGTACTTGCTGCAAGAAAAAATAGGATAAATAAATGCCTTTTTCACTGCGGCATGGATAAAATGCCACCATAGTCACCTGACCTTAACTTTGATCAGTTATTTTCAGGCTAACCGGATTTCCCTGATTTCATTAAAAGGTCATTTTGCACCTTCAGGCCTCCAGCTTTACGGGGGATCAATGATTTAATCATGTTAGTGGTGAGCCTATTGGCTTGAAAGTCTTTTGTGATATTCTCTTACTGTTTTAATGAGTTTTGCTTGAGATTAAACCGCATGGGAATAGGAAGGATTATCCAAATGTTCTTATAGAAAAAAAAAATCAGTTTTTAGGAACCATTTTTAATTTCTAAGATTCTTAGCACTTCTGAAACTTCCAACTCAGGCTTATTGGAAAAACATACCTGTTACGACATATCTGCAAAATGATATTATGTTGTTTCTTGCACATTTCGCAACACTGACAAAGTAAAATGCCCAATGGGTGGAGCTAAAAATCATGTTCAGTTCGAAACCAATCTGAATAGGACAAAATTGTACTATGATTTTATTACATTGGTTGTTGTACTGTATGTATTGTGGCAGTTCAGAAATGAAATGTCCATTGAATGGTGCTAAAATGGATAGTTCACCCAAAAATTTAAGTTCTGTCATTAATTACTCACCCTCATGTTGTTCCAAACCTTTGTTCCTCTACAGAACACAAATTTAGATATTTTTGATGAAATCCAAAAGCTTTCTGACCCTGCATAGACAGCAACACAACTACCTTATTTAAGCCCCAGAAAGGTAGTAAGGACATCGTTAAAATAGTCCATGTGACATCAGTGGTTCAACCTTAATTTTATGAAGCAAAGAAAACATAAATATCTACTTTTGATGAATTACAAAAAATATCTTAATTTGTGTTCTGAAGATGAACGAAGGTCTTATGGGTTTGGAATTTTCACGTTTCAAAATATTGTACCTAAACGAAAAACAACTAAAACCTACCCTGAACCTAATTTAGTGTTAACAAAACTTATTTGTTGAAGTGACCATGCCATTATACTGTAGCTTGCTTCTACAAGTCTTGAGTTCTTAAGTGTTATAAGTGTTGTGTTTTACAGAACTGGTGCAATGCAGTACCAGGAGAGCTACCGAGCAAGTTTACCATGTCAGAAAACCCATACAAATGCGATGAAAATGTCAAAATAACATTTATGTAGTGGGGTTTGCACAAAAATAAGTCCTTATTTATTGAAAATCTGCCCATGTAATCATAATTTGTGTGAAAAGGAGAAAAGTTTTACTGCCACTTGAGGTGTTTTACTACCACTTGTGTTCATTTCAGCTGGAAGCTGCAGAAAATTACGTAGGTGTGTTTTACATAAAATGTAGATAGAGACAACATTTCCCAACTTCGTGCCTGACAACAAAAACAACTTGGGTACTTATTACTCTGTGGTTTTTAAAAGCCAATCAAATGACAGGCTGGGTAAGACAAACTAGCTCAGTCCAGTTGTTTGAACTGTGCTGGCAAATTAGCAACAGTAGTGTGTGTTTATATGTGCTGTAGAGTGCAGCAAACATGGTGCCAATTATAGTCCTGCTGGTAATTGCATGTCTGATGAACAGCATGTTGTACTAGTTTAGCAGTTGTTTGTTAGAGTAATTAATCACTTGTTTGCTTACCTGTGAACTGATTTCTGCAGAGAATCCCAAAGAGCTCCATTTGAGGTGTTTTAAGACGTTTTTAAAGGAATAAATCAGTTTTATCTCTCAAGTCTGTAATTAAGTTTCTCTTCTCAAGACAATCTGTAGGGACAGTGATGTATCCCTATCTTCTAATTGCTTGAGTGATGCATCTGCACCTCAAAACAACACAGATGTCCTTGCAGATGCACAAAGAGGTCGTAGACTGGAATTCAACCATCCATCCTTCCAGAAGCTCCTGCTCTCAACATCCTCCATTTTTCTTCATAACAAGGCCTCTGTTGGCTGAGGGGCGACTGGGACCTGGCATTGGCCAGCGTGTATGTGGCTGCTCTATCACCTGAGAAGGGCCTTGTGAGCGGACACTCTGAGGAACCAGTAAATAAACACATTAAAGTGTAAAGGGGACAGAGCTGCAGCCATAAAGTGAGAAGCTTCTCTCGCATGATCCCTCACTATAATGGCCTTCTGAAGGACCTGGGAGGTTAATTATGGATTTGAGACTTGCGCCCAAATACTTTGGCAGAGATTCTCCCCGTCCGCCACACTCCCTGTACAGCCTCCTCAATTATGTGGCTGTGGATGGAAGGAGGCATTTACTCACACATGAATTCTATGAATACCAATGGCTGTGTTTTGCAAAACGCAATTAGAGCCGACAATGGCTCCATAATCTGACGCGTACTGCTATAAACACATATTTGCTTTTTAAATCGAGTTGATTTCACCTTAGCAGTTTGGAGGTTTGGTCTCGCTTCATTATAATAAAAGTGTCCAATTCTGAGAAGTAATTTCCAACCAATATAATTGTTTTGTTCAAGAGGAAGCGATGTTGGAGATGTTATCTGGAAATCGAGACTCCCTCTGCTGCTATTCTCTGTATGACTTTGTCTTGTTTTTTCATGCTTACCACGTTTCCTCAATATATTTTCTTGTGGTGCCCTCCGGCTCTAGAAGGAAAGCTTTTATGAGCTCACCTGCTGTCTATGAGTGTGGCTACCATCTGACTCAGGCCTGACTGACTGGCTGGACACAATGTAAATAATTGCTGAGTTTGTCTGGCCATTTCTTTGCACATGTCACTCCACAAGTGCAATTGTGAAGGTTAGCCTATGGCGCTGGTGCAAGTTGAGTCATGAGGTCTTGAACTTACTATTCTAGGCATAGACTGTTCAGAATAGTACAGTATACTACTAAACTACTCCAAGTGTTTTTGTGGTATAAACTACATTTACCAAACTATCTCAGCTTCACCATCAATTTTCAGTGTGGCAAACTGGATTTTTAGTGAGGTTAACTGGAATTAATGGGATAGTTTACTCCAGGGGTGGGGAACGTTGATCCTAGAGGGCCACTCTCCTGCAGACTTTAGCTTCAACCCTGAAAAAAAATCTAACTGCATCCCGAAGACCTTGATTAGCTGCTTCAGGTGTGTTTGATTAGGGTTGGAGCTAAACTCTGCAGGGACACCGGCCCTCCAGGATCAACGTTCCCCACCCCTGGTTTACTCAAAACTGAAAATTCTGTCATTTACTCACCCTCATGTCATTCCAAAACTGCAGTTTCTGTGAGTTTCTTTCTTCTGTTGAACACAAAATAAGATATTTTAAAGAATAAACTTGAGGGTAAATTAGGACAGAATTTTCAGTTTTAGGTGAACTATCCCTTCAATATAAGGTGCAATTTTAAATGCACATTTTAATTTTTGAATAAATAAAATAAATTGGAATATTAGCTGGAATAAACATGCACATAATGAGGTCTTGTGACAGTATGGCTCACTAATATTTTGAATCGTTATTGTTATTAGCATGTTTTTATTTATTTTTTATTTTGTCTAATAATAATAAAATAGTGAATGGCATTGTTTATACCACACATTCATTTAATTCCATATGTAACATGGCCATTTCAACCTATTTTATCAAATTTACGTACAAATATTTTTTTTCTAAAATTGCTGCAAAAAGTAAACCTGATTAAACATGCATTTACTTGGTTGCAACTTTGCAGCGTCTCAAAGGACCTCAAAACAAACCTTATGCTTTTCTGCTAGCCATCCTTTATCCATAATTAAGAATCGCCCGTCAAAGCTGGTGGCGACTCCTTTACACAAATATGTATTTGTCGTTCAACATGAAATATTTTCTCTAAGCTGAGATGCCATTAATTTATTCCTTATGACTCGCCCTTTGGCTGCCATAATGACACATGCCATTAATTGTAAGTGAATAGAAAGGAGAAGACAGGGAAGGCAAGCTGTGCCAATCTAATTACACTCCTTTCTTTTTTTGCTCCACTTGGTTTCAAAATAAACTATTGATATCAGTTATTAGATTAAGCGAACGGCTTGGTGACTTCGCACAGCTGTAGGCAGTGTACATATGGATATCCTATTGATCTGATTTACATAAGTTTTCTATTAGTTCACAGAGTGCACTCGGCATATTGAACAACAGACCTTAGAGTAATGCAGATATGTATGGAACACTTGCCATTGACCTACCACTGAAAAAAAAGGATTAAGATTGCATTAGAATGTTGTGGCCATATTTTACCTCCTGATATTGACTCGGTTTTATGGGATGTATTGAAAAATAAAAACGTTGGGTCTTTTGTCGTTGCGCTTTAAAGGGATAGGTCACCAAAAAAGAAAATTGCATCAATTACTCATTTTATTTTATTGTATTTTGCAATGACTTGAGGGTGAATAAATGGCATAATTTACTCAGCTATTTTTTTTTTTTTTGCAATGACATGAGGATGTAGAATATTGTCATTTAGTTATTTTTCGTCTTATTTATTAATGCTTTTCAATAATTGAGGGTAAGCTAGTTTTTTTGTTTGTTTTATTTTTATTATAGTTTGCAATAACACGAGGATGAATAAATAATGCCATAATTTGAGTGCACTATTCCTTTATAACAGAGCACAGTGCGATTTGTTAAAATATAATATTGTTGTAACATTTGTGAAGCGTTATGTCATTCATGAATGAACAACTCCTAATGTACAAATGATCAATGCATACGTTGTTGTGATGCAGCTGCCACACACACACTCACACGCACAAACTCAGTCAGACACAAACTCATCCACCCGAACATGCTTGCCTGAGGGACCTTGGAGAAGAGATAGGTCTGAACCTGTCCTCCACTGGGGAGCAAATCAAATCCTGGTGCATTTTCATCAACTGTCATCGTCAAAAAGATATTTCTGCAGGGCCAGGCAGGAAATTAGGCTATTAAATTACAGCTTCTCACAGACCCTGTGTCATTCTCTCTTGCTTTCCTACAGCTGTTCCATCAAAGTGACTCATTGGAACCATTTATCTTTTCCCAACTTAAACACCCTCTCAACCAAACTGTGTATGCTTCATTCTGTAAGCACTGATGGTGTTTCTCTATTTGTTTCTCTTTTTCTTTGTCTCCTCCTCCTCTTTCTTTCTGTGACTATACTCCTATACCCCTTACGAAGGGAGTATTTTAAGACATATTATATGTGCTCCCCTAAAACTTCTACAGTATTGTACCCTTAATGCAGAAAACAATCCCAGGATGCATTACAATGATCTCTGAGGGAAATATCCACCTAAGATGGCAGACAAATTAATACAAATGTTGACTGTATAAACATAATTGATGAGTATCAAAAAAAGAATTTCAATTTAATGTAAAATTTAAACATTTTTACCCAGTATTTGAGAGTGCTGTTCATATTTCTTCTCATTAGGATATCACACAATTAGCTTAGCAACATGCTAACACCAAACTCTATTAAAATCAATTGCAAGTCAAGCTTTCTTCTATGCATTTCTTCTGTGAAAGTGTTGTCTGTATGATCCACAGAGAATTCCAACTCTGTAATTTGAGGATTCTTTTCAGTTAGGATGCTGTCTTAAAAACGTACTCCCTATATAGGCAGCAGGCAGCAATGTAGCTGATTTGGTTTTGGAACAAAATGAGAACTTTGATTTCTTTCTCTCCCCCTTTCCTCTGAAACTTGTGCTGATGTCTGATTTTCAGAGGCAGAATCAATTTCTTCTGGGTCAGATGGGGTCAGTGGCTGGTCTGGAAGTGGAGCGAGTGAATTAATGATTATCATATGGCACATATGACAAGGCTCACACGCGCAGACTTTCATCGACCCACTTACTGGGCCTCTGTTTCTGAAACCAAAGACATGAAGAGAAAGAGACTGTGCAAACAAAAAATATTTGCAGGCTTCATTTCATTCAGATTCTCAGGCTTTTAAGCTCTCTGCTCATAATGCGACTTTAAAATCTGGAGCTTTGTTTTCTGTAAACATGATGCTTTACAAAAGCAGCCCCCTAGAATAAAATACAGCTCAGCAGTCATTCATATCATATAGCCAGCATTTACTTACCATTGACACTGTCAGGTTGTGAGGTATTGGCTGTGCTGTTTTTACCGCGGTACATGGCAGGCTGTCACTCAGAGTGAGGCGTGCATGAGGGCTGCCGACTGCCTGCTTCGGGCCCATTGGACTATGGAGATAAGGAGAAATAACAGTTTTGAGCTGTCTGCAAGATTGACATTAAAATTAGAATTCAACCGTATTTATTATAAGTTATGGTGGACTTGTCAAAATCATTGAAAATCACCCAAACAGTACCTTGTGATATAGCCACAATCCTAAGCCATATTCAGACCGTAATTGTTTCTCATTAGGAAGTCTGTAAAAATAAATGTACATATCACCTTTATTCACAGTGGAGAAGCGAGTTCTGTGATCATGCACACCCGGGATGCGCTGCTCACGTGCAGTCACATGATTGTCTGCTGTAAATAAAAATATTGTATTTACAAATGTATTCTTATTATTATTATGTAAAATGTATTTTAAAATACTTATGTAAAATGTGTTCTTATTAGCCCAAGCATATTTTAAGAATATTTATTATTACATTATTTAAATCTCCTGTTAAAAATGAGGAAATAGACACGCCTCTCTCCCCCTGTAAATGGTGAAAATCACTTACGTCCCCCTGAGAAGCAATTACTGTCCGACTAGGGCTATTGGCTGCTTATTTACAAGTAGGACTGTCATTTACATATACTGACTGGGTACCTTAAAAGTACAACAAAATCTTAAAACTGTTTAAATTGTAATTTAATTTATTAGTAATTAAATTACATTAAATGTATTCATGGATGGTGTTAATGCTGTTTTATTGGTACTCTGTGTTGGAAATCTTCACAGCACTCTTTCTGTCAAATAATATTCTAAGATTCTCTGCTTTCCCATAACATCAGTTTTCTGTTTTCAGGCCTCAAGATCTATAATGGACTTGCCCTCTTATTTTAAGATTTGAATGACATCCCTGGAAATTTTTCCAATTGTCGTGATCTCATTTTGGGCTTCTTTCATACTTGGTCACATAGACATAGGCGGAGGGGCAGCAAACTGGACTAATGAAAAAAGGGTGCACATTACACTGCGTTTTACTCCAACTGATAAAACGGCTTTCCCATTCTCTTCTTCCAGCAAAACTCTCTTCTTATTCATCATCTGTCATTCCCACAGCTGGACCTGAACATCTCCAGCACTGTGGCAGAATGAAAGGGACATGGGATCTCATTATCCCAGACTCTCTGCTAGCTTTACTGCAATTGATCATTATCCAAAGGGGCCATTTGGACAAAACTGATTGTGTTCTGAGGGCAGAGTTGAGGAAAAAGGGTTTCTTTTGTGTCTGCCGAAATAGAAAAACTTTGCTGATATATTAGTCAGAACTGAACATCGCTGCCCTGTCGGTCTCCTCAAAATAATGTACAAAGGAGTTTTTCTTCACTATTGCTTTTTGGCACAAAAACACCATTTACATCCCACATAACATATGGGTATCCTATTGGAAATGAATGTATTCTTTCTGTAGGTGCTCTGTTGATCAGTTGCAAACAAATACTTTGTGTTAAAATAATGTTGTGCTTAACAAAAATATGCACTAAAATAGCTGAAGGAAATTTCAAAGCTGATTCTCTATTCTCTGCATACCAAGGTAAAAAAAAGTACACACCAAGACAACAAGAAAAAGTTGATTGATTGGAATAAATATCTTCATTTGCAGTTGTTTTTGCCTTATTTTAAATCATTTTAAGTCTCTTGACCCCCGATTAAGAACCACTGACACAGTCTGACTGAAAGTAGGATCCTTAGTAGGTGACTTAACCAGGCATTTCTCACTGTCCTTTTTACAAATTGTTGGATAGATTTAACGATACATTTTTTTTGTGAATTCCGTTGACACCACATGTAAGTCAGTGATGCAGCTCAAGAACCCAACCATTTCAACAAACAACTGAAATTTCTCCAAAATATCTCATTGAATGAGCAAGCTGTTTTCTCAAAGCATTCATCGATAAAGTCTTCTAAAGTCTTCTTTCTTTCTCTTGTACAGCTGAAATTTTTACTTTGTTTTGTACCGTATGTTTTTTAAGTGTTTGTTTCGAATGTTTCCTTGTCCAGGCTATTTCAAACTCACAAAATGTAGTTAGAGGCGGCAGTCCAACTGATTAGTGATTTTCCAACCCTATGGATATTATCCGCTTCGCTCCGTCTCTATCAAATCACCATATCAATTAATCACGTGTAATTTTTCCTGAATATTTCCATGCCCAGACAGAAAAATAGAATATGTATATGTAGAGTCAGTGCTATAAAAGTACCTGGAGCAATAATTAACTCCGTAATAGTTTGTGCCCGATATCAATTCCAGACTGATTCCCTAATGTTCCATTAAATTCAAAGAGAATAATTGAATCATTTAATACCTCTGGAATGGAATAAGGTTAGAGCAGGACCATCCATACAGTAAATGATACGGCTAGACGATTCATGCTCCTGGTCGCTGGTTTGACTTTATAGTAAATGTGGAAATGATGATCTCGGTGTGCAGGACAAAAGCAGTGAGTGGAACTAAGAGGAAGGAGAACTCGGGTACACACACACACACACACACACACACACACACACACACACACACACACACACACACACACACACACACACACACACACACACACACACACTTCCACATAAAACAAAACACATCCACCCAGGTTCTGCATCCCCTCACACGGCGGAATGGGGCAGGACGCGTAGAGGTGAATGCTTCTGAGAGGCCAACGTTGGGCCCACTCTGGGGACATATAGAGGCATTTATACATGCTCAGCACATCTTCATCCCACAGGCGAGAATTTACAAATAGAATTAAAATGAATGTCTCGGCTTTAATTTTCTAATGCAGTGACCCGTTCTGCAGCGGTGTAATAGGAGGTCCCAGTGTGACAATTAGGATAAATCACTCCCGAACAGAATTTGCCACATATATTCATGCCTCATCAGTGAGTGAATTGACTCAAATGATTTCTCTGATGGAACTGAAGGACCATTGCTTGGCCGGCGTCTCGTCTCAGTATGTGCCTCAGGTCCATCATACAGAATTTAGAAGCCAGGGACATGGAGTTACTTCCTGATCTGGTCAAATTACTGACTTCTACCTTGATTGATGAGTAAATCTCATGAAACGTGTCAAGAAAATCTTTAGGTCATATTTCAAGCCAAAATATTTGGTTTGAAGAAAATGAAGTCAATTTTTAGGATTATTGGAATTTTAGGGATTTTTATTTCACATTTATGGTAATTTTCCTCTACATTTTCGTAATACAGTACAATGCCAATCTCAAAACTGTTTATATATATATATATATATATATATATAATATGCTACCATATAGTGTTACAGCTATTATTTAACTATAAATCAGTAATTAAAACACTGAATTACAGTTAAAATATCTAACGAGGGTGAGAAAAATTATTGAGAATAATGGAAATTAAACAACTCATTATAGTAATGAAAATTTTGAGAGGAAATGTGGTGCTTAATTGTCATGAAAAGACAATATGAAACAGAAAATCTCAGTGGTCTTAAACTGGCTTTGTCTTTATACAAAATATTTCCCCTTTTCCTTTTGGGGTGAAATATGATTTGAAATGTTTTTGTGAGATTCAGACCCATGTTATACCTTGTAAACATTAAGTTAAAAATAATGCAAATAAAATAAATTAATTAATAGCAACACATATTTTTATTTGGTTGTAGCACAGCATGTAAAAAATTGTGTTGCAAACTAACCTTGACTCATTTGACTTTCCTAAGTTTTTTAAAACATTTTTTAAAAGTATGGTTAATTAACAATCCACTTCATGATTTGTATTCATTCTTCATAGAAAAGGCAGGCAAGCAAGTAACTACAGTACAGTTTACTCTTCCCTCCCATCCGTTCCTCAAACAAATCTAATACATATTCAAGGCCATGCAGTAGGTTACAGATCACTTTAGACGGGATGAGAGCTTATTTCTCCCTCCCCGAGTAAAATTGGTTCAACAGCTGCTGTAAATGAGTCCTAATTTGGAGAGTAATCTGCTGCTGTCATGCGGGAGCACTGCTGGGCATTAGTGTGACGGCTGAAGAAGACCCCCTAGATATTCACTGTTTACTCTCCATCTTATGTTGGGTAAGCCGTGGAATGATGATACCTCGTAAACATACACACACGAACACAACCACCTACACACATAATATCCATTTATGTATATCCATTTGTTGCAAACTGTATGGGTGAAACCCAGCGGTGGACCTGTCTGTGACTTGTCCTCTACACTGTTGCTGGGGAAATTAAAATGGTACAGGTGTCCGAGGTAATCTGGTAATTGTATGGTAAATGTAGCCCTATTATCTTCAAGCTGTGCAAAGTGGCATTTGGGTAAATGACAATTGAACATCGTTGTACCCCGGTTCAATTTAAGGCCTGTCCGGTGCTCATACACACACACAGCTAAATAAGTAAAATGAAGCGACCCATTACGCGTTGGTGTCCTTGGAAGGGTCAAACTTTGGAGATGGAGGATGGATGGCAAGCAGGGAGTGTTTTGCGGAAGGCTACGAGTCTCATCTTGCGATCAACTGCATGCTGTGTTACTGGGCGAATGCTGTACATCGGGCCTTAGCATTCTTATTGTGTCCAGCTAGTTATCACATCTTGCGCTTAAGCACCTGCTGAGTTCACAGAGAAAACGCCATCCCCCGTGACCCCTCTGTGTCTCTGCTGGAGCCCTTGGATATGGAAAATGCAAATATGAATATTCATGCATAATACCAGGATAAAAACAGTAAGACATAAGAGGTGATTTGGATTCCAGTGGCTCTGTAGAAAAATGCTGTTATTTGCTACGGGAGGCAAATTGAACTTGATTTCTTCCTGATAAAAAGGCACCAAATGAGGCATCAAAGAAAGCTTAAGCAGGCCCATTTTAATAGGCAGGTGCAATTTGAATTTAATTCATTTTAACCAGGTATCCAAGGATTTATTAAACATGGGTGCCATTTAAGATATTGGTTTTATTAAAATTATTACACGTATGCATTCTAAAGGTCAAGAACGATAACTATAAAGATAACTATAATGATAGCGTTCACACCAACGGTCGATTACGTGCTGTTTATTCTAAGCGCACTGCAGTTATGTTGTTTGCCACTCTAAATACTTGAGCTCCCTAAAGTCCGGTGGATTTTTTTTTTATAATTTATTACCTGGAAAATAATCACTCTGATGAAAGTGATTCCAACAATATCGTTCATCATCATAATCTCCCATTCTAATTGAGTTGTCATGCATTATAGTTATTGTCCTTGCCGTGAACAGGTATAAAGTATGAAGGCTACTAAAAGTAAAGTGCTGGTGATGGTGAAGTCCGTGTTTAGACAGTATTAAGTATTGTGAAACATTACAAAATTCTCGCTTGATATCATAAACCCACCTTATTTTCGTACTTTTTGTTTTTGCATGTTTGCTTTAAAATCTAGCCAAAGTCATTCATTTTTTCCAAGTTCAGTTTTCAAGTTTGTTGGCAATATTAGTCAAATTGGTAACACATTTAATCAGAAAAAAAATGTGTACACCTGCCTAGGAGACCGGTTTAGGTTAACATAAAAATTGCTTAGACCAACTCAAGCTTAGCTTGGGTTTAGTTTTTTTTTTTTGCAGGAATGATTTAGAACATTCAAAATTAAAAACGTGCTGTTTAGTATGTAAACTGGAAAACAGCTTAAGTGTACCAGTTTAGTTGTTAGCATGCTAGTTCTTGGCAAGCCTGTGTCAGCTTAGCACCTCTGTGAATATTTATAAGATGACTCCTCATTGAAGAACCATTCAGATTGCTATTATATCCTGGCATTAACAATGAACATTAAATGTAGATTACAATGTTGGCAAGCAAAAGTGACTTTGCTGTTTTAACGTCTTGGACCGACATAACTCAGCAGCTAATGCTAGTGATTACCTCACAACGAAAGATTTGAGATCTTCCTCAGCTCTTGATGTTCGAAAACCTGATGTTGTCTGAACTAGTGCTTATCTCTGTAATAGGACTGTTTCTTGACATTTTGCCACAAGTATGTGGATTACGACCGTCTGCCTCTGTATAACTGAAGTGATAATGTGCTAGCACAGCTTTAGCTGGAGTTTGGTATGGCCCTCGGGGATGAACTTCCAAAACATTCAGACTCTGCTGTTTTTTTCATGCTAATGAAGCCTCTTTATCTCAGTTTTATGTCAGACTGTGAAGTTTATGGAGGAGGCACATCAAGTTGTTGGTTGAATTAGCTGAGACACATTCATATTTTAGTGCTAGCACTTAGAGCTTCTTGATTATAGTGAACTTAAGGCACTCAAAGAAACCATTTTACTATGTGTATGTTTCTCCCGAATATTGAGTAAATTAGCATTGCCATGTGGTCAGAAGCAATTACTGATAATTTCTACACATATCACAGAAACATGTCCTCAATTAGAGCTACAGCCATGCACACAGCACAATTATCATCTGTACGCTGGACACATCGCCAGACTGAACCACCGATCCATATCTTCATCCAACAATATGACACTCATTGCTATTTTACATGCTCTCAAACTTTCAAACATGCCTAATTTTACCGTGATTATAGCTTGCCAGGCAAAAGGACACAGTCTAATGGGTTTGTTTGAATTGCTGTTGACATCTGTGCTTTGATAGGATGTTGATAGATTCATTGCAATCAACCCCAGAGAGAGATATGAAAATCTCAATTCCAGTCTTGGGTACGCTGTATAATTCTCAAAAAAATTTGCTGTGCTGTTCATGGGATAATGAAATTATTGGAGGATGCTATCAGCAACCCCATGAGGACAAGAGATGGTTAATAATGAGCCTTTTTGGCAAGTAAAATAACAAGCAAGCTAACAATCAATATCATCGTAATTTGTTTTTGTTTGACTTAATTTAATCTAATTGCATTTGCATCCAATGTTATTTGCTACATAGGCAACAGATTGAAATTGAAGACATTAGGTGCTTCAAAACCATTTCAGATGGCTTTGTGATCATCACATTTTCCCGAAATCCCAGTGAGATCCTTGGTAATAGCCATGGCATACTGTGTGACAACAACTGTCTTTCTATGTTGAACAGTATAAAAAAAAAATAAAAAAAAGTATGAGAAAAGACTGGTCCAAAATGTCTCGTTGGAAGCTTATAGAAGTCACAGTTTGTGACTGTGGCATGAGGTCTGACATACAGACAATTTTAAATTAGAACTACAGGTGCATCTCAATAAATTAGAATGTCGTGGAAAAGTTCATTTATTTCAGTAATTCAACTCAAATTGTGAAACTCGTGTATTAAATAAATTCAATGCACACAGACTGAAGTAGTTTAAGTCTTTGGTTCTTTTAATTGTGGTGATTTTGGCTCACATTTAACAAAAACCCACCAATTCACTATCTCAACAAATTAGAATACTTCATAAGACCAATAATAAAAAAAATTTTTTAGTGAAATGTTGGCCTTCTGGAAAGTATGTTCATTTACTGTATATGTACTCAATACTTGGTAGGGGCTCCTTTTGCTTTAATTACTGCCTTAATTCGGCGTGGCATGGAGGTGATCAGTTTGTGGCACTGCTGAGGTGGTATGGAAGCCCAGGTTTCTTTGACAGTGGCCTTCAGCTCATCTGCATTTTTTGGTCTCTTGTTTCTCATTTTCCTCTTGACAATACTTTGTAGATTCTCTATGGGGTTCAGGTCTGGTGAGTTTGCTGGCCAGTCAAGCACACCAACACCATGGTCATTTAACCAACTTTTGGTGCTTTTGGCAGTGTGGGCAGGTGCCAAATCCTGCTGGAAAATTAAATCAGCATCTTTAAAAAGCTGGTCAGCAGAAGGAAGCATAAAGTGCTCCAAAATTTCTTGGTAAACAGGTGCAGTGACGTTGGTTTTCAAAAAACACAATGGACCAACACCAGCAGATGACATTGCACCCCAAAATCATCACTTGTGGAAACTTAACACAAGCTTCAAGCTTGAGGCTTCCTCCACCCTAGGACCAGGACCATTTCCAAATGAAATGCTCTTCTGAAAAGAGGACCCAGGTGGCCTCTGACTCCGACCCCAAAAGGGGATTATGCCCCTTCTTATACATATATTTTATCCCACTACACACAACAATGTTTTGCCTAGTTTTACCAGTTTTAGTCAAACCTTTAAAGTCAACATGAGATGCAGTTCTGAACCCATTTTACTTATTCAGTCTGATGTGATTCTGAGTGAATACATTCAACATAGGATGTTGAGTAAGGTGGTTTGGAGGGGAGTATTTAAAATTGTGATGTTGGGCAATACAGTAATTGTTTCAGAGGTGGGGAAACTTACGTTTTGATAAAAGGTAAGATATTCTTCAGTAATCACAATTAAATCCGTAACTTGCTTTAAAGGATTAGTTCACTTTCAAATTCAAATTTCCTGATAATTTACTCACCCCCATGTCATCCAAGATGTTTATGTATTTCTTTCTTCAGTCGAAAAGAAACTCCATCTCATCTTCTCCAAGTTCAAAATCGCCCGACTTCATTTGTTTTACCTTTAAACTCCCTTTTTTTGTAAACTTTTGCATTTGACTTGGTATTTGCACGTTCAACTAGTAAACACTGACTCTGTACTTCCGCCTGCGTTCAAGCGCAACCTTTTCAACGTAATTACGTACTACGTGAAGTCATGAACGCGCATCGCAAAACAGAGCAGGACAAGCATTTGTTTTTATAAAGCATATACATTTTTGTTTTTAAATGACCGATCGTTTCGCTAGATTAGACCTGTATTCATCATCTGGTATCGTTTATAGCCCTTTGAAGTTGCACTAAAACTGTAATTTTGACCTTCAACCTTTTGGAGTCCATTGAAGTTGAAAAATCCTGGAATGTTTTCATCAAACACCTTAATTTCTTTGAGAAATATATAAACATCGTCGATTTGTCGATTTTTTTAAATCGTCGACTTCATTTTGCTCGCGTCGACTAACTGGAAAAATACCGGAAGAAGCGCATTTCACGAACGAGAATCCATAAAACACATTAATAGACTGCTTTCCAAGGCTGCATGATATATTAAACCCATTTAAAAAAAATCATAATTAAGCATAATTGTGAATTTACAAAAACTATGATTTAATTAAATAATTATATGCGATGCCGTTCAGTATATGCGCTTTAATTATTTTGATGCGTGTAGGTCAAGTGCGCGCTTCACACAGCGGCTCCTTTCACAGTAGTTCCACAGAAACTTCTCTTTACATGTGTGGAGCGTCTCAAACTCCATCTCTGCAAGTCTGCATGTTGTCGTGAGTTTGGGTTTATTATAACGTTCACCTGGGAACGCAACGTGTGCCATTTCATCAGATTTGTAAGGTAAATCATTTATAAACCTTAGCAAACATAGGAGAAAACATCGCGATTTCAAAATAAAAGCTCAAACCCTCACTCGGAGTTTACACGTTTTGATGTCCACATATTAATTTAATTACAGCGGCTATAACATTTCTATCCTAAAGAAATGGCCAAATATGAAAGATTAAGTGGACATTTTAATTAAATGGTGCTTGGTCAATATTAAACAAGGATTAGATATCGCAGTAATGTGTAAATATAATCATCAGACCGCTGGTGCCCCATTTAGGCCTTTGTTGTTATGCGTAATCTACATTAGCTCTTTTGTTTATTATGCATTATATTAATAAATCCATATGATTTCTTGCTTTTGATACTTTATTTGAACTATTTATTATTGCATCATTGCTATTATATATGTATTTTAAGTCATTTTAAAAGTTGTTGTACACTTACATCTATTTTTATTACCCCCAAAAAATGTATTATATTTATAAGGCCCTATGAAATCCGTTTTATTTCCAATTTCAGTTTTTTTCCATTTAAATTTTTCTATACTCTGGTTTAATGGTTAAATTAAATGTTATTAATCAAAAAGCCTGTCTAATTAATTGAGTTTTACAGTTTTATCTGTACCAAATTCTGTTTTCCATTATTCTCTAGATTCCATTTTAATGGTTCCATTAAGTTTTAATAATCAAAAGCATCTACACTTAATTTATTTTATACAAAAAAAGTTTTTAAATTATACATTTTTTTTTTCAGAAATACTGCACATTGACATTTTTCACCTAAATAAATTCTGGTAAATAATATTTCTGCTAAATACTCCTTTAAAAAGTGTTTTTTGATTATAATTGTATTATTAGAACACGTGGATATGTTGTTCATTCTTGCACTATAATACTGCACTCTGTGTTGCACTTTACTTTTGCTTTAAAAAGGATTTCATAGAAATTTGGTTTAATATAATTTTTTTAAATAAAATTGCAGTTTTTTTGCGGGAAATTAATCATTTAGATTAATCCAACAAATTAGTCGATAGATTAATAAAAATAAAAATAGCCATTAGTGGTAGCCCTAGAAAGTGAACTAATCCTTTAAGAAAACAAATAGAATCAAATTTGACTACATGTTGACTTTAAAGCATTACATGCAAACTCAATAAAAAAAAACAATTTAATTACCCTCATGAGTGATTTATTTCTTTTCAAATATGGTACATCCTCAGCTATATATCATGTAAAATGTTGAATCTATTGTCCCTGATTACCAATAGCATTATCCCCTGAGTCCAAGACTGGTTGCCCACAAATCATGTTAAATGCTCTGATCCTCTATCACTCTCTCCACACTCACACGAGATGGAATTTTCCATCAGTTTCTAATAAGCAAGAGGACGTGTGAAAATAATCTGGCCAAGATTCAATACCTTGTGCCATGGCAGAGCCATGGTGAGAAAAATGAGAGGACGATGATCCTGCTGACTTCAGCTAGCCAGAACACGCACCCTCTGACCCGCAGCTCATTGGTCAGTGGACACAGTTGAAGACATGAAACCAAACACGTCTGTGGCTCAATGGCCTTGAAGGGTAGTTGAGAAAATCCCTTTAAATGTTCCTCTTAATATGGTCTTTTACAACAGGATTTGTCCATGTGTTTGCCAGTGACGTCAGCTTTCATTTTTTAGTCTTTTGCAATGAACACTCGGTTGTGTCAGAGAGCTTAATATGTGGATGATGCACCAGGTGTTCATAGCTTCCATGACTTCTAATGATTTCGCAATTTATTTACTCTGAAAGCAGTGAGAGCAGAGCGAAGAGCTGAATTGCAAACTCAATCATAGCTTGCAAAGTGTCAGACTATAGAAGAGTCTCAGTGAATCATGGGCTGAAAGGCTATCACCCAAACCTCCAAGGTCCGCACCTGCCTCATTCCTCATCTAAGACCTGCCTAAGCACTGATCAGCCATGCACACAACATGAAGACCACTGGGAATGCTTTCAAATTTGGGCATAACAGTCCACTCGCCCTGTAACCAAGGATACATCCATCTTGAAACTTCAATAACCTGTGAGGGAAGCTAGGTTTTGAAATGCACAGGAAGCCATGCAAAAACCTCTATTGCGTGGTATGTTGTGGAAAAGAAGCATTTCATTTATTTTTATTTTATTTTTTTTTTAATACAGACCTTTGACCTGAGCCCCAGTCATACTTAATGCAGAATTAAAGTCTGGAAAATTTAGCGAAAAGAGCAATTTTCTTCATGATAACCTTTAAAAGCTCAATTTAAAGATATCAAGGTTATCGCTTTCCGCATTTCATTCAAAACATCTCCAACAAACTATCAAATCATCACATTCACACATCGTTCTTTCATTTCATCTCTTTGAAGTCAAAGTGATGAGCGTAGCTTGAGTGAATACATGGATAAATGGGAAAATGTTTGAGGAAATGAGCACTGAGGGACATTTGCATGATTGCATCAAGTATTTGAGTTATTCAAGTCTTTTTATGGTAGTCAGTGTACACGACTTAAATGTTTAGGAGCATCAGACGTTAGTTACTGTCTGCTTTTGCGACAGTGCGACATGTCAGTATCACACTTTCTTTTCAACAAAATGTACTGTACAAGAAAGTGCACAGTGTGTAAGAGGTGATTGTCTCAAGTGGCTAAGAATAGAAGTTAAGCGCCAAGGTTGGACTTCAACAGTCTAGAAGAACACCTTGTGTGCATGGCATAAAAGTAGTGTAAAAGCTATTGTTAAGCTATAGTCAAGATGAGTCTATGAGTCTTTTACATTTGTAGTACAGTTAAATTGGCAGTTTGAGCCTCAGACCTCAATCCCAAACACTGTCTTTCCATCCATGGATTAAAATGTATATTACACAAAAATTGCACAGTTTTTATCAGTCGGATACTTTAAAAGTTGTTTGCAGTGTTGAGATTCTAAACCTAAAGACTACATGTTTTTTGTTAAAGGGACAGTTCACCTAAAGATGAAATGTGTGTCACAATTAACTCATCCTCATGTCATTAGAAACCCATAAGACTTTGCATTCGTCTTCAAAACACAAATTAAGATATTTTTAATGAAACCTGGAAGATTCCACTGAAGTTCCATTCCACCAAAACCTTGCTTCAAAAAGTACATGAAGACATAAAAATAAATACGTTTTTAGGTTTCATTAAAATATCTACATTTGTGTTTGAAAGACAAATGCCTGAGACTTGGTGTTACGAGCACTTCCTCTGTCTGTTTTCCTCTTCAAGATGAATCCCAATTGTAAGTCGCTTTGGATAAAAGCGTCTGCAAAATGACTAAATGTAAAGATGGACAATAGCTTTCAACAGGACGTTGTTGGCCAAACTCTTTCCTGTTTTTTTAATCTTTGAAAGATGGGTTTGCAAATACTTGAGGGTGAGTAATTGATGATATAATTTTCATTTTTGGGGAAACTAACCCTTTAATTTATTTGTTTCCTATTTGGTTTCCTATAACCATTCAAGGAGTCTACTGTGCCATTATTTTTAAACTTTATTGGCTCACTGGTTTTATGTTATACTTGCCTCTAAATTCCATGCTAAAAATAAAAAAAACTATTGTTGCCCAGCAGTTTTTCCATCAGGCTACGTCTCCTTGTGTAAGTTGTTGATAATCCATTGTGTTAGATAACATGAAAATGTGTTGTAACGTAACATGAAACGAGTTTAAATCCAAATAAATTGGTTGCATTTTGGGTGTACTTGATGGACTATCTGGTAGATGTACTGTAGGTCAGCAAGAAATGAGTTACAGAAGTTGTCCAATGACTGCAGAAGCTTCAGTCTGTAGGGGGAATACATGTTTACTTGTTCTGTAAGTGCAACAGCAGATGCACATCAAAACTTTTTTTAGAGGATGAAAGAGTTTGTGGAGTTTTTGCAGCACCACTGATATGTCTCAAATCAATCTGGTACAGTTCGCTCAATGTTTAGTGAAGTGTCCCTACTTGAAAAAAAAGCTGAAAAGAGAACAGACCTGAACTTTAGATGACTTTCAACAATGCAATGTTAAAAACCAGACGAGACCAATGAGATATGGTCACCCCAGCTTCAAAAAGGGCAGATAAATCTGAAATGTTAGTTCAGTCTGCAGACAAGCTGTTTACATCCTCTCCCAGCTTACTGAGGGACAGACCAATCTACCGTGGCAGAACTCAACAGATCACAGACCTAAAGTTGACTTTGGCTTACAAAATACCCAGCTGCTCACCAGCCACACAGCTTAGATTTCCAATAAGTTCCAGATCTTGACTATACGAGATGTCTTCACCATAGAAATGCTATAATCTTTGTGAGGGAAGGATAGGAAAAGCAGAGAGTGGTTGTATAACAAAAACCCAATTTTCCAATTATTTCCCCACACCCGATTCTGAATAAAAATGGTTCAATTTAATAATTGATGTCCAGTGTCCTTCATCATCTTGCTCTGTTTAGGACAGCAGTTGTATGCTGAGAAGCACTGAGACCTAATACTTATCCATTTCACAGAAATCCAAATTGAGTATTCAGAAATGTAGATACACAAGCCATTTACCAGAAAACCCAGACAGCCCATGTTTTCTGTCTTTGTTGTCTGTAGCTGTCCTCTGAAATTTTATTTTTTCCTTTGTGTGTTCAAAACAGCAAATAAATACTGTGCAATATGTTTTATTATTAGCTTTTGATTTATTTTACTATATTATTAATTTTAATTTCATTTTTTTATTTATTCTTTTTGTATTTTAAGACTTTATTTTACCCTTTTAGAACTATACTTTTTTTTTGTTCTAGGACAAACTTGAGTCTCCCAAAATACCTGGATTTTAAAAGCCCCAGTTTTAGAGGCTGTGCAGGATACCTGAAATAATTATTTAATTCCCAAATTCTCATTTGTAAGCCTTTCTGCTCTATCTGAGCTTGGTGTCCAAAGTAAACCAATTTTAAAATTCAGCTCAGTCTGTCTCAGTCTAATGCCTTCTAGCATTGTCTGTTTCTGCTGGCTAACTTAAAGCTGAACATGTGCTTACACCATCGTTCTGTGCGGACGACCAGTTTTGGCCCGACTGCGCTGATCTGGAGCACTGATAAGGCTCTTGCAGTCAGCCTTCAATTTGCGTTACCTGTGGCCGTACAATAGCTCCTGGGTAAATGTAATAAATAATTACCATAATTTTTTTAAGTTGGTACATTTGAATAGGGCGGCCAAGGAAAATATTTGATTAATCTTCTTGGCGCATGTGTGTGTGCAGATTCTGAGAGTTAATTTCAAGGGCCGTGCCTAAAGTAGATTACCTCCCTGTGCTACTGCACATGTGCTCATGAGCGATTTTGTTTATTCATGTTTTTATATCGCAATGCTTTTCCTGCTAGTGAATCACCAGTCAAAATGCAATTTATTTCTAGCTTGGTGCATGATGGCGAGCACTGATACTGTCAGGGAGAAATGTGAAGAGCGCTGGGATGGCACCAAGCACCCCACTATTTATGTATGGGATATAAATAAAACATTTTATGTGCTCTCTACCAAAAAAAGTTGTTGGACTTTAAAAATGATTTCCAAACAAAACACTTTTTTGGCATCTGTGGGTGTTTGGACATCTGATTGCATTGGAATTAACCAGTATCTTGAGATATATTTGTGTGGTGGTTAATGCCTTCACCTTTTTCCTTTTTTTCACCTCAATCCTTTTTTTTATTAATTAATTACATTTTTTAAGAGGTACAGTTGGTCACCCAAAAATGAAATGTCTGTAATTGTATAATCAACAGAATGTTGTACCACATGACTGACGTTCTTCTGTGAAAAACAAAAGTGAATATAATGGTCACTCCTTTCCATATATTGAAAGTGAATGAGTATTGGGACTGCCTGGCTCAAAAAAGACTTACGTCTTACGACTTAAAAACAAGCACGCACGCACGCACGCACACAACACACACACACACACACACACACACACACAACAAGAGTGTCATAAATAGTCAATTTGTCTTATGCACTGTATTGCAAATCTTTCATATTTCATTAATTACAGTTCATGAGAGGAATCTGATGTGTGGACAAATCATTTTGTTTCAGCTGCTGCAAATCTTAGCATTTGAATCTGTCAAAATTGAAAATGTTTTCTTGATTTGCTGGTGCTTTTTCTATTTGCATGTGTTTTCTGAAGTTGCAGCGCGTTGAGCTCTCTCGGCCACCGTATGATTCACTTAAAATGCAGACTCATTTAAATGTTTGTTCCTCACATAATTGCTATTACAATAAAATAGAATATAATCTCCTTTTGAGAAGCTCATACTTGGGAGTTTGGAAATCGTAATTATGAAATGATGTGAGTTTTAGTGATTTTAGACAGATTTTGATAGACAATTTAATATTTATTTCTTACACTTCAATTATTTTTTATACTTCTTCATTATCATGCTGCCACAGATAATTATGGGAAATGTAGTTTGGTCTGTCTTGCCATAAATTGGTATTTTTTATTTTATTTTTGCTAACTTTTGTTGCTATTTTTTTATCAAAAAATACAAAGTATATACAGTACTAGCTACATACTAACATATATATCAACGTTGGCTATATAGTTTTGTGTACATATTTTGGTCAAAAGTGTTTCCATAAATCTTTAATTAACATGCTCTTAAGTCTGGACTTAAAGAGAGTAATGCGTTCCCCACTGGCATTAGCTATTTATGGTGGTGTTGATGCGTGCTGTAAACACAATCATTCCGGCAATACTTTTTACATATAAATATCATATGAGTCATATTAACCGCTTTAATGAAATGTTTCATGCATCCCCCACCCCCTTATTCATTTTTGTTGTATATGCAGTTGCTAGGATATACCAGAAATGTACCTTTTGTGTTACACAGAAGAAAGTCAGTCATGCGACTTTGGGATGACATGAGGGTGAGTAAATGATGACAGAGTTTTCATATTCCTTTAAGATCACTCTCCACAGCAGGTGTCTGTGTCTGCTATTCAGTTCCTTGTTAGCTTATAGTTCAGGTTGTTATAGTCTCTCATTAATGATCCATCCATCTCATTTCCCACACTGCACTGCAGCAGACCACAATAATGGTGAAATGCATCAGGAAGAGTATGTTGTCATGACACACATGACAAGCCCTGCTCGTATTTCTCCACAGTCGGAGGGCTGTCTGTGGCACGTACGTATGCAGCAGAGTTTCTCGTAGGCCCGTTAATATGGATTTATCTGGTTGTTGGGCAGTAATGTCTAGGGCTGACGTCAGGCTGTTTTACACAACACTTGTTCCTCTGGCATGAGGGTGTTGAGCATGGTCTGCTATTGCTGAGTGGATTAATGGCTGACCGTGTGGACCCAGGCACCAAATACATTGTCTCTGGCCGGATCGTTCAGCCTGTCCTTGCAGTATTGATCCTCACTTCTCACAAGTTCACAACTTCCGCATTCTGGATGCTCCGTTTGACATGAGAGAGATTTAGGGCTCGGATGAGGTCAGTTCTTCTGTGACAGATTGATACCAAAATAATTTCTGCAGGCCTGGAGAATTAACCTTTGATTTTCAGAAGCTGGGTTACATATCAATATTAACTTCGGTTCTTGGTAGACACTTTCTGGCAGAGCAGCATATGAAAAACTGTATATTGGATCTTATGCACATGCACTTAGAAAAGTTATCAAGTAGATAATGCCAATGTAAAATAACATTGACATTTAATAAAACAAATATATATATATATATATATATATATATATACACACACTCACTGGCCACTTTATTAGGTATACCTTGCTAGTACCGGGTTGGACCCTCTTTTGACTTCAGAACTGCCTTAATTCTTTGTGGCATAGATTCAACAAGGTGTTGGAAACATTCCTCAGAGATTTTGGTCCATATTGGCATGATAGCATCACGCAGTTGCTGCAGATTTGTTGGCTGCACATCCATGATGCGAATCTCCCGTTCCACCACATCCCAAAAGTGCTCTATTGGATTGAGATCTGGTGAATGTGGAGGCCATTTGAGTAAAGTGAACTCATTGTCATGTTCAAGAAACCAGTCTGAGATGATTTGAGCTTTGTGACATGGTGCATTATCCTTCTGGAAGTAGCCATCAGAAGATGGGTACACTGTAGTCATAAAGGGATGGACATGGTCAGCAACAATACTCAGGTAGGCTGTGGCATTTAAACGATGCTCAATTGGTACTAAGGGGCCCAAAGGTTGCCAAGAAAATATCCCCCACACCATTACACCACCACCAGCAGCCTGAACCGTTGAGACAAGGCAGGATGGATCCATGCTTTCATGTTCTTTACTCCAAATTCTGACCCTACCATCTGAATGTCGCAGCAGAAATCGAGACTCATCAGACCAGGCAACGTTTTTACAATCTTCTATTGTCTTATTTTGGTGAGCCTGTGCGAATTGTAGCCTCCGTTTCCTGTTCTTAGCTGACAGGAGCGGCACCCGGTGTGGTCTTCTGCTGCTGTAGCCCATCTGCTTCAGGGTTCGACGTGTTGTGCGTTCAGAGATGGTGATTCTGCATACCTTGGTTGTAACGAGTGTTTATTTGAGTTAGTGTTGCTTTTCTATCATCTCTGACCAGTCTGCCCATTCTCCTCTGACATCAACAAGGCATTTTCGTCCACACAACTGCCGCTCACTTGAATATTTTCTCTTTTTCTGACCATTCTCTGTAAACCCTAGAGATGGTTGTGCGTGAAAATCCCAGTAGATCAGCAGTTTTTGAAATACTCAGACCAGCCCGTCTGGCACCAACAACCATTCCACGTTCAAAGTCACTTAAATCCCCTTTCTTCCCCATTCTGATGCTCGGTTTGAACTTCAGCAAGTCGTCTTCACCACATCTAGATGCCTAAATGCATTGAGTTGCTGCCATGTGATTGGCTGATTAGCAATTTGTGTTACCAAGCAATTGAACAGGTGTACCTAATAAAGTGGCCGGTGAGTGTATATATATTCAAGATATTGGTGCAAAAATGCCCCTGTATGTGTTTTTGTCTCTTATTTATCATACGATAAGCGATATCACACGAACAGCAAAAGCAATCACACGAGTGCTGATTTTGTCACGAATAACACAAATTTAAATATGATTTTATACAGTACAACAGTTCAGTAAATATGTGAAGTTGATATTGTTATATTTTAAACAAAATATTATGTTTTTGCATTATATTTAACAATATTACAGTTTTTACTGTATTTTTGATCAGCCTTGATGAATATAAAAGATTTAAAGTTCCTGCTGCTATATACAGTATACTTTAATAAATAGTCAGTTTAGACAAAATATGTTTGTACCTTCAGATGAGTTTGCTCATCTCTTCAAAAATGTATTAATTATACAACATTAGATAACAAAATGCCAAACCAAACCTTAAACAATGCTAGACATTTTCCTAGAACTAACTAACTTAGTAGCACTTTTTGAACCAGATGAGCCAATATTGCAGTTATTTTTATGGAATTTGTGACACTTTTAGTGGATGCATGAAGTAGTTTCTCCTCAAGTTCACACAAGTGAAGAATAATATTGGAATTGTATTGGTTTTATATCTAATGCAATGGAATTCATACATTTTTAAGTGCAACATTTAGATATCTCTTAGGTGTCTAAATACTTTTTAGGGGCCACAGTATGGTCTTGGAGGATATATCTTTGAATGCATATGTTAGGTTAATGCAGGGCTTAATGCTAGAATAAACGGCAACTCAAAAATCTGTTATTATACTATAATATTTGAGTTTTACTTATACTGGCAGTTCTTCCCTCACTGATCCATTAGGCACAATTCTCACATATATTGGCAGTCTTGATACCAAAGCAATTTTCTGAAATCTGTTCTGTGAATGAAAGTCTGTTTGGCTGTGAAAGCATTTCGGTATATACGGGCAATGACTACCCTGATAATGTCAGCTCCATCAGCATATAAACCCTTTAATTTTTTCTCTGCTTTTTAAGTCAGAACTGTGCATGCAATACAAATAAAAGCTTAAAAAAGGCAGGGATTTTTTTCTGGGGGTTGTGTGATCCAAATATAAAACGGATTATAAATCTACACCGCTGATTGGATTTACCTGCTCGTCTTTGATTGAACTTTGTGTGAGAAAGCATAGTGATGTATTTGCATGTTAAAGGATGCTTTTTGAGAGCTGTAATTATCTCCGCTGTGTAATTGCTATTTGTGTATCCATAATTTATTTTGGCATGAAAAACAGGCAGGCTACAACGCACCGCTAAGTCCCTGTTAAAATGTGCAGTTAATTGAAATTCACATTTGCATGAACAAAATCAAACACTCATTTACATATGTGAGATGATGAAGAAAAATAACTGCTAGTGTTTGTACTTCATATTCTTTCAGAGCTAGCTTGCTAATTGGTAAACGGTGTAAATAGGGCTGGTGTACATTACTGAGCTAATGTAAACAACACGTCAAGCTAAATGTTTACACTCATGCATGCAGCTGGGTGTTTGTGTGTCTTGGCGGCGCAACCAGACATCTAAAAATTGAAAATTTACCCAGAAAGGAGCGCGAAAGAGGTGTTATGGAAGTGTACTCTGTTTAAATGGTCTCACGTCCCCAAAGTGCATCTAGTGTTATTCTGGGGAGATTCAGAGGTGTGTCTGCCACTGCCCCCCTTCACAAACAAGCTCATCAATTCCAGGAGGAATCTATTACAGACCCCGACTGCATTCTGCCATCCCTACATGCACCTAATTAATGCATCTCCTCTCACTGGAGGACACTGGGATATGGCCCCCCTGCCCCAAGAAGCTCTTCCCCAAAAACATGATGAATGACTTTGATTTAGGGGTCTGTGCTCTGGGTAACGGCTGGCCAGAGGGGATGACACTCTTGTGTTTGATATTGATCTATAAATAGCTTTAGCTTGACATTCCCGACCAACCCATAAACAGCTCGGCGTAAGGTTAGTTTAATGAGGGACGCTCGCGTTTAGACTGTTGGGATTCACGGGCTGTCGTGTTTGACATCATTACCGACTGTATTTGTGTTAAAGCACAGGCCGGCTCGTTAACTAGATACGAGCAATTTGAGCGTGCGATTGTCGAAACGTTAACACCCACAGCCTCAGTCACCTCGTGGAACCTCTGAGCGCCTGTCTGTTTTTCCAGTCGTACACCACGCTTCGACCTCTACGCGATAGCTTGAAAGGACAACTGTCAAATTAAATGACACAAGGTATATTTTATTTCTATGCGTGTCTGACCTAAGCATTTTGCCTCCGAAATATGTGATATATATTTTCGCCCATGCCTCGCTCGACGGCGGCGGTAATTGAAAAGCATTGCTCAGTGTAGTGTGTATGCAGTCCTATATGCAATAAGCCACTATTACCTTCCTTTTGTGGCCTGATGGGATTGAGCCAGGGTGACATGATAGAAATTTTCGATTGAGTAAGAGTCCCCACATTCTTTTCAACGTCAGGGGGTGAATGAAAGACCCTATCTATCTCCATCAGAAAGCCCGCACAACCCCCAGCACAAACAGGCTTTCTAGCTTTCCCTTCTATCATGCTGTCTTTCATCCTCGCTCTCGCTTGAATTCTGTCTGTCTCCATGAAATGGGAAGTTTGGATGAGGCTCCTTTCAATCCCACTTACAATAAATAGATTAAACTCCTTTGACAATTACATCATGCATTTTCAGGGCCGGGCAGCTCCATTACCAACAATCAATGCCACCGACAGCAGCATTGAGAGAGCGGAGGCTGCTTCTGCTAACACACGGCATTAGGACTTTTCTTGACATCCTACACCGTGTGTGTCAGAGCAGGCCATTGACTAGAGTGAGTATATTAAAAACAAGAAGGCTTATTTGACCTGAATTCTGATCTGTTGGGCCATTTTAAGTAGTTCTAGACGTTCATTAAGTGAGTGTTTGAGCAGATGTTGGTCGGGTTGCTGGACAATTAAACGGAAATGAATGCTGAACAATCTGTCAATGTTAATACGGAGGAATGCTAGGAATAATGTTCAAATCATGTATTCTTGCTGTTTTGCTGTTTTTTACGTACCCATCTATCTAATTCAAAAAACCCAACAAAGGTTGTTGTTGTTTGAAGCTCAAAAGTGTTAGTCCCTATGAACTGTAATGGTATGGAAAATACCTACATTACATTTCTTCAAAATCTCTCATTTAGTGTCGAAATAACATGCATATAGGTTTGTAATGACATGTACATGAGAAAACAATAACCAGACGTTTGTTTAAGTTGATTTTTTTAAAGAAAAATCTAACCAAGTAAATCACAAAAATGGCCCTGCATTACATGCATCACTGCATGTACATATTGAATCAATAGGTTTAAACAGCTTACGCAATTCAATTCAATTGCCTAGCGGAATAAATTCTCTGTTAATAATATGAAGGTTTGAACCTACAGTAGCCCAAGACAGAATATGCTGAATGTCTGCTGCCTCCCCGAGCTCTAAGATCATCTGTAATCAACCCGAATTTAAGGTGTTGGAGCGCCTCATTTCCTGCGTGAGCTCAATGCTGACTGCCGCTGCGCAGTAAGTGTGGTGAGAGAATCTAATTTTGATTAATATGCTCATTTCCTTATGTCTGTCGGACATGAGGCAGAAAGGTGGGACCAGAGAGGACAGGAAGAGATTAAATCAACCCCTCTCCTCTTCACTCCCCTTTCTCTCATACAATTCCCCTACCACACCTCTCCTCACTCTCTTTCTACTGAAATTATTACATTACCCTTCCACAGAGTGACCATTAGCTCAAAACAGGGTCTGTCAGGCCCCGCAAAGCTGCCGTTATTTTGGATTATAGAGTAGTTAGAGCTTGTTGGAACATAACAGCAGGACAGCTGAGGCACTCAACTCTGGCACCGAGAATGAGGTAGTGCTGATGGAAAGTGCTTTTTTCTTCCAAGGGAGGAGCAGGGGCGGATTTTAATTCTCCAGATCACTGAGAAGCGTTTTCATATTCATGATAACATGCACGTTCCACTGGCTGTCACCTCACATGTCCCCTGTAGGTCTGTTATTTATACAGTGTGGAGTTCTACTGGAATCACTGTTTCAACTATGTTAAAATGTTTTAATAAATAAAGAGATACATTATATGCAGCACGACAGCAACAATATATATATATATGTGTGTGTGTGTGTGTGTGTGTGTGTGTATCGATCGATCAATAAGTGTGTGTGTGTGTGTGTTATTTATTTGTAAATATATAAGGAATTGGTACACTGAAATGTATTGATAAGGTGTTAGAAAACGTTTTTCAAGCTTTTTGAAAACCGTATAACCACTTTGAATGAAATTAAATTTAGTTTAGAAACTGATAGCATGTTTATCATAGAAGAGCTGCATTTATTAAATCATTTTATCTTTTATTTACATTTTCCTTATTGTTTTTAAATAATGAATAGAATAGGTGTGGACATGACAAATAAATAAATAAATACATACAAATATTGACTTGTCTTCCCAGAAGTGGGAAGTGACACATTTTCTAAAAGAGGTTAACATTTTGTTGTTACAAGGTTTTCTATGCCCCTCTGCAGGACACATAATACTTAATAAGTGTCTTTCTAGGACATTTGAAAATAATATCTAATTTAATAGCGAGCAAATCGGGTCTCGAACCGGATGAGCATCTGCCTTACGTAATCGTAGTTTGAGATAATCTTATTTTACACACTACAATTGCCCGTTTATGAAAATATAACAGTGAGTCACTGGCTCCAGACAACACTGTCGGTCAGATTTGGGAATATGGCCTCATCGTCTCGCCTGTTCTTATTCCATTCCCTTGTGTCTTTGCAGATCTCAGTATTAAATGGATAGAAAGCGTGCATTAAATCACACTGCTGTGAACTATTATGCGCAGTTGTTGCATTCTGGGAAACTAAGAGTGCAGAAGTGGTCTGAGGGATGAGTGCAGTGTTGACTTCATCTCTGTCTTCCTCAGTGTGTATTGATCCACCGTAATACAGTTTTAGTTGGACCTGTTCTGAGTCCTCTCAGCAAACACGATCGGTCAATAGTGCCCCACAGGCTTTGACAAACTCCTCCATCCGTTCAGGTAGCTCTGTGACAGCTGACTGAGGAGAACGGCCACAGACTAATGCATGTTATGCAAAACTGAACTGCAAAAACCCAATCCATGTTGCATTTTCACTGCCCTTTGGTGCATTTACTTTGTTCATAATGACAATCTTTAGCGTTGACTGTGTGGACACTGTCATTTTTGCTGTTGATGAAACCAGTTGCTGTTTGCTCAGACAGTGTAGACAATACAGTCCAAATGTTTGGGGTTGTTTTTGAAAAGTTTTTCTATTTTAATATGATTAATAATTGTATTTATTCATGTGATTTCCAGTCTTCAGTGTCACAGGATCCTTCAGAAATCATTCTAATATGCTGATGTTACTAAAACCTGTATTACTATCAGTGTTACAATGTTGCAAACAGATTAATGCTGATTAATATTTTTGTGGAAATATATTTTTTAGGCTTCTTTGGTGAAAAGTTCTAAAAACAGCATTTATTTTTAATAGAAATATGTTTGTAACATTATAAATGTCCTTACTGTCACTTTTGATCAATTTAAGGTGTATTTGCTGAACTAAAGTATTAATATAAAAGTAAAAAAATAATATATATATTTCTCATCCCAAACTTTGAAATGATAATGTACATAGTACATTATACATTACGGTAGCTTCTGTCATGAAAACGAATTCCTCGTATGTGTAAACATACCTGGCAATAAAGCTGATTCTGATTTTTTTAACATTCGAACAGTTTCTTTGACCTTTTTTTTCTTTATTTCTATAAATTTGTATTTTGTAGTACTCATCTTGATATATACCCTAACCAAAGCTTACTTATACATTTTGGATAACTCTTTAAAATATGTTGACAAAAGTTTAAAATGATCTGTGATTAAAAACTTTACCTTGACAAAAGGTCCTGTTCAATAATGAAAATTTTTTTTTTAACAACGCAAGAAATGTATAAATGGATGAAATATTTTCTTTACTCTTTCCTTGTACTTTGGGAAATGGACCTATCGTCTAAACTCTTTTTTTTTCCATGGGAATTAATAATTTGGGTAATTTATAACTTAAACTGCAGGTGCAGGCAAAATCTTTTTTTCTGTGTTCAGTGTTGGTTTCATAAGAATATTGTTTTTCATATTTGGCTGAGGCAGGCTGAATGTATATGTCACTCAGGGGAAACGTCTGAACTCACTAATTCCAGGAGTTTTACTTTTCAAAACAAATCAATATGACCTCCACAAAATGTATTGGGATAATCAATCATTCAAGAGCTCAGACTGTTTTAAAATTCAGTCTTCTGTCAGCAAGAGTTGACAGATTATATTACCATCCACAGCAACTCATCTCATGTGGAATAGACAAGACCAGTGGACTCTTGCTGTTAAGCCACTAACACTAATTAAATGCGCCCACACAACACATGCTTGTGAATGAATCTGTTTTAATAGCATTTAAGACAAATCAATACTCTAATCATTTTATTACTTTAACAGAGAGAAATGTAGCGTGAATTTTCAATATGTGTCTCTGTGAGTAATCAATGTGCAACATGCTACTTTAATATATTTGGCTGTTGAGTAAATGGCAGTTGTTGTGTAATCAGATCTTAAGAGCTCAAGGAGCTTTCTTAATTCAAAAAACACCCAATGACAAAAAGGTCAATACTGGAAAATTAAAATAAAAAAGCGCGACCCACCAGTTCAAAACCACCGCTGTAGCATTCAGAAGCATAAAACCTCAAAACAGGCTTGTTTGTCATTTTGTAAGGTCAAGTTGTTGATTTAAAATTCAATCACTTGAAAGTGTAAAATAAATAAAGCAGGTGTCAAATAATTCGTAAAGGTGTTTCTTGAAGGTCTTATTCTCATGCTGTTTGCATGATAATGATAAATGGCTCTAATAGACGGAAAACGTGTTCCGTGTTGTCAGGCTGAGGAGAATTTCAGACACGCAAACACGTCTGTCCAACAATAATGTAAGCACCGTGAAAATAGCCCCTACTAAATTACACACTGCTCCCCATCCAGGACGGTAAAACATCTCCTGGTCGGTAGAGTTTTCAAATCAATCAGACACAGTTCAGCATCAAAACAACATTACTTATCTAGAGCTCTTGATTTCCAATCCATCTGTCAGCCTGCCTCAAATTGGGAATTTCATTACTTTGAACAAGTTGTAGGGGGTGATTGAGGTGGGGGGCGGAAAACATAGATCATGTTATTGTAGGTAGATTTTGTACAGCGCTTGGGCAGGCCTCACTGACTTCTGAGGGCTGAGCGAGTGGGTTTCAGAGCTAATGGCGTAGCTAAAAGCAGGCGTGGTGTGGTCGGATGCCACGTGTGTTTAAGTGTGTGTGCGGTCCGCTTTCCGTCACTCCCGCAGTTTATCATGACCTCAAAGCTGTAAGTCATTCTGGCAGCTCGGGTAGTTTGACATAATTGAGATATTTGGCAAATATTTCTTTCAGAGAAAGAAGGAAATATGGTCCCTGGCCAAGGCACCATGGCCTGCCATAGAGCTGAGTGAAATCTTGCTTTATAAGCTCTATTTTGGCATAGTAGGCTGGACTGACTGCTTTGATGGAGGACTTTCGCTAGTGTAGTGTAGATATATTGAAGGAAGAAGGCTTGTTCTCTGTTGTCAAAAAGAGTTTGTTTATTAACATGGTTTTTCAGCATGGAATTTTCAGCATCATTACTCCAGCCTTCGGTGTCACGTGATCCGTCAGATATCATTGAAATATACTGATTTTGTGCTTAATACATTTTTGTATAATTATTATTTAGATTGAAAATAGTTGTCACTGCTTAATATTTTGTGGAAACCTGATAAGCTTCAAAATTAGTCTTTTTTTAAGAAGAAGAAAAAAGGAAATTTAAGCAAGGTTTATTTGTATATATGTGTGTGTGTGTGTGTGTGTGTGTGTGTGTGTGTGTGTGTGTGTGTGTGTGTGTGTGTGTGTGTGTGTGTGTGTGTGTGTGTGTGTGTGTGTGTGTGTGTGTGTGTGTGTGTGTGTGTGTGTGTGTGTGTGTGTGTGTGTGTGTGTGTGTGTGTGTGTGTGTAAACAAGCACAGTATTATTTAAATTGCAATTGGATTTCATTAAATATAGGAATAAAGTTCAAATTTGTAATCAGAGCCATGGCATGTTGTGCTATAATGCTCATGTGGTGATTTAAGCTTGAATTTAGCCCACAACATTCTCTGATCCTTCTTCTTCATATCAGTTGTGACCCTGGACCACAAAATAGTCATAAGGGTCAATTTTTGTACAATTGAGATTTATAATTAATCTGAAAGCTGAATAAATAAGATTTCCATTGATGTATGGTTTGTGAGTATAGGACAATATAACAGCTATTTGAAAATCTGGAATCTGAGGGTGCAAAAAAATCTAAACATTGAGAAAATCTCCTTTAAAGTTGTCCAAAGTAAGTCCTTAGCAATGCATATTACAAATCAACAATTAGGTTTGGATATATTTGTGGTAGGAAATGTACAAAATATCTTCATGGAACATGATCTTTACTTAATATTCGAATGGTTTTTGGCATAAAAGAGAAATCGAGAATTTTGACCCATACAATGTATTTTTGGATATTGCTACAAATATACAGTACCTATGCGATTTGTGACTGGTTTTGTGGTCCAGGGTCCGAAATTCATCTTCTTTTGGGATAATAATATGAAATTAAATTAAAAAGATTCAGATATCTAGATACCTCTAGTCCACAGCACCCAACTGTCAGCATTGTGGAGCACCGGCCTTCATAATGTGATTCTAATCGAACCCTTTTGAATGTTCTTGAGTGGTGACAGTCTGATTTTAAAGCATTTGACAAGTGTACAATGACTAAAGGGTTGCCTGCTAATTATTCATGTCATTTCAGTGGATTGTAGCCCAAATTGAACAGTGTGTCCCTTTTAATCCATCACTGTACTAAAAGCGAATAGTTAATGACTATAACATGGCACTAAATTATTCATCCAGAGAGGTAATGAAAATATGTTAATTAGACGATTGCTATTAAAGATTGAGTATATCACCATCTCCATCCCAACATTAAGTAATTATTTAAAGATATTCTGATTGTGAAATATTAGTGGTCAGGGGTTTCATGCACATTTTTATAGAGGGAGTGCCAGATCTTTGCAAACCAGATTTGGACATGTGAATGAGTGATTTCAGCCAATGCATTTTAAACATTTTGTGTGTGTGTGTGCCGTATACATCCAAGTATTTATGAACGATAAAACTAATAGTATTTTCTTAATTCCAGAAGACACATTTGAATGGGCATGAAGCTTCTGGTAATGGACCTAAAAACATCATGCACCAAAATCAGTGACATTTTGTACAATCTCATTATCTATTCTGGAATGTTTCATAAGAAACCTCTTGTCCCAGGCTCTCATTCATCTGCAACTGATTATGCAAAGGAAATCACATGCTCTTCATTTTTTTCACCTCTCCATTTTTATGACTTTTCTTTTGGGTAAAGCAACAGAGGTCTATTCTAGAACTTCATGAACAGCCCACAGTCAGAAGCGGTCCCTCTTTGTCCTGTCCCTCAGTGCTTTGGCTAAAGACAGTCTCTGTCCATTCCCTCAGCTGACGAGGCTGAATTCATTCCCATGGTGCTGATAACTCCAGCATGCATGCGACCTCATGGTTCAGATTACAAGCGGGGGATTCATTCCTTGTGTTCTGTCGGTCACCTCGGCATCAATTGCAGCAGTAAGCAGCGTGTGGAGGGGAGAATAGATGCTATCAGGCAGAGGGCAGCTGCTGAGAGACTGAGAGTCTGTGCTTGTGCTGTGAGAGAAGAGACAATAATGTGACACAGTTCTCCAATCTCTATCTCACTGATGACTACTTTTATTTTTGTCAATTGCTGATCAGTTGTTTAACTTTGAATAGTTCACCCAAAAATGAAAATTTTGTCATCGTTTATTCACCCTCATATCGTTCCAAAACTTATGAGTTTATTTTTATCTTGAATATAAAAGAAGATAGTTTGACGAATGCTGGTAATCAAACAGTTGCTATCAATTCTGCTATGGAAGTCAATCGGGACCAACAACAGTTTGGTTCTTCACAATTCTTAAAAATGTCTTCTTTTGTGTTCAACATTAAAAGGAAATTTACACAGGTTTGGAATGACATGAGGGTGAGTAAATGATGACAAAAGTTACATTTTTTGGTGAACTATTCCTATAAGGTGTCAGAACTTATGAAGAAAACTCTTTTGATTTGGACCAATATACAACCACTTGGCAACTAACTACCACATATTTTTTTTTGTATTTTTTTTTTCTTTAAATTGTTAAAATCTGTATATTTTTACTACTGAGAGCTAAATGTATTTTTTTACTTTTATATCTTTATTGAGCAAATATATTGTAAACATTGACGGTGAGTGATAGGGACAGTAAGCAAACCCTTACTTGAATAACTACTGGAACGTCCTTCCTCAACTCCGGTATTTCAGCCTCAGTTAACTCATGCAATTTTAACCCAGTAGTTTTGAAATTCTGTTGAACCTGAAGACTATAGCTTATATAATTGTGCATGATCTGAAAACAATTCAAGCAAATTCTTTATGCGATTGTTGCATTAGGCCTATTATGGATCCAAAACATTGTTGTACTGTATTATACATTAAATTACATTTCTCTTATCATCAAAAATCTTGAGATTCCATTTGCCATAAAACAATATGATTAATTGTTCAGATAAACTCTGGTTGTAGCATTCAAGCCTGATAAGCATGCTGCGAGGAAGGAAACATGATGTGATGTTTTATCAGCTCCTTATCTCACAATGTAATCATGCTAATATCTGCAGATCAGTGTGCGTCGCAGGGGGAAATGGATAGTGCTGAGTAATGTCTCCTCTCAGTCTGTGCCGCCCATGCCAGCACTGATGTAACCGTGCCAGTAACCGAGTCTGCCATCTCAGATTTTAAGTCTGGGAGTGCACTGCCAAACACTAGTCCCTCTGCCTTGTCTTTGAGACTCGAAGACAGTGACAACCGTTTTTCTTTTCTTATCTTCTGCTAACCTAGGACCACATCTTCCAGTCTTTCTGGCAGAGATGAGACTCAAGCTTTGGCAGAATTGTTGGATGAGCTAGTAGTTGGTTCCAAGGCTTGAGGCATCAGTTGCAAATGTGCATTAGCTGATAAATCATATTACTGTACTTCATCACGCTGTCATTCCTCTGGAATCATAGACCCTGTAATACCATCATGATGACATGTATGCTTATCTCATGAGCTTGCACATTTTAATAAGTGCTGTGAAGTCTCACAAGCCTCCACTGTTTCTCGGAAAGATGCCATTTTTTCCTTACGCTCACTTATTTAAATGCTTTAAGGTGAATTACGTCATGCGCTGTAATGAATAAACACAGCAACCAGGAGCTTGAACCGCTGTCAGGTGAAAGAAATAATAGCTCAGACATTTGAAGATGACAGGTAATATTACCTTTCAGCAAAGATTGTCCAGAGCCTTGGAGTGAGGGGACATAGAGATCTGATTAGACTGATTACCTCATCATTGTTTAGAGTGGTGAGAAGACGGTGAACTTAATTTTACTGGATAACTGCAGGCACTGTGATGGAAGGCTAATCAATTGATAGATTATGCAACTGATACGAGTGCTGCACTAAAGCTGTGAGCGACTCTGAGTAGGATTACTGAGGCCTCAATGGACTGAATGACTGAGAACTAATAGCTACTGGGGCCAATGACACTGATATCTGCTTCTTAGAGAATCTGAATGGCAGACATTTCAAGCATGCTTGTAGAGTTGGATTTGTCTAGGATTTCAGATTATAGCATATGTTGTAATATGTCATTCTAGTCAACTGGACATGTTTCTCTCTGTTTCAGCTCTCATACAAGAGGCTTCACCAATTGTGGATGGTTGGTGGAGATTCCTCTGTATTCAACCTTGTTGGACGAAATACAAGCAGCAACACTCTTGAGAAGACTTTGAAAGAAAGGGATCACAGGTTAGTGGAGTTAAGATTTTAAATGAGGATAGACTGTTTCAGAGTGAAGGAGACTGTTGAGAACCCTGTTTACACCTGGTTTTTGGTCTTGAGTTATCCAAGCACAGGTTTCCAGCCAAGACAGCTATTTACACATAATAGTAATTTGCATCTCAAATACACTTTCTGTGACCACCAGTGATCCGATTTTAAGGGTCGCTCTCTGATTTGAATACATGAGTTAGTGCTGGGGTCTCCAAACTTGGTCATGGAAGGCTGGTATCCTGCAGAGTTTAGTTCCAACTTCCTTAGAAGTTTCTAGCATGCCTAGTAAGACCTTTATTAGCTGGTATAGGTGTTTTTAATTAGGGTTAGAGTTAAACCCTGCAGGTACCGGCCCTCCGGGACCAAGTTTAGAGACCCCTGAGTTAGTGTATTGTTGTATTCTGACTACCTCCAAATGTAATCAAATTTCATTCCTGAAATCATCTTTGCAACAATTGTATGTCATTTTATGTACTGAGGTTAAATGCAAGGGAATCTTCACCATCAGTTCACAACTGTTCAGGCTACTTGGATAAATGGTGAAATGTGTTCAGCTCAAATGAAAACATCCAGTTGACCAGAATAATCTACTAGAATATTCTATTATGGTCTGGACAGATGAGAATCTTCCCAGAACTACTGTAGCACAAAATGGTAAATTATAGCACATTGATTTACATAAGCTCTTGACAGGTGGCACCAACAGTTCATCAGGCAACAATGTCCATGCATTCTAAAACTGTTCTACCAAATCATACATTCACCCATGTTCAACCAAGACTCCCCTACGCCCCTGCTGAGTTGCCTTGAAAAATCCCACCCACTTGGCTACTGTGGAAAACATCCCCCTCCCTTCACTGTAGCCTCACGAAAGATGTGATGACAGTGGTGTCAGCACAGGTCACAGTGATGCACGGAGTCTGTTCGCACCAAGCTGCCAATTCTCTTTTTCTTCCTTTCTTTCCTGTCTCTAGTTTTCTGGGTAAGTTCACAGGGTCCAAATTCCGACCCATCAGCAGCCCCACTTATGGCTCAGAGGTGTGGGGTTTCCAGATCTCTCGGCTCATAGGCTCACTCATTGTGGTCTTCGAAGCCAAACTCTAATAGAACACTGCTTTTTGGGGCATATGTAACAGGATTGACCTAATTGCATCACATTTTGTTTTTGACCAAGTGTGCAATATTTCTAAACTAGACAATGATGTAATGAGAGTTTTTATAGCTCAAGGTCAGATGTACAATATTTTCTGCTTTTTCAGAAATTGCTTTGTGATTATAAGGGTAATCCATCATTGTTGACCAGCAGGATAATCTTAACTAGACGTTAATATAATAAAGCGATTCAGTAGCTAATGAAAGTAAATAGGAGTTTTGTTGTACCTTGAAGGCATTTGTGTTCGTCCCATCGCTAACTGTTAGCAATTAGCTAGTCTTATCTAATTACTGTCACGTATCTTAGAACATGTGAGAACATGTGGGCATCCTTTAGGGTTGTGTCACTTTAAGGTTGTTAATGGAAAGATGTGACTAGACATTTTAATCAGTCCTTGCTAAAGAAATTCATTTCACCGTAGATGCCAATCAGGGAATTGAGCGTAAACATTAGGAGATAACTGTCCTTTGATCCAAACAACATTCGACACGGGCTACTCAACAAGGTGTAAGTAAATGCTGAAGGCAGTATCTTAGAGACAGACCCTGAAATACTTTTCAGATGGAATTCAGTCTTGCTTTGCTCGACCAACGGCAGCTTTAGCTCGTCAATCTCAAATCATCATGCTGGCTCCATCATATCGATTTGTACAGAAAGTAGTCCTGAAGTGGGCTTTCTTTCTCAATCTTAAGGCTTGTTACCAGGCAACAAGATGACCAAACTCACTGGCCTTTTGCCGCAAAGTGCAGTAAGTCTATAATTCAAACGTGCGGACTGTATTTTTTTCCCCATCTGCTGTTTAGATTTTGTTTCTTTGTAGAATTTTGTTCTGAAACACTTTTGGCATTTATTCAAGATGTTTCGCCCCTCATGTTTTGCTTCTAAATACATTCGTGCAGGACATTCAATGATGGGTTTTATGTAATTTCAGTGTGACTAACTGTACTATGCACTTTCACATTTAGAAGAGTTCAAAGCATTTTAAAGGGGACATTGTAGGCCCATTTTCACAAGTTGGTATGATTCTTTAGGGTCTCCATGAAATGGCTGCAACATACTTTGGTTAAAATTCCTTAATGGTCATATAAAACAACACCATTTTTACCTTGTCAAAAACAGCTCTGTTCACAGCGACCCATTCTAGTGCATGTCTCTTTAAATGATAATGAGCTACTGCTCACCCCACCCCTCTCTTCTGTTTTTTGTTGTATTTGGTGGCATGTTACCTTCAAAAACAAAACTAATCCACTGTATCCTTGGTGGCGCTGATGTCTGGAGTAATGTTAAAGGGTTAGTTCACCCCCCAAAAAAATAGCCCATGTTTTACTCACCCTCAAAGCATCCTAGGTGTATACGACTTTCTTCTTTCAGATGAATCCAATCAGAGTTACATTAAACAATGTCCTTACTCGTACAAGCGTTAGAATGGAAATAGGCTGTTTTTGTTCAACAGTCCAAAAGCAGTCAAATAAAGTGTGCACATCCATAATAAAACATGCCTCACTCGGCTCTGGGGATGAATAAAGGCCTAATGTAGCGAATCGATTAATTTTTTTAAGAAAAATATCCATATTTAAAATGTTATAACAATTTTCTCTCACTTCTACTAATTGTTGTAAGTGCAAGCCGTTCTGGGCGGATGACGTAGGACATATACATTTATTATGGAACACCTGCCTACTCCCATTCTAACGCTTGGAAGAGCAAGGAAAAAGTGAAATATAACTCCGATTGGATTCGTCTGAAAGAAGAAAGTCATATAGAACCAGGATACTTTGAGGGCGACTAAAACATCGGCTAATATTCCTTTTTGGGTGAACTAACCCTTTAACTTTTAAATCCAACTACAAAACATCTGCATAGCTTACGATACATTGTTGTCGCTAAAGCTGCTTGAGCACAGAGAAAATGACAGACAGCGTACAACTGACTGAGGGTGGAAATATGTTAATAGACCAATTTTGTGTAGACGTCACAGTTACGTCACTAGCAGCTGCACGTGCATTGTGGTGGCAGAAACACACGGCAACAAGCGGAGTGAACTTGAAGCACTTCAATAAAGTATTGCCTTTTGTTGTTATGGGCCCGTTTAAAGATTTATTTTGCATCTCACTACTATGTCGTGTATGAACTAATGTCTTTGTGCATGTGAGTAAAACAACAAACTGACAATTTATATGCTTAATAATTGTCATATAAATTGTTATGAGTAATTGTGGCTGGAATAATAATGTAGCTGTAAAAACAGATGCCTGCTGAAAATGAAATATATATACAGGTGCATCTCAATAAATTAAAATGTCATGGTAAAGTTAATTTATTTCAGTAATTCAAATCAAATTGTGAAACTTATTTAATACACAAGTTTCACAATTTGCGTTTCCAAAAACCTATCTGACTGTCTGGCTGCAGGTTACATTGAAGTACTATTTCAGAAACATAAAATATGTAGGCCTAAATGAGAACTGCTTTATTGGGCATTTAGTTGTATAAAAATGCAGTACTGTCGAGTAACCCTTATGAAAAATAACCATGGTTTTATTATAATAAAAGTGTTGTAACCTTTTTTTTTCATATTGATTACAATTTATATAACCAGTTTTACTACAAATACCATGGTTAAACTATGATTAGTGTAGCAAGACCATGGTTAATTTTCGTTAAAAGTACGACCTGATGACGTCATAAATATGATAATTATGCATATATCAAGTTGAATTATTATATAAAGTTATAAGCATGTTTATAAAAAACAAGTTTTGTAATAACAATTATTTCGGACCTTTTGACGTTGATGATAATTCAGATTATTCTCCTTAGCCCAGGTAAGATGCCTCTGATGACAACTGTAGCCAAATTCCTTGACACGTCTGTGTGTGGTGGCTCTTGATGCCTTGACCCCAGCCTCAGTCCATTCCTTGTGAAGTTCACCCAAATTCTTGAATCGATTTTGCTTGACAATCCTCATAAGGCTGCGGTTCTCTCGGTTGGTTGTGCATCTTTTTCTTCCACACTTTTTCCTTCCACTCAACTTTCTGTTAACATGCTTGGATACAGCACTCTGTGAACAGCCAGCTTCTTTGTCAATTAATGTTTGTGGCTTACCCTCCTTGTGAAGGGTGTCAATGATTGTCTGCTGGTTGAATTTATTGAATTGGTGGGTTTTTGTTAAACGTGAGCCAAAACCATCACAATTAAAAGAACCAAAGACTTAAACTACTTCAGTCTGTGTGCATTGAATTTATTTAATACGCGAGTTTCACAATTTGATTTGAATTACTGAAATAAATGAACTTTTTTCCACGACATTCTAATTTGAGTTGCTTCTGTACATCTTCATGACTAGATAGACACGGGGAGTTTGTCTTTACTATACACGTTAGATGTGAGTCACTCAACCGAAGGGAATCCTGTCAGATCGTCTATCCTTTGAGTAAAACCTTGTGCGGGTCGGCCAATCTGGTTTAGTCCATTAAAGTTAACCTTTTCAAATAACAATTGCAGTCCCAGACAGTGAGTGACCTTACATATGGAGGAAAAATTCAGAATTCCTCCAGTTATTGTTAAAAAAACAAGCTAACAAACTTCATAGCTAGCGTTAGTGAAACGGTCAGGGGATCTTTCTGCCACCACCTAAGCTCCGCCCACAGAAAAACGTCACAATGTTTACTAACAGAAAATGGGTCTATACAGGACAGTCCATCAGCGGTTGTGGGCAGCGCCTGAGCAGTATGACATCATACTCTTCAGAAAATCAAGATGGCTTGATAATTGAGACTGTTTAGGTTTTTTGGAGATTAAAAATAAAAGGAGTGAATGGATTTTTATCATTGTATGGTGGTTGTGTCCACATACTGCTAAGACACAATTATATGCAAACACCATGTAAAAGTGAATTTTGCATCCAATGATCCCTTTAATGAAATGTACAATTACATGTTGGATCTAAAATTCTTCAAATCAGTTATTCTAGCTTTAATTGCATTTTTTCTATTAAAATGTCACAGAAGATGTATAATTGGAATTCCTGACTAAGCTGTCATGGTTATTTTTGATGAATAATGCAGAGATTTGTCATTTGTTCAATCACAATGTTTTCACAGCCAATATTTCATTGATGATTATGTCTTCCCTAATTTCTCTCTAAATGATGAGAACTTGTTGACTATAGATCTGCTTGATGAGGAGTTTATTGTTGAATAAAGCAGAGCCCATTGCTTTATTTCCTTTTTTCCTGCATCTGACATATATGATTAGGACATGGATGTAAGGAATGACTTGTGTCTATCATAAATTGCAAACAAGAATAATGGTTCTTTTTGTTTTTCGAGTAATGAGACTTTATAAAGAGATGCGAGAGCTCCCCTACAAATTTCATGCTCCTGAACCTGATTTTTCTGCTTGTGTGTTTATACTTTGCTTATTTCCACAGTTGTTCTAACACTACTACTTTGTTGTGATAATTCTGCTTGGTTGTTTGGAAAAAAAGGAGGAGAGATGGCGAGGGAAAGAAAAGGGACAATCCAGACAACCAACAAATCATCATGAAATTGTTAATGAGAAACGAAGAGGAAAAAAAGGAGATGAAACACAGGCTGCTCATACAAATTACTGTAATAAGCAAATCTACATTAAGGCTGCATTAAGAAAAAAAGCACCCGAAACGTCTATCTGGAGTGATTCTGAATTAATGTCTCATTACTCTTAAGCATCATCATTTTTGGATTTCATATCAAAATGGCAGCAAATTACACAGTAATTAGATATTTTGAGGGGGAAGAATTGCTTCTGGCAATAGATAAAATTACATCTCGGCTCAATGGGATGTGCACTGGTGTTGCCTGGAGAAGACACCAGCTATCAATCTTTGGACGTAAAGTGTGTGTGAGAGCGTGTGTGTAAGGGTGACCTCACTCTATGAGCTCAGAGCACCAGGCATGCTTTACTGCCGCCACTTTATGCAGTCAGACCACATCTCTGCTCTGCATCTGTGCTGTACTGATCGCAAACTCTTAGACGCCCAGAACATTTACAACTGGCTGGATATAATGTAGGATGGTCTAGACATCTCTTGTCAATCCATGTTTTTGTGCATGCTTCAGAATAGGAGTTTGTAACATTTGTTGCTGTATTAATATTACTGTAAATAAATAAATAAATACGTTTTGATAATAATAATAATAACAAAAATGAAAAAATATATAATTGGGTAACTTTAGTTGGTAAAACTTTCTTTACCATATACTGCAACAATTATATACATGTATATGTAAAGAATAAATATAATTACATTTATTATGTATCAAATAAAAATGCACTTTATCTATCTAGCTCAGTCAGTCAGTACACATGTAAGTGCCAACATGATTTATATAATTGATTTATATTTAATTTAAATAGCATACATTTATTTATTTACACAGTTACCTGTTCTGCTATATCTGCTATTTACTGTATTATTATTATTTTTTTTTTAGTTTTTGAGCTTTTTTTATGAAGGATGATTGAGGGTTGTATTTCACCTCTCTGCCATCCTATTTAAATGTGACTCAAGAAGGTTGAACCCCTCAGCAATACTTCAGAATACTTACCCCAATCCACAAATAATTATGAGTCCTCTTCACTGAGGGCAAATGTGACTATTACGTGTCATACTGGTACATAATGAAGCATGAAGGCTGGAGATGTGAGGAGCATCTGCAGAGTCATAGACTGATGGGGATCTCATTTCCTAGCAGACCCTCGGGGCCCCCGTAGCACATCTGAGGCCCTGCCCACTCAACATCCATCTCGCCCTCCACCCGCTTCTGTCCATGCTCTGTCAAGTTCACGGCTCGTGTGCCATCAGCAGCCAAGCTGTGTGGCGATGGCACTGAGTCCCATGACAAGATGAGAGCTGGAGGATGGGGTGGTGCAGTTGTGTAGGCAGTGTATTGAGTATTACAATGATATCCTGCCTAATGAATTTTGGTGTTACGAACAGGATTAAACCACAAAAGATCAAATCTTCAGTATGCAAGGTTAGTTTAAAAAAAATCTAATTAAATTCAAATACTTCAAAGGTTTATTGTCCTCTAACTGTGTCTCCCCATTTGCCTTACTCCCTCTAGGAATATTGTGTGTTATTTCAATTAACTCCAGGTTAAATGAACATCAGCAGATTTGGGGAAGAGGGGAACATGTGACAGTTTTTTTTTTTTGGTTTTGATGAAGTTAAAGACAGCATTACCCTGGGCAAATCTAATTAGAATTGTTAATGTTCCTACCACACCCCCTTTTGAAAAGTCTTGAAATTAGTTGCCACACTTTTTCTCCCATTATTTATTCTTTCATGTTGACACTTTCTAATTTCCAAGATCTGAGGATGATTAAATTAAGACCATTAATATGGTGAGCGAGTCCCACTGCCGACAATCGCGGGCACCCACAGCATGTATTTAAATATAGATTTAATATCTAGGACTGCAGAGAGAGTGTTTTCATCAGTGGTCTAAAGTGCTTAGTGTGCAGTTCTGGGAGATGTGCTCCTAAACATCAAAAATACATTTCTGCAAAAGGGGGAGGGATTTTGTCTTTAATGAGAAGTTGAATCCCAGCTCCAGTCATCCTCCACCTTTCTCAGTACATTAGGCAGGGAGCGTGCAGAAATATCCACGCAAATTTAATTATGTTCATATTAAAGGAGGCTCTGACAAGGGAGGTTGCTGTGCTGCATGGATGAGAGGCTCCTATAGTTGTTCTGGTGCAGTGGCACATCTTGGATTGATGATTTAACAGCAGAACTCTGGCCCTGACAACCGAACAGATCTGTGGAACAGAACTCTTTTACAAAACGGTCTAAATTCTACTCCGCAGAACTGAACCTTGAAGGTATAGTTTTCTACAAATAAATACGGCTTAAAATAATGTGTTAACATCCACAGAACACTTACTCTGAAGGCCTGAAATGCTTCGTCCTGAAAGCAGTGTAAATATTATGAGGAAAATGCTATCATGGAGGTGGCATGTAATTTTTAAATGTTGAAATGGGGAAAATAATGCTCGCTTTGACACTGTGACTGTTTGTAAAAAGCTTGATGGGAAAATGGCACGTATCAAATTGCAGCCTTGGACACCTTTGCCCTCTGCCAGGAACCTTTCTGCTGTCTGGAGGAAAATGCAGAATAGTTTTGAAAAGTGATGCTGATTTGAGACCTTGTTTGCCAAATGGTGTGTGATGGCCGTTTTCTCAGAAAAAACGGCCTAGTGGTGAGAGCGTGTACTTTGAGCTATGGGACTCATGTGGGGGACTTGAGTTCAAATCCACAGAACGCAACCATTCAAGCTTTGATCCACTCTAATTTGATTGGTTGCTGTTTAATACTGAGCATGTTTAATGGGATAGGTCAGTCATAAATGAAAATTCATGTTATCATTTACTCACCTCCATGTCATTCCAAACCTTTGTGAGTTTCTTTCTTCTGAGGAACACACATTTTTTCTAACTATGTTTAGTAACCAAAGTGTTTTGATTACCATTGACTTCCATTGTAAAAAAAAAAAAAAAAAAACTTTTGCGTGACAGATGGCAATGTTGTCAAGTGATCCCTGTTCACACGAATCCACAAAAATGACTAAACACTCTGTATTATGCATGCCAGTATATGGCGTTGTCACTTTGTAAAGTAACACTACACGTCTGTTCACATACTTATAAACTAAACACATAATACACATTAGCATGACGTCACCATTTCCACAAATTTGCGTTTTCGTAGTTTACACGGAGACTATGACGGTATCGTTCAGCTTGCATTTTGAACCCCGTTTTCAAACGTATTTGTTTTCAGGCCCCCAAAAATGCAGTTGTGGTGTAAATTAATGGCCAAATCCATTTAAAATTATAATAAAATATCTGTTTTTAGTTGGACCATTAAAAAATGGTGTCGTGTGAGTGTTCTGTCAGTTTTTTAGCCTACATTTGTTGGTGAAAAACGTACTGAAGGATAGTTGGTTGTTATTCATGTCTAAGTCTCTTCCTGTCTAAGTGGGCAGTTCTCCCCAGAATAACCTGCGATGTTTAATCAAAGATTAGGCTATGTCAGACTAATCTAGTGCAGACACATTGAGAATTACTGTATCCTCTGTAAAATAGCCCTCTGAGAATCATACTGTTCCTCTTTGTGTGTTTGTTACAGATCAGGTTGTGTCTATTTGATCTATTACATTATAAACCCTTAACGAGTGATTGTATATTGGCTTACTGTGATTCTCCAGACCACACTGTCCTAATTAGTTCTAGTTTTGTTACTAAACCTGCATCCTTTCTTCGTTGATTTGTTTTTTTGAGATATTACCAGAGTCTTGAGCTGAAGTATGTAGAAAACACAATTTAATTAATGTACAAACACACACTCACCCCTTGTCTACACTGAGTTAATTTGATGATAGCCATCACCTGGACATCATTACAGTGAATAATTTCCACTGCTTCCCTGTGTTAAAGCTCCTGGAAAAAAATCCATTACAGAAGAATATATGCAGAAAACTCTCATTTAGGAAGACAGCGGGGATTTTTCAGTCTGCCGGTAGCTGACAGTACATCAACACATTCCTGAATATGCAGTTTGATATTCATAATCTGCCCAGCAGTGTGCTGTTGTGACCAGTTTTAATCTCAAAAGCTGTTGTTTGCAGTGAGTTGATGTGTTTATTGTGGCTCAGACAGGGAAATTCCCCTCAAATTTAAGAATTTCTCGACCACCTGATTTAAATGAAACTGAGATTGAACTGTTTTTCATATGCACCATCAAAAGAAATCAATACAAAATCTCCACAGAAGAATGAACAACATGCGTCATACAGGCTTACATCAGCCTTTGTGTTCATTTGGAAGAACCACACGGCCTACTGAATGGAAATTAATGCATGTTTGCAGAGCCAAAATAGCCCATAATTACACAATTACCCTCTGATGGCGAAGGTATGCAGCATTTTACACCAACAACATTTAGGTTTGCTGGAAAATATGCCTTTGAAATTACTTTGTAAACAAAAGGAACAAAATGAAAAATATTAGCATTGCTTTGTAAGGTATGAAAATGGCGGCTTTATGATTGTGCGTACCATTCTGGTGACCTAATAATAACATTTTTGGTGTGCATCAGACTATTATGGAATTATGTAGCATTTACTGGCCCTTTTTTCTGTAGTAAAATCCAAATAAATCACTTTCAAGGATTTCTCTATGGACATGTTTCAGGTACTTGCCTATTTCTTGAGTATCTGACAACTGATTTATGTCTGTTCATAATTGCAGTCAGTGCAGGTATGACTAATGTTGACTATTTCTCCTTTTTCATGCGCCACAAGTGTCTATTTTCTCTCTCCGGTTGGAATTAATGAAATAATACAGTGGCGTTTGAATTGGTGTGACCACTCAGACAGCTCTTCGGTTTCCAAATACAATTATGCAGTAAGTATGATGCTCGGTGATAGACAAAACAGCAGGAGCTCATGAATATGCATGATGTGTCTTGGAATATAAATTAACAGTGGCTGGCCTCTCAGCTGACCCACTTAGGCTGTCAATTACTATTTTGACAGGATGGCTCTTATAGGACAAAACCACAATCATTCTTAGCATTCACAAATTACTAATTTACCTGCACATGTGGGATCATTTAAATGTTTTCAAACAGACATAAGAGATTACTTCGGTGGGTGTGCTTTACATTTGAATAAGATAGAAATACACTGATTTGAGTAAAGTGGGATAAAAGTCTGATAGATGTTAAAATATAGAAATCAACATCTTTTCTTTATGGAAATTAATAAGCTGTTAGCTTACTAATCAAATATAAAACTAAGAATACAATAACTATACTTATGTTTTGGTAATCATCCTATGTTTTTTTTTTTTTAGACACTGAATAGAGTATCCACAAAGTTGTATCTGCTAATGCAAAGGCTGGATTCGGAATAGCATTTTACTACTACTTTTTTTTCTGTAAATTATGGACATGGAAGCTGAGGGCTAATTCTCTATTTTTTCTTCTATTTAATTGTATTTATTTTTTTATTTCCAGATTTAATCACCAGCTCTTTCTTTCTTACTTGAGCTTGTATACACATAAAAAAACGGCGCTTTAAACCTCTTGACAAACTAAGATGTAATTGAAATTTTCATATATTAGAAATAAAGGATATAAATTGTACTGAACGTCCGCTTGCTTATTTTGCTCAAGATAAGGATTTATAAAGTCCACATACAAACAAGAAACTATGCTTCTAACCACAGGTCGAGAGCTATCATTCAAACTACACAACTTTACGATGCTGTTTGCGAATGTTCGTTGGAAATGTGGTTTCGGGAAACACTGACTCATTAAACTATTCTGATAATGATGGAATTTGCGACAATAGTTGCTTTTTATAATCGAATAAACCTTGGGTAAATGGTAAAAAATCTAGTCGGTGCTTTAACATCAGAAATAATATTTTATTATAAGTTTTAGGAAACATACCGGACACTTCAAAAACAAGACATTTTAAAATAAAAGTCATATTCACATATCTCGTAGAAACTCTTTTAAAATTGAAGTCAAAATCCATCCACTTTAGATGACACATTAAACACTTGCTGACTGTCTCTTTCACATGCAAATGATTGCAGTGCTGTGTGGGTAATGGGGAGCAGACTCCACTATTCAGATGTCTGCTACATTATCAGTACTCGCCGTGGGTATCTTGTGTGAGTATATGTGTGCGTGTGTGTGTGAGAGAGTGAGTGAGTGGGAAGGAGACACAACACAAGCCTCTGTCTCTGTTTGTCAGACTGCGTGCGTGTCTGCATGTATGTGTGTATATTTTGGTGACTCAGTGCTGCTAGGTGATTATTAGACTAAGAAGTAATTTTCTACTCCTAGCATGTGACATGGCCTGGCAAAGAACCAAATGAACTTTGACACTGTGGTTTTCTTCAAATGCAAAACAGTGACTCTTCAAAAGGAGAGAGGGAAAAGCACTTCTGGCTTAAATCCAAAGGTTGGGCACCATGCGTACCAGTTTAAGCTTCATGGATTATGTGACCTAAGTATATAAATTAGTTTTTGTGCCTCGGGCTATAAAATGTAGACCAGGTAAGAACCAGTGATGAATAATACAGGTGCCTGTTAAACTTTCCAAAGTAGTGTTTTGCCAGGTGCGGAAAACCTGATGGAGTTTCAAATTAAAGTTTAGGAAGACTGTGTCCACATAATCCTGCCAATCACAACAGAACAAGACTAAAATAACATCTGTTTACCTCACTTCACTCTGACAATTCTGCAATAATTTGCAGCAGGTAAGACGACACACCTGCATTTCTTTAATTATTATAACTTAGGGGGAAATATGTACGTTTTCAGATTGCAGATACCATCCCAACCCCAATAGGTCTACTCTCCATTTCCTCACAAGTAGCTCTGCACATGCACATAACTTCACGAGCTGGCAGCAAACACAAGTGAAGAAAATCAATAACCATCCAAGACTCTTGAGGACTCACTCAATGCCCAGTCCCACAAACCTATCGAATCACTGCAATCTTGTTCTCTGCCTAGTGACAACCATCCTCCCTCCTTACACCCCCCGTCCCGTCCCCTCCTCCGGCCTTGCCGGGACTCTGTTAGCATTGTTAATGGGCATTGTTGCTGAATGAGGACCTCTGCTCCTATTTCTACATCACGGCTCCCAGCCTTGGCAGATGGATGGGCCTGACCTCGCTATCAGCTGGTCCCAGACACAAAGTCCGAGAGTGGCGTAACAAAGTAGGAGGAATGATGCCTCTGCCGGGAGACCGAGAGAAAGCCAGGCCTCCATAATGAAGTCAGGGTCCATTGTGGAAAGTCGTGGATAGGAGCGTGGAGACCGCAGGGAGTGAAAGGGTCTGTGCAACACTGTGCTTCCAGCCATGAGAAGAGGGAGGAGGGGATACAGACCCACTCGTACCCCCTGCCCCGTGATGAATGGCAGTAGTCGCTGAAAGTGAAATGCACTGGTGTGCTTTGGCAGAGACTGAAGGAGAAGGAGTCTGCCTGGAAACTGGAAGACAAACTCAGCAGCTGTCCTTGAGCAAGCCAGAGTCACATCTACAGTATGCTACTTTACATATGGACAATCAAGTGGAAAGCTGGTGTAGAGTTTCAGGGAATTGGATGAGGATTTGGTACACATTTTAATAGCATTGTGATCGTGATCTTACTTGGGCAAGAATAGTCGACTTGTGTAAGTTCATCTACAGAGGGAGAACAAATGAACAAACAACTTTGAGTTTCTAAAACAACATAACTGAAAACTAGTGCAAGTACATACAAGTCTCTATGGCAAGCAAGTAAACATGTTGGTATTTAGCTACACTAGGATACTATTCACTTAAGAGTATTCTTTTTTTTAGTTCTTTGCAGTCAAGGTGGACAAATGCATGGTTGAAATCACACATTTAGGATTAGGGGAACCACATGTAATAATTTATTAATCAAGCACCAAAAGAACCCATATCGGTCAAACACTAATCTGAATTTGAATATGGTGGTTACAGCCTTGGGTAATGTATAAATGAGATCAGAACGATCAATATGCATAGGGTTCTCATGAATATCAATCATCATTTAATTAACATGACACAGCACGGGCCAATCGGGTTTATTCAGCTTCTCTATGCCTCACCGTCTCCATGGATGAGTATCCCAAAATCTCTTTAGTAATCAACAGTAGTGTACCAAGGATCTCTGAGACTTAGTACGAGAGACAAAGAAAAAGAGCGAGAGATTGTCTAAGGACCGGACCATGGCTGCTCCCCCAGCCGCGCTGGATCCCCACCATCTGCCCCAGCTGCTGCATCTCTTTAACTGCCATTCTGATTGACAATGAACCTAAAGCCCTGTGATAATTGTGGCTGCTTGGTGACTTGGGCAGGTAATGCCTTCCATTCAGGATTTATCAAGCTCCATCTGTTCCTGTTGGTATCTGACAGAGTTAAATCCCCCATCCCCACCCTCACACCCCCTTTCTTCCCTGCCCCTCGTGCTTATTTCCTCAAGGGTCCAGAGGACCGGCTAGTCAAGCAAATATTGGGCTTTTGTGCAAGGTTGCTTATTAGAGAGCTACACTGTGACCCAGAGAAGTAACCACACCCACAAAAGAGGAGAGCGTGAAGGAACAGCATATTTGTTCAGTCATTAACTAAAGATAAAAGACTCCTTGTGGCCAGATCTCTCCCTCCTGTCCCGGTTTTTGACTCACAGTCTCACAGTAAGTGTTGTGTGTCGTGTGTCACGAACAATTAGAGGTGGAGTTCTCTCACTTCCTTCTGCGTCCTCTCCATTTCTGCCTTACATTGCACCTTACTCTGTACTCTGCCTCATGGGAGGCTATTCAGAGAAGTGTGATACCCAGAGGTGTCAAATCACCTGGAGCAGGTGCACTCTGAGTACTGGGTAGAGTTGACTGTGTGTGTCTAATGTAATTGGTTGGGGCTGTGTTTAAATCAAGAATGGTGTCTCTAAATTATCTAAAGTAAACTGTATACCTCAGTTAATTGCTTATGGTGTAACTGAAGTGAGTAATTTCTGTCACCAAATGAAATTGTTTTCAAACAGGTTTTTGTAAGATTTCTCCATGTCTGCCATTGGTCATTTTGTCCCACCCCAAACTCACGCCATTGGTTGAGCCACTGTTGCTGTTGCCAAAACAACAGAGCAATGTTTTTATAGTGCCACAGAGACACAGTGTTTACACTTTCTGGGTAAATAAACCTATGGATGGATTACTCATAGTTATGTCTGCGTATTGAACTGGGATAGGAGCAAGTATTCCACCACAGTTTTAAACACAACTTAAAAAAAATAAAAAAAATACACACATGGAATAATGAATTTGTAAGTTTGGGTTTAAGAGCACGTGTCGTGCAACGTAAGAAAATGTTGTGTAATAAATGTATTGTTAGTTAATACATTAATGTTAACAAATGACATCTTATTGTAAAGTGTAACCATTAATATTTATTCATCATAATGTTGAAATCGACAGTATTTTCTCTCTTGTTATTTCATAGGAGCTCCAAAGAAGACAGAGAAAGCCAGAGTCTTGTGCCCTGCGTTTATCAGTATCCTTATGTTCATTGGGTGAAAAAGAAAAACTCAATAAACAAAGTAAAAAAATATTTGACTGATATCCCCCCGCCCACCCCAAGGTTTCTATAGAGACCTTATATATCGATATCGTGAATTTGTGACAGCCCTTAATGGGACATGTAAACTTCCCTGAAATTATCATTGTAACAAGTGGAGGATACAGAGACAGCTGAAGTAACAGAGAGAAGCTCACTACTGCTACAGAGGCCCGTGCCAAGCTTATTTCTCTATTGCCAGATTCATGTTAGTTTTTGGCTCCTATATACAAAATATGTCAGTGTTACTTTGTAGAAATAGAGCGATCCTAGCCATGTGTTTGCTAATTATAGGCAGCATATTACCATCTGTTGAGAGCAGATATAATTTTGGGTCAGAATAATCAGATAATGTGTAGATTTAGAGACATTAATATACAAAGATTACACTGAACTGAGTCTTTTATCTTTTAATATAATATGGGCTGAGTCATACAATATTATGTACAATTTACTTTAGCAAGACAGCGCATGTAGTTTTGAAAAAAAAAATCTGAATGCAGCAAATATGCAATATAAACATATGTGTAATATTTAAAAAAGGAACTGAGACTTATAGTATAGTGCTACATACAGATAAACAAATTCCAGTTTGTACTGTATATAATTAGATTAAATTCACAATCAAAGCCAGTTATGCTTGTTCAGAAGAGGTATGCACTGAGAACATAATGTTCAACAAACCATTACGTACTGTATATTAAAAGGTAGATGTATATTAACAAAATTAGCTCTCTGCACTAGAATCAGCTCATTAAACCTAACTACCACATGCAATCAGAGATCAAGGCTTGGAAGGGAAGGAAAAACATCCATATGCGTTGAAAGTAAATTACAGTAGAAAATTGAATAACAGTCTGCTGATTATAAACACCTCGGTCAGAGGTTATACTCACTTAAATACTTTGGCTTTTCTAGAGAGTAGTAACGAACACTCTGCTCCATAAAATCAGCAAAGCAAAATTGTTTAATATAGTTTCATGATGGTACAGGACATATACATTTCTGGATGTAGAGAATAATTTTTTTGTGAAAAGAGTAGCAAGATAACCTAATGCAAATCAATGAAAACATATATGTATATATTATGACTGGGAAAACACATTTAAAGTACAGATGCAGTTATCTAATTGTGAAATTAGGCCTGAGTAAGAATCATGCTAATTTAAAAGAGAGATGTAATGAGATTTAAATTCAAGTCTCATAAGTGTAGTTGTTGTATTTTTTTCATGGCATTTCCAACAAGCAAGTGATGAACGGCAAGGACCAAGTGAGAATCCCAGTGGGATTGTGGCAGCATTTCAATGCCAAATGATGTGGATAGATCTTGGAGAATCAAAATGAAAGCAAGACTGTTGTAAATGCTTCAGTCACTAAGAGTGAAAAGCAGGTTTGGTTGAGCAGCCAGTATTGAACCCAGATGGTTGAGGTTAAGCAGATTGTTCTGGGCAAAAAAAGTTGGATGGTATTTGACTAAATGCCAACTTATAATTCCAAACATCCAGAAGAAAGGCATTGGAGAAGGTCAGAGGAAGCAGCAAGATGTTGAAAGTAGGAGATGAATGTGCTGATCTTGAACGGAATAAATGTCTTGGCTGATCTGATGTCAGAAGAGAGGGCAGGAAGTGATGTATAACCCTGAGGTCATCAATGCATTTTCTTTCACTTCGTCTCTGCCATCCACAGTGAGAGTTTGTTTTATCTGCGGTTATTTGTTAGCTGGTGACTGGTGGTAAAACAACAAATTCATGGAACCAGAAGGCAAAGCATGTTAAATGACTTCTAAAAAGTGGAATTCTTGGTGAACGTTGTCTTATTTAAAACAAAGTAAGAGTAATTGTCCATCTTTCACGAGTAGCCCTTGTTTTATAGGGAAAATGCAATTGCCAGAGGAGAAATTAAAGTCCTTGTCAACCTCGTGTGACCCCACAGGATACCACTGCTTAGTCTCAAGAATCTCTCACTTCACCCTGGGGCTAAAGGTAATGAAGAATATCTGACAGGGATTTGGGGTGTTGGGTTAGGGTGACAACTTTTTCTAGGCTTCAGCAGGGTAATGATGGCCTGGATCTTAAGTAAATTGTTTGCTGAATGCAGTGAAGGTGTGAAGACAGTGGGGAAAGCTTAAGAATCTGATTTGAGCAATAACTGATTGGTTTAGGGTAGCAAGGTTGTAATTTACTCTTTAAAGCTGCACTCAAGTCATATTTTATCTCTAATGACCAAAAGGAAAATGACATTAACAATATTACCTGCATTAACAGTATAGTTTACAGTTCTTCATTGTTATTTTAGTTAATGCTATTATATATTAATATTTTGAATTCTTATTGAATTAATATTTATTTCAGTTTTCATTTAAAATGTATTAGGTTAGTCTTCATATATATATAGCAGCTTGGCTACATTACACAGAAAAGCAGCATGTTACCCAAAGGAAATTTGGGCAGTTATGTGTGGGTTTTAAGAGATATTAGTCAGATATTATTCAAATAAGCAATTTATTGAGCAACAAATCATCCGATTTACATTAAATTGTGTCGTGGGCTAAATAGGATGTTTGTAACATCTTGATGTTTGATTACCCAGTGCTCAGTGATAACCCACATCAAATATGTATTCATTGTAATAAATTGCAGTTAGTTTTTGGAATTTAGCATCTCTCATGTTGCCCTTTAGGTTATATCCCAAAGGTCAGAGATTGCAATGCATTGTAAGAGCTTTATTAGCATATGTTTTAGAGATTTGTCATTAGCCTGCTATTTGTCGGTCAGGAGACCTTGACACACTGCACTGAGGCCCTCATTCATCATAAATACACTACTGGAATACAGGCATTCAAAAGGCCTTTGTTTTCTCATTAATATTCATATCCTCTTTTGCATTGTTTTCCCACTTCAGCTCTTTCTTTTCCTCTCTCTCTTTCTTTACCAGGCTTCTCAGTCTTATTTTCTCCCTGACTCACTTTACTTCAGTGAATTTCGGTTGAAAGCTCTTTACTTTATGATGTCGATCTTTGGAAAATCATTCAAAAGAAGGATTTTCCTTATCACGACTAGCTACTGTGACGGTTTAAAGTGTTGCACATTTTAAATCCAGTCCAATATGAGCAATCTCTGTAGGAATTCAGACTGCACAGCATTTCAGCATCAAACACACATCTAATTATCTAGTCAACTGAGTCAAGAGTTTAAAGGTACAAGTTTGCCCAAAAATTGAAATTCTGTCATTTACTCACCCTTATGTTGTTCCAAACCTGTATGACTTTTTTCTTTGCTTCTGCGGATAACAAAGCAAACCATTCAAGGTGGTTTTGTAAACTGGAGCTGTAGATTTCTTGAAAATATTTGACTAAAAAGAATCGTTCATTAGCGAATCATACCTTCTTCTATCTTACTTCTGTTAGAGCTGGGATGGGTGTCAAGCTTTTTTAAATTTAAACTTAAATTTTGATCTGTTTCTCAGGCAAACTTACCATATGGCTTCAGAAGAATTATGTTTAATGGCGTTAAAGTCATTTGGACTACTATGATACATTGATGCGTTTATGTTCGTTTTGAAGCTTAAAGGTTCAGTTCAGCTGTAATAATTGTGTGGGGCAATTTTGTTTTTCTTTTGCCCATTTGTGTTCCACAGAAGAAACATGGTTTGGAACAACATGAAGGTGAGTATGTTTATGGTAAACTATCCCTTTAATTGAATCTAATTTTCTGTGAGCTTTTGAGACTAGGCTCTCAGGAGCTGAAATGGATTCAGACAGCCAATCAGCTAACCCATCTGTGCCGTTTACAAATTTTAATTGTTTGACAGTTCTTGTTTATGCCATGTTATTTGTGATTGCACTGACCATGCTGGTAAGCAAGTTGAATGATGCTCAATCATTGGAGTTTTTTTTTTTTTTTTTAGTGCAACAAGATTTATTTAACTTGACCAGGTTGGTCTTGTTAATATTCTTAGATGGTTGAATATAACATATACAAACACATTTTGTTGTATGTTTGGGCACTATTGACCTTCAGAGGTGAACTGGTCTGAACCATTCTGGACTGGCATTTCGTAGGGTTTGTGTTGTAAATGCTGTCATGATGTATGATATCATCTGTAAATGAATATGCAAATGTGCAAAATATTTGTGTGCTAGAACCAGGCTTAATGTACGAATACTGAAAAGATCACATTTGTTTGTCACTTGTAACATCTGGATACATGGTTATGTAAAACCAGAACCTTCCTTGCTTGTTATTTTTGCCTGCTGATCCAAAGCTGCATGCTTTTTTTATCACATTATGAACTTCCCCCTGCTAAGTAAATCGTTATTATTGACTTTTCATTACAATATAATGGAAAACACAACTTATTCCTCATTTGCACTTCACAAACACCCTCGCTCATTTTAATTGGAACACTGCAGGAGCATTTATGATGTCTTCTTTTGTCACTTTCTTAATGTACTAAACAAATATCTTGCCCTGGTGCCCTCAAGGTGATCTTGCTCTGCATGTTTTGCACACTCAACCTTCGGTGTCTACCAAGAACGCAAACTGTTCCTGAGCTCGGTGAGAAAGACCATACAAAGATCAAAGACAACGCAATCAATAAGATATATAACATAACAAATAATGCCGTGGGTAGCTCATTAATCCTAACAGAGCCTTATTACACTGTCTGCAGGTTTGTCCTGCCAGGTCACTTTGCTGTGTTTATTGAAATTCAGCACACTGGAGCCAAAACACAGAGAAAGATCACACTTCAGCAATACTGCTAGTACAACTGAGGGTCAGCCAAGGTGACCTGAAAGTTCAGAGCGCTTTCTTGGGATTGTTTATGTTTGTTGTTTTTTCACTCCTTTGTGAGAAATGTGCCGATGTTCGATCAGTAATTTTTTATATGAGTTAGTTACGCATACTCAACCATTCAGTGATCAATTCTGAATAGTTGAGTTCATCTGTTGCATACAAACAACATAGGATCTTAGTTTGCTGATACCCAACCTGTCCCTATAAGGCACAGTGAGATGAAAAAGCCCCTTAGTATCTTTATAGAATCGTTGCTGATAACTCAATTTCTTTCAATGAGAAATATTTGATGGTGTCAGTGCCAATAGCCTCGTGGGCAGAGCGCCGACATATAGTGCCTTTGCGCGTCGGACGTCCCGAGTTCGAGACACAGCTTGCGGACCTTTCCTGATCCCATCCCCTCTCTATGCCACCTCACTTCCTGTCTGAAATACTTTCCCATGCTAATAAAGGCAAACATGCCAACATTAAATATTTAATAAGTAAATAAATAAATATAACTATTTGGTGGCCATTGATTAATACTTAATTATTAATCTTAATTATCTTAATTTTGCTAGCTAAAGCATTGACAACCTTGTAATACTGCAATAATTGTGTAATGATTTAATTGTCATGTAATCAGCTGTTCCTGTATCTGACAAAGTACAAATGATAGAATTTTGGGAAATAATAACAGTTATGTAGATGTTCTGCATTCATGAAGTATCACTCTGTATCTGAATATAACTACTACTTTACTCTTTTATAGGTGAAATAGTATATGACAGTGATATGTCTAAATTCTCAATATCCATAGATGAGAAGTGTCTAGATGACCAACTATTTTCAGTGAGATTCTGGTGTGGAATGGCAGTGATTGCTGCGGGTCACATGACACAGGCAAACGTGGATGTATGTCTGTATTTCATTATAACGTACCTTTTCAATGGTTTTGATGTTTGTTCCCCATCCGATGTAAGACCTACTCGGACAGTATGAGATATCAGACAAAGCTTCATAGTTTGTTTGGCCGACAAAATCTATGATCACACAAACATTTGTGTTCCATTCATTCCGTTTGACCAACAGAGGTCAAAACATCAAAGACTGACCTGTTGGATGAAGTGCAAAAGTCTGAAGGTCCAAATGTACTACTATTGGTCTATTCTGTGCTCAAATAACCACACTAGATTATTTAGTTGGCCAACTAAACTGACAGCTAAATCCTGTCCCTGACAAAACACCAGCTTAAATCAGAATCCAATTTGTAAATTATATCCCAAAGTATTATTCCCTCTGCTTTTTCAAATGCATTAGCTGCTCATGAAATGAGTAAAAATGCATGGACACATTTTAGATTAAAATTGTCAGGATATTGTGAAATATGACTTCCATGAGGACAAAATGTATTGACGTCAATGGTTTCTCATTGAAAGTAATAGGGTGACTGTATATATCACTATAAAAATGTTAAAGGACACCTATTAAAGCTAGTATTTGATGCTTGGGGGGCAATAACCTGTTGTCATGTCGTTTAGTACTGTATGGTACATTATTACAGGTACAGGTGACATTGGACTCACAAAACATCTACTGGGATGGTACAGGCCAGAATGATGGCTTATCTCTCAGTGCCCTTGAAGGCAATGTGTCTCTGCATAGCCAATCCATCACAATCAATGCCAGATCATTTATATTAAATGCCTTTTTTAAAGCAGGCCCTGTGACACTGTGTTTGGAAACCGGCTTGACTGGAAACAAAGCAGTAAACCGGCCTGTACCTGTCCCTGTAATTTACCACCTCAGTGCACAGGAAGGCTAAAGACTCCAAGGTCCAGATCCTGATATGAAATAACCCCCGGCCCATTTGATCTCTATTCTTTGGAGGCTGTGGCTCCCTGCCTGAAAGGTGAACAAAACCCATTAGAGAGGTCTTGAGTTTATTGAGAGTAATCATGCAATTTACATAAATAGTATGTCTGTTGGTCGTTCCATTAATCTTACTGACATCTCAACCAGGTAATTTATTTATATATAACAGAGCATTAATTAAACGCATTTTGTTATTGCCATAAGAAATACTGTAGGTGTGGAAAAGTACTTTGTTGCAAAGGATTATTTTCAGATGATTAGGATGCAACAACCCAAATTAGGAATGATTTCTCATTTCTAATTTGGGGTTTCTTGGTGGTTGTCAGGCCTTTGCTATGTTGCTATTAAGGTGTTGTAGGTGGTATTTGGTGCATGACTGTGTGGCTATTAGCCTGTTCTGATACTTGTAGGTTTAATGATATTCTGACTCACAATAATAATCAATGAAAATGAGTCAATCCCCAAGCTTAATGACACTGCAATATTAAGATTTATTTAAAGAGTATCTGGTATATATCTTGTATATTATGTATTTTGTCTTACTGCTGTACATTGGTGTTTTTTGTTTTTTTACTTGAAATACATCTGAAAATAATTTCTAATATTGCAATGTTTTAAGGGAAAAAGGACAAAAATGCTAAAGAGTATGATTTTGTTGCAGCGTATGGCTCCTTCAGTGTAAATATTTATTTATTTATTTATTTATCGTCATTTTTGCCTCAAATTGAAGTCACATTTACCAATGCTCTGTGAAATTTCACATGCGAAATCCAGTCATTTTAAAAGGAGTCTGCACATCAGGAGTCTCGCATGAGGGTGAAAACGACCAAATGCAAGTTTTTCTCATTTTCAAATTGCTCACATGAATTCACTATGTTGAGCAACAAAACCTGGTTGGTTTGAAAATGACATCTGTGCGAGCAGTGCTTCTCACATCTCTATGCTAAGTCCAGTTGCTATTACTGTAAATTAATATAACACATACTTCAGTCTCTACGATAAATTGCACAATTTTGGGAATCATTCATATCCATAGCACAAATGGTACTGTTTAAGATACACACAGAAGTTTACATCTCTAAGCAAGCATCACTAAAACAGAAAAAAGTTTTAAATGTTTCCAAGTTTAACAAACCTTCGTAGCAGTAAATACTATAAATTTCACTTGATAGGGGATTTCCTGTGCCATCCAGTTACATCATAAACATGACTTTGCTGAGTGGTGAACGCTGTTCTCTCTTTCTCCATGAATCACCTCTGGATTTGAAATATGACTGTAATATTCTGGTCATGCCATAAGACGTTTTAATTTTCCTCTGACATCACCATATAGTTTAACCACAAGTGCGTGAATGCACTCTTTGTGAGGCTGACTTCACCAATGGCAACTTTCTGTATACGTGTCTAAATACTGCCTATATAATTTAAATGTAAGTCTGTGGAAGTTAATGGGCATGTTTAAATTTCATTTAGGAGAGGATGTCATGTCCTGTTTGTTAAAATGAGTAAAGCTTTGATTTGTTGAGTCTGGTTGAGGTTGTCAATATGTATGTCCTCAATTTTGGTGGATGTGGAATTTTCTGAGTTATAAAGTTACAACAAAATGATAATATTGGAGCCATATAGTGAATTTAAAATAGATTACTGTCTTAATGCATGTTCCTGGTCTTCCAGTGACCGAATAAACTTTTCCGAAACGGCTTTCTATGAGCCAAAATGAGGATTGATGTCCACACGGAAACGTAATCCATCTGACACAGCTCACTCTACGTCTCCCGCGTCCGTACCTACTTAGGGTCTGAAAGGCCAGACTTGCCCTTGATTCCCCTCAAAGGGAATTACCCTGGATGTTGAATAAGAGCCAGACGCTCATATTCATACCTTGCAGGTGTCCAGAGTCAAGGTCTCAGGCTTGTTCATGCAATCCTCGCCGTCTAATCAATATGTCATAGAACCTAGAATCGAAGTGAAATACCTCGGGCACGCCTCCTAATAAGATATTTGCAGCCAGAAATGTAAGGATTAACGATAACAAATGACACAAGAGGCTGAGGTATGGCTCGACGGTCCCATCATGCATGAGATTTCAGGATGGGCGTTATGCTGTCATCAGGTTCATTACCCTGACTGCGTTATGGCCCGACCGGGTTGAATTCAATCATGCCGCACGGCAAAAATGCCCACAAGATGAAAACATAGGCTGAGCATGGATTTATCAAACCACTCTCATGCGGTATGCAATATAATAAACAATGCATAGGACATCCATTATGATTTTGTCAGATTCCTTAACTTTGACATAAATAATAAATAGGGAGACTGATGGGTTTTGCAAGTCAAAGAGGGGGAGTATTTCCATAATCACAAGAGCAATAAAGACAATAATTTACAAAAGTGGTAATAAATATGTCCGGTAATGTAGACTTGCATCACATGCGATCATTAATGAATGCCTCAGTGACGCTGGTAAATTTACTTGCACCTCTGAACAATAAAAGACAAGTGTGTCTATATTACAGGTCATTGCTTGTGCATAAATATCACATAGGATCAAAATGAGCAGTATTCATCGCCATCAGAGCATATTGAATAGCATAAAAATTGGCAGTAAAAGTAGTATCATAGATTCTAGTATTTAGTCCCAGATTCCCAGTACTTATGCCAAGGTCATGTTCTATGAACAATGACCAAAGGCCATTAAAGTCATTATCTTTATCAAATATATTTAAACAAAAAAAAAAGAAAGAAAGAAAAAGATATAGATAAAAGTGCTGTTGTTCACACACCCAAGGGACCAGCCACTGGCCAGGAGCACAAGTCACTCTTGTGTTAATGCACTTCAAGACTTAACCTTTCAGTACGGCGTTTACATGCGGTGGACGCATGTCAGACATGTTTGACTGTTGGCCTGTGAATAGGTAGGAGGTAATCAGCGTTGTTTAAATGCTGCTTTGCATATGCATGCATCATTAATTAAATGCTAATTAGAACCAAACCGCACTTGTGACTTTCCTTCCAAAGCCATCAAAGGAAGGTTACTGCAGGGAACTCAACACAGTATATAAGTTATAGATCTAAATTTATATTATGTCTTTACTATGGCTTTTCTTTTTTTATTATTATTATTAAATACATTTGCCAGCAAATGTATTTATTGACTATTTTGAAGAAACTGTTCTATTACATTATTTAAAAACTAAAAGTAAAAAAGTATTAACCTGAATGTAAGTGTATGCATCTTAATAATTATTATATATATATTTTTTAAATCTTAAACATTTTTAAAGTAAAAATATTATTATATTTAATTAATATTAAGTTTGTATAGAGTTGCCCCAAATGCCATGAACAAACATTTTCTTGTCATAAGGTCAAATGATCTGTGTATTATTATATAATGTGCATTATAGTTACTGACCTTGAAACACTGTCATGGAGGTCTGCAGGAGTCCTGTTTTTTAATTAATTAATTTGTTTGTATGTTTATATGTGTCTTAGACTTTGATTTGCTGGACAAAACATTTTCATATTAATAAACAGTGAGGCCTTTTTGTTAAAATGTTTGTTAAAATGAAAATTATGCCATATCTATACATTTTATAAATGTCATTATTTATTTATTTATTATAATGTTGTTTTAACCTGACATTTTGGCCTAAACTAAAATATTAAAATACATTTTATGAACTGCATTCTCACTATGCCATTGACCCAACCATATCTCATAGCAGTTGATGTCAATATTTGATATAATTTGAACTGAATCTCCTTCGCGAGTCACAAGATTATTACTGGTGACAAACATGAATTATATATCATGAGCATAGTGCAAGCTTTAGCGAACCCTTCCTACAGGTTTGAGTCAGTACCTCTGTTGCCGGAGGGGGGAAACTGTGTCAGTTGTGGGTGTGTAACATAACAGCCCATCTAAGTGAAGCAGGGTACATAACTCCTGACAGAAAACTCGCATGCCATCAAGTGACACCAGTGCAGATTTCATCTGGCACACCCAAACCATTTTTGGATGACATCTGCTCTTCTAAATACGCTAACATAACTGGAAAGTTTCAATTTGATATTTATATAATCATATCCTGCCATGTTTTATGAAAACGATTCAACTCGTACTGATTGTTGTTTCTTATTTGATGACCCCCCCCCCACATGTTTTTAACATCGCTATCAGTTCTTCCAGAGATTCCCAGTGTGTCGTTTGCCGTCTTTGTGGTCTAGATGTGAAGCTAAAACAGTTCTTTTGAGGAACTAGTTCTCGTCTCTCTATGGGTCCTGGATTAGGATGTTGGAAGCCCATGACTAACATCTTGCAGTTGAGCTGCTCTCTTATCCCTGCCTGCCAATTCCCCCTGCACAGTCGACTGAGGACTCGAGCCAAAGGGGGTGGTTACAGAGGTACTTCAAGCACCTAGACTTTCCTCCATGTACCTTTTAGCTAATAAATATGCTTATATACATTTAAGAAATATACAAGAGCAATCAATATTTAATGTAACAGTGGAAGCATTTGTGCCGCCACAGCAGCTCGGATAGGACCCAGGAGAAGGGAAATGTATTGTATTAATCAGCAGCCAGAGTTGTGATTCACAATTATGTCATCTGTCAGAGGGAGACATATGAAGAGGGAAAAAGAGTCTGGTAGTAAAAAAGACAAGCAGATTTATTCTTGGCTCACCACTGTTTCATCTTTTTTTTATGATCTAAAAATTACTGAACATGCAGTTTGCTAGGGTGTTCTGGGTGGTTTCCAGGATATTGCTATTTGTTTGCTAGGCCTGTATGATATTCTGGCTCAATATATGACTTGTGACTTAATTTTTTGACTGGTTACATCATAAACATGACCATTGCTGAGTCATGTTTAAATGCTTCGTTCACACTGACATCGATTTTGTCCCTGGAGGTCGACTAGGTCGCTGTCCCGTCACTATCAGGTGTGTCTACTCCTGAATGGCCTAACGTTATTGGAGGGCTGCGAAATTGGCCATAACTTTTGAAAATCAGTTCGTAAATGTGATATACGTATTGCCAATTGATACAAAATGCCATTTAATTTTTCATTGCTGCTAAAATTAACATTCAGGAGAAAGCATTTGTACAGTCCATTATACAGCATATGAAGAAGATAAATTATTATCAGTACATGAATCAAACTCAGTCAGAGGCTTATGAACTAAATTGAGAAGTACAGTTTCTTGGTTTATGTATGTAAGTATTTATTCATTTATAATACATTTATTATTATTATTATAATTATTATTATAAATGTATTTATTTATTTATAATTGTATTTATTTATGCATATGCATATTATATGATTTGTTTATATTTTAACACACACACACACACACACACACACACACACACACACACACACACACACACACACACACACACACACACACACACACACACACACACACACACACACACACACACACACACACACATTGGTTTGCTGCTCATTTGTCTAAAGTTACTTACTTTATTGCATAGCTGGACTCAACCAGATTGTATCAGGAATGGTTGCTGTCGCTGAAAATGAATAACATCCGATCACTTTGTTGTTAAATGTTGCTGTGATTGTGAACGTCCCCACCTCGGCGGTATTAATCAGGAGCATGTCATGTGCTTCACAATTATGTCATCTGTCAGAGGTCGACATTTGAAGGAACGGCAGGGACAGAGACAGAGTCTGGTGGTAAAACACAAAATCCGATTTATTCTGGTCGCCTTATCTTTCTTTTGAGACCTGGCACGAGGGGGGGGGAGACTCCCCACCGCCCCACTCACCCCCAAAAAACAAATGGAAAAGACCAGAGGGAAAGGAAGAAGCGAAAAAGAATGAGGCACAAACAGCGTCTCAGGCAGGGCTCCAAGTGGAGCTGTCCACATTCTCCTTCCTTGCTCAATGTTCCATGACAACAAGGTGAGATGAACAGCAGAGGTTAGTCTGAGCAGCTGCTTCCTGGGTTGGAAATTCCAAGCATTGAGGACCATCTGTCTATATGTTCACTGATGTATATGAGAGCCATCTATCAGGCTGCAGCCCCGCAGCTGCTGGCTCGTCAGGCCTGCTGCCTTTCTCTAGGCGCCCCAACAATGGAAGCCAGTTCTTCAGCTTGTGTCACCCGGAATGGCTGATTTGATTAAGTCCCGAGCTCTCATTATGTTGGGTTGTGGTGTAGAATTTCAATGATAATCCATAATGCATGACCATTTTTTTTCTCTCAGTTTTTTTTTATTTGTTGCCATGGCAACATAAATTCAAGGTTACTGGCTCAGACACATAATTGGGTGTGCACTGAGCGCTGAAGAGGTGCTGTTAAAATTCCCCTCATGAAAGTGGAGCATCAATCATGTTGTCGCAGATTGCAAAGTACTCATAATCAGATGAAATGCCTTGGAGAGAGAGATGGAGCGAGAGTGTGTGTGTTAAGATGAGCTACATCCTCCTTGCATTGAAGCTAAGGAGTGAATGGGAGCACTTTGTCTCTTTCGCTCTGCCTAAGTAAAACCGGACTGTCTCTGGCAGTCGCACAAGCCTTTTATGCACTTTCTTGTAAGTTGGTCTCACTTCATTTGCCTCTGCTCGGCTCTCTGAGGCAGGAGTATGTGTGGCTCTGAAATGAAGGGAATCATTTCTCACTAGAGATCACCAGGCCTTTGACAACTGCAGCCTGCAGCCCGCAGCTCATCAAACCTATTTTAACACCAGACAAAAGGCCAGATTTCCACCCTCTTGGTTTTATAGCACTGCTGAAAAATCCCATCGTGCTGCTTATATCTAAGAACTTTTACCTTTTGAGGTAGGACAAGATTTGGTTTTATGAAGATGTCTCAACCTGCATTTTTGTCACAGTTTTGGTCCACCTAAAAGCAGCTTCAACTTATGCCGCTATCAACTTATGCCAAAAAAGAGAGAGAGAGAGAGCGAGAGAGAGAGAGACTCTGTGGTGATATCAAGAAATGAATGTTATAAATAAACCCTAAAACCCTTAGCTCGTTATTTACAAAGTTAATAAAATGTGCGATCCAAACTACATACTTTATTTATTTATTTATTTGTTTGTTTATAGTTAGTTTGTTAGTTAGATACTTAGTTACTTATAGGTGCATTTCAATAAATTAGAATGTCGTGGAAAAGTTCATTTATTTCAGTAATTCAACTCAAATTGTGAAACTCGTGTATTAAATAAATTCAATGCACACAGACTGAAGTAGTTTAAGTCTTTGGTTCTTTTAATTGTGATGATTTTGGCTCACATTTAACAAAAACCCACCAATTCACTATCTCAACAAATTAGAATATGGTGACATGCCAATCAGCTAATCAACTCAAAACACCTGCAAAGGTTTCCTGAGCCTTCAAAATGGTCTCTCAGTTTGGTTCACTAGGCTACACAATCATGGGGAAGACTGCTGATCTGACAGTTGTCCAGAAGACAATCATTGACACCCTTCACAAGGAGGGTAAGCCACAAACATTCATTGCCAAAGAAGCTGGCTGTTCACAGAGTGCTGTATCCAAGCATGTTAACAGAAAGTTGAGTGGAAGGAAAAAGTGTGGAAGAAAAAGATGCACAACCAACCGAGAGAACCGCAGCCTTATGAGGATTGTCAAGCAAAATCGATTCAAGAATTTGGGTGAACTTCACAAGGAATGGACTGAGGCTGGGGTCAAGGCATCAAGAGCCACCACACACAGACGTGTCAAGGAATTTGGCTACAGTTGTCATCAGAGGCGTCTTACCTGGGCTAAGGAGAAGAAGAACTGGACTGTTGCCCAGTGGTCCAAAGTCCTCTTTTCAGATGAGAGCAAGTTTTGTATTTCATTTGGAAACCAAGGTCCTAGAGTCTGGAGGAAGGGTGGAGAAGCTCATAGCCCAAGTTGCTTGAAGTCCAGTGTTAAGTTTCCACAGTCTGTGATGATTTGGGGTGCAATGTCATCTGCTGGTGTTGGTCCATTGTGTTTTTTGAAAACCAACGTCACTGCACCCGTTTACCAAGACATTTTGGAGCACTTCATGCTTCCTTCTGCTGACCAGCTTTTTAAAGATGCTGATTTCATTTTCCAGCAGGATTTGGCACCTGCCCACACTGCCAAAAGCACCAAAAGTTGGTTAAATTACCATGGTGTTGGTGTGCTTGACTGGCCAGCAAACTCACCAGACCTGAACCCCATAGAGAATCTATGGGGTATTGTCAAGAGGAAAATGAGAAACAAGAGACCAAAAAATGCAGATGAGCTGAAGGCCACTGTCAAAGAAACCTGGGCTTCCATACCACCTCAGCAGTGCCACAAACTGATCACCTCCATGCCACGCCGAATTGAGGCAGTAATTAAAGCAAAAGGAGCCCCTACCAAGTATTGAGTACATATACAGTAAATTAACATACTTTCCAGAAGGCCAACAATTCACTAATTATTTTTTTTTTTATTGGTCTTATGAAGTATTCTAATATGTTGAGATGGGTTGAGAGCCAAAATCGTCACAATTAAAAGAACCAAAGACTTAAACTACTTCAGTCTGTATGCATTGAATTTATTTAATACACGAGTTTCACAATTTGAATTGTGAGTTGAATTACTGAAATAAATGAACTTTTCCACGAGATTCTAATTTATTGAGATGCACCTGTATATAGTTGGATATGCAAATTCTTTACTAAATATTTAGATGCTTTCCGAAGTTTGGAACAGAGACAGACAGACACAGACAGACAGACAGACAGACAGATAGATAGACAAAAAAATGATATATTTAAAATATTATATTATTATGTTATATAAATTTTATATTCTATATAAAGTATTATATTTTGTCATATTACAGTGCTTAAATTCATTAAGGACACATTAAATTGATCAAATGTGAACGTAAAACATATTTAGAATATGTTTATAAAGATTTGTATTATAGCAAATAAATGCTGTTCTTTTAAACTTTATTCATCAAAGAATCATGAGAAACATATTTTGCTTTACAACTGTTTTTAACATTGATAATTATAAGAAATGTTTCTTGAGGAGCAAATCACAATATCAGAATTGTCTAACTGGAGAATCGTGTGACACTGAAGACTGGAGTAATGGCTGCTTAAAATTCAGCTTTGTCATCACAGGACAAATTTAATTTCACAATATTATGTTTTTTACTGTGTTTTTATCAAGTAAATGCGGCCTTGGTGAGCATAAGAGACTTCTTTCAAAGACATTAAACAATTTTGATCCCAAACTAAACGGTAGTGTATAAAATCATGTTTTTTCCTCCTCCCTCCACTGTGGTATTAATGATAAAACCACTGCATATCTGGCTCTTTTGTTGCTCTGATATATAATATAAGCCTCTTCATCTTTCATAGATGTAAATAAGGACCCAGCATACTCCGAGGACATATTACGGGTCAGGTTCTCTCCGTTCAGGGATCTGTCTCTCTCTGGCCGTATGGAGTAATGCTCAAACAGAAACATATGTACAGGCCGGATTTCCCTGTCAAGTTTACCTATACACCACTGCAGCCTTTTATGATAAGCCTGTCTGTGTACAGCCAGAGTCATAAATTACAGTGTTTAAACCCACTCACACTCCCTGCTCCAACACAAGTGGCAAATTAGACTCTGTATATGCAACAACAGTTGTTTCATATAAAAGACTAGGAGGGAAATCACCTTCAAAGCTCTGTGTGTGAGGGAACAGATTTCATTTGGGAGTTCAAAGAAAGGAGGATTATTATCAGGCCGGCTTTTTAAAGACAGCGAGAAAGGCCATTTGTTTCAAGTTCAATTTCTCTGGCTGATGCTGTATTTATCAGATAGGGAGTCTGATGGCTGCAGCTCCACAGGGATCCAGACAGGGATCGCACTCAGATTTTAATGAGCTCCTGATCCTGTACTCACTCGCACAGGTGTGGATCTGCCAGGAAGCCGCTCGGGTTCATATTCATTCTTCCTGTCAGTCCAACCCAGTCAATTGATGGCTCCTGTAAAATTGACGTTTTTTTCATCGCGCTGTGAATCATCGTGAGTGATGATTGATTTTGATATGAGCCTGAGGGATGACAGCATCCTGCTTTCCAAGTCATTCCCGGGACATGTTTGTGTCATTCTGGATTCTTTGATGATGAATGATGAAGCATATAGAAAAATGGAGCTAATATATTCTAGTTCATAAAACTGGCAATAAGAATCTAATTGCTTGAAAAAATGCATTTGTTCTTGATTTGTGTGAAACTATCACTCAATATTCTAATTTCTCATTACAGAAATTTAATTATGCATATGAATAAATGATTTATAGTGGGGTCCAAATCCATGAAGCCTCTTTTCCTCATTTAAACCTGAAAATGCATTGTATAATTATGCCACAAATTCAAGAAAACATTTAATACGTTCACTTAAGTTGTTATGCTTATAATATAATATGTTTAATGCTATTTAGTTTTGTAATTTTTAATTTGTTTTATAGTTTTATTTCTTCATTTTAATTATTATTCACTTTTTTTATTTAGCATAAAACATGACATTTTATTTCTCATTACAAACTATAAAATCAGCAGAAAATCTTGGTTTAAAATAAATAAACGTAAATTGGCTTAGATGTATTGTTCTAATCCATATTATACACAATTTCTGTTAAAATAATAAAAGTAAATTAAGAATATATTTGTATACATATAAATAAGATTATTCATATTATTATTATACAAAAGATTGTATTGTATTTTATCTATGTTTTTATTTATGTTCACTTCTACTTTTATGAACATTTGCAAGAGCGGCTTATTGTAAAAATAACCTGAACAAAGGTATTTGCACTAACTAAACGACTGTTTATTACATATAGTAAATTATTAATATTATTATTATTACATTCAATTATTATATTTTCTTTGTCTTTCTGCCTTTTGTATTTTTCTGTTTATCTGATTCTTAAAATGATTTTTCTTAAAAAAATAAAAAATAAAAAAAAAAAAATCATTAGCCCTATTTGTGTGCAAAGGGAGAACGCTGAGGGTCCATGGCACTTTAAGTCCTAGAGGAATTCCTTGCTTATTCATTCTTTGACTCGGGAGGGTATGGAGGTCTTCGCCTCTATTGTATTGGGTGAACACTGGTAGAGCTTTTGTCCCTCCAGCATTTAGCCTGTGTCTCAACGCAGGCCTCCTGGAGCTCTGCTGTGTTAAACTGGGACTGTTTTATTGGCTGAGGAACAGCTGTTTAGAATCAGGCTGAATTTGGTCTGTTCACATCAATGTATTACAGATGTTCCAAAACCAGAATTAATGATGAGCATGGAATCATATGGTTTATGACAGAAATCTTGGCATTTATACCAGCGCAGTCTCAAACTACTGACCTGAAGACATTTCTCTCAAGCGTGGCTGAAACTGGGCAAAATCAGCCAGGGCTTATGGCCCTGTAAGAAGCCCAACTCTGTGTCTCTGGACCAGATATTCATACATAATCTCCCCCCATTGTGCTGTTTACAAGGTCAAGGTTACAGGGCCATGGCTTGGTGGATTAGTTAAATTGGCATGCTCTTTCTTCGTAATGGATTACCGACTTGGTGGCTGGATGCTTAATGTCACTTTTATCAGGAACTGAGAATGATTGCAGAGGATTTGAAACTCAAAATAGACAATTGCAGCATCTCAATAGATATTGAGCACAGAAGTAGGATAAAGCGTAACCTGGCTGGGCCTCAGCTGATAGGATTGAAAAAATCCACTGCGAAGGCCCTGACAGTCATAAGGATCATTTGGATGATTTATGCAGGGAAATTGTATTTGCTAAGCAAGGGAGATAATTGAATAAAGCAGTTCTTGGCCCGGTGCAGGATATGTGGCAGCTCTTCTGTAGAAATGATCCTGCTCTGTTTCTTACAGGCAGCAAGATAAGAGGCCAATATTTGCCCGATGCCCTAATATCCACTGCTTCAACCTAATGTGCAGTTACAGCGCTTATTGAATATGAGGCTGACTCACATTCATTTTTATACATGTACTTTTCTAAATTGAAAGTTTATTGAACCTGTTGAAGCTTTTTAAAATTGTTTTATATTACTCATTCATTTATAGCAGTATCTTAAACCACCATACCCCCCCCCCCCCATGTACAGTATTGAGAATAACAAGCTCATACTCAAGGAGTAAAAACACCTCATATGTGATATACTAATGTACAAATATGTGATATACAAAATATTCTACAATATTTTGTGAATAAACTGTACATTTATTTTCCAGTAATACAATTATGCATAATACTAAAACATTTTAAATCTATTTTATTATTCAAATGTCATATTTATTTATATATTTATTATTTTAAGATTTAAAGATCTATCTATCCATCCATCCATCCATTTTGTATGTTTGTCTTGAAGATGCTTTTTTGTATTAAATTGTCATTATTACATTTTTATTAAAATATATTATTATTAATATATTTTGTGATTTTTAAACTCTTACAGAAAAAAAGGTACACTTCTTTTGTTATTTTTTTATTTTATTTTATTGCCACAGGTTGAGCACAGAGAAATAGAATCAGGAAATGTTGCATGTTGGACTTGCTTCACTCAGATGCACAACTCTGCTCAGTCCATCAGAGCATGTGCCATGAGCCACCGCTCTCCTAAAAATACACTTTTAATATTCCACAAAGTCCCATCAGAATGCACCCTGCCTGAATTATCTCAAATTTGAAAGCAGTCGTAAAATAACAAGTATTTTGGATGAATCTCAGCAAATTTCTTCTAAACACTTTGAGCCCTGTTACTGCATTGCATGAGTGTCTGCTGCCCATTCTCTCTTTTTTCTCGCAGTTACGGGCAGTTGCTGTTAATGGTTGAGGGCAGGGGCAAACCCAGAGGAACACTGAATAACTGGGACACAAAAGGAGCTCTGTGTCTGAGGAGGTCACATCTGCTGCACTCCCTCACTCTCTCTCTCTCTCTCCCACACTGACAGAGCAGCGGCAGCACCAATAACAACAGCGGAGGCCCTGCGTCTGGCCCCTGTCTCACAACGGCCCTCCTGTGCTTCTCTGGGGCGCAGATAGAGCATGACATTTCACTGGGCACCCATTGCTGGCCCTGTCAGTCCTTCTGTTATCACACGCTCGCAAACAGAAATATGACATCATAAAACTTCCCTGTAACGTGAGCCAACGGCCACTCAGGATAATGGCTGAGGTGTAAAATTAGTGTTTTGGTAATAACATCTAAAAAAAAAAAAAAAACATGAAAGGTCACATTTGTGTTGGGGGAAAAAAAAGTAGATGGATGTTTGGCAGCTAGAAAAGAGGGTGTCAGTGGAAATGATCTAAAATAAAAAGGTTTTGCTGTGTGATGGATGTATTTGGTCTTATCTTCATGAAAGGCACCACACCAATTACCACCGAAGCGCCACTGAGAGAGACATTTACACGCGTTCCTCCATGCTAGCAGCTGTTTGTGATGGGCTCCCATTTAGACAAATGAAGGTTCTTGAAGGTGAGGAGGCACATTTAACACATACGAACTCTACCCTTTCTGCAGCAGCTGGCTAACACCTTGCTTGGTGTCTTTTAAGACGTTGTCTGCGGAAATTAAAGGCCGCCCGTGCCAAAGCGATTAGTATATTAGCTATCGACTTGGTAAACAGTGATTAAACGTATTTACCTCTAATGAGCTTGGGAGCAGATAGAGCTACTGTAAAAATCATTAGCGGTATACAGTGGATGTTCTGTTAGGGACCGGATCAAAGGCGGTTCAATAGTATCTGTCGTGGCTTGTTAAGGTAGCTTTCACTGTTTCTGTTAGCTACAGTGGACTTTAACCCTATAAAGCCAACAGTATGTGGATTTCTAAGGCATGTAAATTACCAACATGATCAAAACTATCTATTTTTTATTTATAGAAAAAAAGTAGTTTAGAATTTTTGTCTAGTGTACATCTGAAATGTCTTTTTTAACCTTTTGTTAGTTGTACCTTGTATAATTTATTCAGAGTTCAGCATGAAAATAGCCTTGATGTTGGTGGCATGGCGTTAAAAAGTGAATAAATAAATGTATTTATATATAGTAAAAAAAGATAAAAATGTAAGTATCAAATATGATGCATCAGACATTTGAGGAACGTTTATTAGTATTATTAGTAAAAAAAAAATGTTTTCTCTTTATCATCATTGTATTACATATTATATGTTTTGACTCACACAAATTAATTTCATTAAATATTAGAGCTTTAGTCATAAAACTAAATATTTAAATATCATCTTAAAATACATTTCCTTTGGGAGATATAGAGCAACAACTAACATTCATATATATTTTATGTGAGTAGTCTGTTACTTATTCATATTGATGTAAAAATAAATATGTAAATCTTACTTTTGGTGAACTAAATAGCAGCAACTGTACCATATGTCATATTTTTCCAAATTGAGGTGTTATTTACTCCTTGAGTATGAGCTCCTTAGGTTAAAAAAGTCACATATATATTATATATATATATATATACACTGCCGCTCAAAAGTTTGGGATCAGTAAGAGTTTTAATGTTTTTTTAAAGAAGTTTCTTCTGCTCAACAAGGCCGTATCTATTCGATCAAGAAATACAGAGACAAACTGTTATTTTGTGAAATATTATTGCAATTTAAAACAACAGTTTTCTATTTTAATATATTTAAAAATATTATTTATTTCTGTGATCAAAGCTGAATTTTCAGCATTATTACTCCAATCTTCAGTGTCACATGATCCTTCAGAAATCATTCTGAAATGCTGATTTATAATTAATATTGGAAACAGTTGTGCTGCTTCATATTTTTTGGGACCTGTGATATTTTTTTTGATTATCTGATTAATAAAAAGTAAAAAAAAAAAAAAATCTAAAAATTATTTTGTGTTACAATATACAATGCTATTCAAAAGTTTGAGATCAGTACATTTTTTTAAAAAAAAATAAATTAATACTTTTATTCAGGAGGGATGTGTTAAATATATAAAAAGTCATAGTAAAGACTTATATTGTTAGAAAAGATTTCTATTTTGAATAAATGCTGTCCTTTTTAATTTTGTATTCATCAAAGAATCAAAGAAAAAAGTATCACATGTTCCAAAAAAAAATATGAAGCAGCACAACAGTTTCAACACTGATAATAAATCAGCATATTAGAATGATTTCTGAAGGATCGTGTGACACTGAAGACTGGAGTAATGATGCTGAAAATTCAGCGCTGCATCACAGAAATAAATTATATTTTAAAATATATTAAAATAGGAAACTAACATTAGAAATTGCAATAAGATTTCACAATATTACAGTTTTTTTCTGTATTTTTGATCGAATAAATACAGCCTTGATGAGACCTTAAAAAAAATAAATTGTACTGATCCCAAACTTTTGAGCGGTAGTATATTTGTATATTTTATATATAAATATATATATATATATTGCTCACCAGGTTTAATTGCTGATACACAGCATTTTTCGATCAGACTGATTTATGACAAAGACTGCATTTCTCTAAATTGACCCTCTGACCTTATTTCTGCTAAGGATAATACTGTTCTAATCAGCGGCCAGTGCCTTGAATACTAAAGACAGGCTCAATGTAGAGAGAATGCAGTGGCTTTTCAATGAGGGGGTCATGTGAGGTCACGGCACAAGATAACTCCTATTCAAGACTTAATTGCTGGTCGAGAGTCTAGGAGGCCCCAGTGAGCTCAGTGGAAGGGAGGCGATGTGTAGAGATGGTCATTTATGATGAGGAAAACGAGTTTGCTAAGTGACACTTCAGTGACAGGATGACTGGGGAATTTTGAAGTTTTGAGTGCTTGAATTGATGGTAAATAAAGAAACGGAAAAGTGTGGTGTTGGGTTTGTTTTCTGAGTCCAATCCATCTGTCTATAAAAGTGGTTAGGGTGTAAGAATTTCAGATTAATGACATCTGAAGTAGAGGCATCAGTACCTGGGACTTTCCATTGGTAGCTCCTACTGGTAGCGCTGAACTAGTAGCTAGTAGATTAAATTGTTTAATTTATTGAAATGCATTTTTTACATTTATTAATTTATAATATGCTGTTAAACATTGTATTTATTCCAGCATTTATATTCAAAATAAATCTATATTCAAATATATTTATTTATTTATTTATTTACACATAAAAATGCAAACCTCACAAAATAATTACATTTGGTATATTAGTATCTATAATGATATATTTTTGCTGTAATTTAAGTGTGCTGAACTTATTTTAAATGAATAAATTTAAAATGATTTATTATTTATATTATCATGCTGCTGAATATTTTTGTGGATATGTGATACTTTTTCAGGCTTCTTAGATGAATAGAAAATTAGACAACTTTTGTAATATTATAAATGTTTTTACTGTCAGAGAAAAATCAGTATAATGGTCCCTTGCTGAATAAAAGTATTGATTTAAATAAATTAATGAAAGTGTAATCCCCCCCCCCCCACTATTTAGAAGTTTGAATTAGACTAATAAAACCTAAAAATAAAATAAAATCGAATGAATGAAGGAACGAACAAACAAAAAGTCTCTTTAAGGCAGTCTGGCATGCACAGTTCATTATTTGTTATATAAGGGTATGTTTAAGGAACATTAGTAGGCCTAGTGACATTTTCCAATTTCCTTTTTTTATGTAGTATTCAGCTTCTTGTATATATTCATGTCTTTAACTCTGATGTGACCATACACTCCAGCATGTGACTATTCAAGTATGGCAGATTGTTACCATGTACAATGTTTTTTACAGATGGATACCCAAGTGTATGTGTGTCATTAAGTGCCAGAAATGTGGTGACTCGTGTGCAGCTTATGCAAACAAGCTGACAGAGTTCGGCTTTCATCTGCTGAAGAACGCTTGAAGTGAATAGTGGATCATAACCACAAGTGTCTTTAAGGAAAGAGGAACAGAGGGGATAAATGCATTATGACTTCACTGCTCCATCAAACACGTGTCAGGCACTTGATTCGACTCACACACACACACACACCGGCAGGCTGGGAAGATGCTGGAGGCTCTGTTTTCACTATCCTATAGCCGTGAGGATGCAAACAGACTCAATCTCATGTAAGCTTTAGCCAGGACCGTGGGGTGGACAGAAGAAATTGCTTTTTGGATCTAAGAGGGCTGGTATGATGGAGGCTATGGAGGTCAGAAATGCAATGCAATGACAGTTTGTGTAACGTTTTGAAGACAAATAATAAAAACCTAAATTAGATTTTATATTGGTGACACCTATCCAGTGAACAAAGGCCAGTAAAGGAGAAATAGTGTTTGTTTATCTGGTGTCAGCAGCCTAGCAGCTGCATTTTACACTAACTGTAAGACAAAGATGAATGACCAAAAAATATCAACAACAATAAATTAATAAATAAAATACAACAACAATAATAATAAGAAGCTTTGGGACACTTGAATGTGATACACCTTTACGGTCTCGTTACTTTTTTTCAAGCATTAGATGCACACATATGATAATTTTGGTTGTACATATGTTCATATACTGTAATCCAAGACAGTGTTCCTTATGCACGCACGCACGCACGCACGCACGCACGCACGCACGCACGCACGCACACACACACACACACACACACACACACACACACACACACACACAGAGTGTCAACTCTGTTAAATAGTGCAAGGAACAATCAATAATAATAATTCTTATTCCTTATTCTTCTTCCTTATTCCTTATTATCATTCTTATAAACTGAATGTATTTAATTTATAGGACATAAACTAGCTGGACCCTGCTGTTGGATTAGCCAAATTTGATATTAAGTAATACATTATATAATATAATATAAAAAAAGATACAATGGAAATCTGTTTGTTTGTTTGTTTATAGAATAAATATAGAATTTAATGATATTATAAATTATCAAATATAATAATCACACGAACAACGGCTAAACAATATTTAGATATGACAAATAAATAAATAACAGGGTTACAGAAAATTGGTAATGGTAGCAAAAATTCCGACCTCGTATTAGAAAAAAAAAAAAAACTAGCTCAAAACAGCACACAATATTTAATATTGCACACACATTTAACATGGCTGACGATCAATTTATTTTCTTTCTTTCTTTTCTTAGGTTAAGCGTGTTCTATTTTTTTTTTTTTTTTTTACAGTTTCAGGCCTTATTTCCTATCAAATTCTGTAAAATTTTGCAGCCAGTTGAAATAATCAGGACATAAATAGCTGAATGCAATTGTAATCTGCAGACCAAGTTAAATGGAAGCACGGGTCTCAGATGCACTTATTTGCCATTGAATTTTAGATCCGAATAAAAAATAACACACTGATTACTGGTTGTATGCGGCCGTGTTGCATTGTGCCGTCTCTCAGAGCGATTGTGGCTAATGACTGACCAATTAATTTAAACGCAAGCAACCAATCACCACTCTTCCAGTTCCATAAAGGTGCAGCTGCCACACGAGAGACGTCCCGTGCAGCTTTCGGCACCGATCGCAGGTCAGACATTAACGCACCTATTCAAGGGTAGTGAGCTCTTTTATTAATCCACCATTTAAGTTTCTTTCTAAGTACTCTGTAGTGTCTGAAGGCTAAAGCTCCCTCTTGTCACTAAACAACACCACCCCCGCTACCCCTCTTTATCATGCCAATAGGGATAATTGTATTTCATTTGGACACCCGGTGTGGCTTGAGTGTCCTATAGTGGCGGAGGCGAGCGGCGAGTTTCTGTAATTTTAAGGCCTCTCTCATCATCACCATCAACCCTAGATTGTAATTCAAGAATCAACTGGGTTGGAGGACCCTCCTTTTCTATGCACGACCCATTATTGGGGCTAAGAGGAGATAGCAGCTTTTAGTGGCAAATAGAGCCTTGGCGGATGGTTTGCCCAAGTGTTTTACAAATGAATGTGGAGGGAGGCAGGCAGGCAGTGAGGCAGCTGGTCGGACAGCCAGGAGAGGCTTTGATTCACTCATCCGACCCCCTAGACATCACTCACCTCCAGCCTTGTGCGATGGCCAGAGAGGCAAAGAGCCTCGGCTGCTTTCCCTATTACTGCTATTAAAGCTAATCCTGCGACCATTCAGGCCTGATTTTGTTTTGGGCTTTATCTTCTCAAAGCTTGGAGAGTTTCTCCTTTCAGCCTGCTGCACAAAAGAGACATTTGTTTTAGAGTTGGTAATTATCTGTTTTATGCTCTCTACAAGGGCCAGAGAAAACCCTTCCTCGAGCTCAGAGATAGGGCCGATGCAGCAAGAGCGCTCTGTTCTTTCTTTTCATGGCAGACACTATACATAATCAGTGATAATGGCCAAAATACGCAGTGGACGTTATTGAGAGATTAATGAGATAGAAGGGGGACTTTATCTATCTCGCCTGGCTATACTGCAGTAAATGCAATTATGTTCAGTGCTTATTAGCATGGTGGTAATGCTGGGTTCTAATTTACGCCAGTAATTGGGTCTCTATTTTTATGATGTGTAATCCACTATTAATCATGTTGATGATTTGGTAAATGTAGCGCACAAATTCCCATTCTCTCTGATTTCCTGAAACACATCTTTGATCGTACTATTCATTGTTTTCCATACTAGTTAACAGTTTTGGCACTAATCTGCTAGTATTTGCACCGATGACCATATATAAAAAAAAATAACAAACAAAAAAAATCATACTTTTGCTCCCCAAAGAATTTATTGTCGAAAGTATCCCTTAATTTCTATGTGAAATCAATCAATCACCCTATTAACTTTCTTAACACACTTTCCAGCTTTTAAAGGGTTAATCCTGTGCATAAATATGCAGATCATTTGCACATAGAAAAAGAAAAAGAATATGGCCATCAGTGAAAATCTTTGTTTATTATATTATATATATATTATATTATATTATGCCTCTGCCTGCCTGCCTGCCTGCTCTGTCTCTACACACACACACGTCGTTCAAAAGATTATAATTTTTTTTTTATGTAATTTTTTCAGTGATTCAAATCAGAACTTTCATCAGCCTTTACGCCAGTCTTCAGTGTCACATAATCCTATATGATCCACATAATCCAATAAATATGTTGATTAATTATCAATGCTGCTCTTTTTAGCTTTCTATTCATCAAAAAATCCTGAACAAAATGTCACAGGTTCCAAAAAATATTAAACAGCAAAACTGTTTCCAACACTGGTAGCCTAATAAATTAATATATGATTTCTGAACACTGTAAAAAGTGATAAGTTGACTTAACTTAAAAAAAATTGAGGAAACCCGTTGCCTTAAAATTATTAAGTAAATAATCATCAAAAAAATTATTTAACTGAACTGTCAAGTTCACTTAAGTTTTTTCTTTTAAATATGGGGCATCATGGGCATCACTCATTGCCCAGAGAAAAGTAGACGGCGCGTTTGGAATAAATTGAAGCATTTTTAACTTGTATTACATTAAGATAAAGTAACGAGAGGAGTGTCGCCCACAGTAACGAAGTAAAAGAACAGTTTTTTTCACTAAAAACGCACTTCAGTAAGAGTAAAAGTACCCATTTTTAAATATACTCTAAAAGTATTAGTTACCCCAAAACCCCAAAATTGCTCAAGTAAATGTAACGAAGTAAATGTAACTCGTTACTACCCAGCTCTGATTATATTATATTATAGTGTATTGTATTGTATTGTATTATAATTTTTTGGGAAAAAGGACTGTACAAATTCTACAGTAAAAACCTGTTGATTGGTTAACTGTAATTTCAAACCATATACTTTTTAGCCTTGATTCATGTGATTTATTATATTTTATAATTGTATTATATCATTAAATTCAATATTTATTCAATAAATAAACAAACAGATTTTCATTTCATGGTTTATTTTTGTATTATTCATTTATATATATATATATATATATATATATATATATATATGTGTTGTGTTGTTATGGTGTTTTCCAGTACATTTCAAGGTAAAAAGCTAGATTAAGTAGATCAGTATACAGTATTAACATTATATCACAAAATATATGGTCATAAGTTGTAAAATAATACAGCCACCAATATACCATCCCATAATACCGGAATCATTGTCATCATAATTTTTAAGGTGAATTTCATGCACAGCTACTGTTTTGTTTTATCATAAATTTAACAGGATTTCAAATACACTTTATGTTTTTATGTTAGATTTCCACAAGTTCATTCTGGTTTAGTTTCAGTTCAGCTACATGTTGAGACAGTGATGAAATGTGTGTTCTGTTGAAGGATAAGTGCAACTAGTTAATAACAACGCTCTGTTACCCAATCTGTTCTGGTGTTAATGCCAAAAATATGGTACATGTGTATTAGAGCGCTGGGATTTACGCTCATTAGAGAGTTGTGTGACTCTTTGTCTTCAGTGACAGGTCTAGCCTAGACACGTTTTATTAAATCACGTCAAGTCTTAGTATACCTGTCGTGTGTCAACCGTAAGACGTGTGGCCCTTTCAGAGTCCAGCCTCTCTCCAGATGGCTTTCCTCTTCCTGGTCCCGGACCTGCTGTGCTGGGACCTCTCCTGATTGGGTAGGCCAGATGCTTTCCTGCTGCTTCACTCGTGATTGACAGGTGCTTTCCCCAAACAGAAGACCTAACATCCTCACTTTTATACTTGAATGACAGCCCCTGTGGCCCCTGGATCTTCTCTGATGATTTTGGCTATGACATTATTAAAGTTATATTCATAATTGTCTGGGAACGTCCATGCTTGGAAGAGACTGCTATACATTAACTATGGCTGAACTGTTGGTATCCCACCAATCATGTGCCTTCAAAAGATCAATTTGGCTTTGTTGTGATGTGAACAGTGTTCTGGGCTGTCAGGTTAAGAGCAGTGTTTAAATGACTAGTATCTTCATTTGAAAGCTAATGGGCAAGCAAACCCAGAGCATCTGAATAAATTGGCTCTTAGAGAGAAAACCGGCCCTATATCTATGTAAATGGCCCAGCTCTTTTATTCTTTAATTGAACATATATCACCAATAATATTGTACTAAAGTAATCTACACCACACCTTTTAAGTAATTTAGAAACAAAGTTGGAGTTTATAGTTGGTTCTGCATTTTCTTTCCTCAAACTTCTGCTTACTTTGATGCAAATGTACCTTTATACGAAACATATTACAGATATAAAATTATTAATTATTTATTTTTTACTATTTAAAGTGGCATACAGTAAATAAACATACTATAAATTATGCAAGTAATAAAGTACATTTAAAAATACATATTAGAAATCATAGACACTCAGATAAGACTAATACTGCCTCCATTTGCTATTGGAAAATTCATACTTCTTCCCTTTAAAGTCGTACAAGTTTGTTGTGTTACATTTACATTTATTCATTTAGCAGATGCTTTTATCCAAAGCGACTTACAATTGAGGAATACAATAAGCAATACATTATAAAGAGGCAAACAGACAAAGGAAGTGCTTGTAGGCATCAGAGCAAAGCAGAGATTAGGGAAAAGAGAGCAAAGTTAAGGAAAGGGAGCGAAGGTGTTTTTTTGAGTTTGAGAAGATGAGTTTTCAGGTGTCGCTTGAAAATTGTCAGGGATTCAGCATTCCGGATGAGGGTGGGAAGTTCATTCCACCAGCCAGGAACGGTGAATGAAAACGTTCTGGAGAGTGATTTTGAGCCTCTCTGTGATGGCACCACGAGGCGTCGCTCACTCGCAGATCTCAGACTTCTGGAGGGGATGTAGATTGTCATCAGTGAGTGGAAGTAGACGGTGCTGAGCCTGTGGCTGTTCTATATGCAAGCATCAGTGTCTTGAACTTGATGCGAGCTGCAACCGGGAGCCAGTGCAGGGAGATAAAGAGAGGTGTAACATGGGCTCTTTTGGGTTCGTTGAAGACCAGTCGTGCCGCTGCATTCTGAATCATCTGTAAAGGTTTGATTGTGTTTGATGGAAGTCCAGCTAGAAGAGCATTGCAGTAGTCCAGTCTAGAAATGACAAGGGCCTGGACAAGAAGTTGTGCAGCGTGCTGTGTAAGGAAGGGCCTGATCTTTCTGATGTTGTGTAAGGCAAACCTGCAAGATCGAGCAGTTTTTGCAATGTGGTCTTTGAAAGTCAGCTGGTCATCGAAAATTACACCAAGATTCCTGACCAAACTTGATGGGGTAATTGTAGAAGAACCTAGCTTGTTTTCAAGTGCTTTGTTTTCGGCAAGCATACCCTTATGCAAAGAAAAAGTTTCCTAATATACGAATGGTCAATATATTAATTGACATAACAGTATATTAGAAATTATACAGAATAATATATTGTGTAAATATTACAAGATATTGAATAATACATAAGGAATTGCCACTTTCATATATTGAAAAATATGTGACAATATATTTACTTATATATCACAATATATGTAATTTTATATTCAGTAGTACACTTTATAATATATAGATACAGATATGGTACTGCATGTGTAAAAATATATTGAACATATATTTACTCATGCAGTATATACACACATATATGTTTCTCATTTTAAACAATCATTTATTATATACATTTTCCATATTTTAAAATACTATAGCATAAGCACACCTGCTCAAACTAAACACTTAGTAAGCAGAGTATCACTGTGCTGAAAAGTACACAGTCATTACTTTTGAAATAAAGTAATATATAATTTAATGGTGTTCGGCCAATCATCATCATGACCACAGGCTCTACTCTTCTGCACAATGGTAACTCCACAAACTTACACATACTAGAAATCCTTTTACATTTCAAAATAACACAGCATTAAACACTAGCAGATCTCCCCCAATATTAATATTGAGCAAAAACACTTATTTTTAACATTTTTACTCTCCTTTAACAGTCAGAAGCAAAGCATGCTGGGAACTATAAATCTGCTTTAACTCATTCAGTGAATGTGTGTACATATATTCACATTTATATGGGAGCATCTATGAACAATATATACTCATAAAGGATCAAACATTATGAATATTAGATTTATATTTGTCTTAATTTCTAAATATATTTGCATACATCAATATATAGCCATATTAATATATTGTCAAAGCATATATTGTTGTATATTGCACTAGTTTACAATATATGGAAATGTATTATTTAATATATCACATTATGTTTTGCAGTATATTCCCATATATGTTTGTTTCGTAAGGGTAAGAATAATGGAGGACAACAATTTAATCTTAAAACTAAAATATAGAGGATATTTGGTCAATATCCATCAGATTGTTAATGAAATGTAGCCTCCCATTTGTTGACACACAAATAAACATTCACCACACTAGATGTTTATCTTGCTGACGATTCTGGAATTACGGTCAAATAAATGCTGTGTAAAATACAAACAATAAATGCATCAAATGGGTATTTATAAATGCAAATATAAATGAAATATGCAAGAGAAAGCGTACATGTGGGGAAAACTTGGATATTAAATTCAGTTTTCAAGTCTTAAATATGACTTGGGCTGTTCATGTCCAAATTCCAACTAGGAAACTTGTATTTAAGATTAGTATCCCAGTAAAATCTATTTTATTTTACATGTAGCAGGTATTTTGAGATACCCATTTTGAGATCTCATGACTAGCTGAATACTTCCTACATTGTCTTAACACCCCTTTACTGGAAACGTTCACAAGTTGAGTAAATTAATAATGTATCATTCTTAAAAGTACATCAAAAGCCTGTGAAACCTTATGAAAATTAGGCCTACATTTAGTAGTGCACATTTAGTAAGCATACTAAATGTGACCAATGTGATTTTGTATGATATCTGACCAAAATCACATATAAGTGTGTGTGTGTGTGTGTGTGTGTGCGTGCGTGCGTGCGTGCATGCTGCAGAAACTTGCCTGATGGTATTCCTAGAAAATTCCCAATGAAACCCTAGGACATGGGATAGAATTGTGAGCATGTCTCTAAAGCTGTCAGCTCATATCTGTGGTACAAAGTGGGTTAAGAATTATGTAGAGCATATTTTATAATTTAGTCACTCGTGAGAGTTTGTATTGGTTTATACAGAGTCTGCTTATTGAAAGTGACATCATTGTCGGATTTCAGACTTCTATTGTTGACCCCCTACTGTATAGCTAAATATTTTTCTTAGGTCATCATTATTTTATGTGGTCATTTGTGTTTGCATTGACAAGTTGTCTTCTGAGCATTTCCATGAGACCTTAATACTGTTTCAACTGTCACAGGAAAAACATTGTTGACAGGATGTAACTTCAAAATAATGTTACTTTTCAAAATATGCTGATGCTATAAGAAAGGAAGCATAAATATGTCCGAGGTCATCAGAATTTTTAAATGCGAATTTGTATTCAGAAGAGAGGGCATTAATATCATCAATCCAAGGTTATGTTTAAAACCTGGTTATATTAGACAGGAAAACCATGCTGCACATGTCCCAGAGATGTCAGAGTGAATCAGACTCTCTGCCCTTCCCTTCCCTTGAGTTTCCTTTTCCCTCTCTGTCCATTTGTGCTCATCTCTTAGCCAATAAAGATCCTGGTCAATTAAAACAACTATTTCATAGTCAGGAAATGAGCCAATTAAAAAGCAGCCCTGCGAGAATTGTGGGTTTTTGTGAAGTCTGTAACACCTGGAGTAAGCTAGATATTAGCATTCCCATTCATCTCAATCACAGTGTTTTGTTCTTTTCATTTTTGCCCATAGAAACTCACTTTTAGACCATTTTGAGCTATTTAAAAAAGCCATAAAAGCCATGTGACTAATCTCTCTGGAGGAGCAAGTTGCTTGCACATGTGTCAAATGTCTGTCATATGCTGTGACATGAAAGACAGCAAAAAAAAAGACAGAAAAGTCAAATGCACACTTTTAAGTGCCCTCTAAAGATAATCTGCCACAGCTAAAACGTAGTCTAACTCAATGCAATATTAGCGATAAAATCAGTAGATACAACTCAAGATAAAAAATTAATTGCAGTTTCCAGTTAAAATAAACATTATAAAGGTAGTAAAACCAAATAAATGTATTCATTTTCACATGCATTATTATTACATAGGCAGATTATAACTCATTTTTGTGTAGTTCCATTCACAAATAAAATGTTAATGATCACAAAACACTTTTACTGTAGTGTATGTGATGCAAACTAAAATATTTTGAAGCTGTAATATGTATGGCTTTTCTAATGTAGTAAACTTGCTCGTTAGCTCACCCGGTAGGCACTGTACTTGTAAAGTGGTATAATTGGTATAAGTCTCGTAAAACATGAGTAAAACGTGCAGGATGCAATGAAATTATTATATAGATAATATAATATAAATAATTTAGTCAGGATACTTGTAAATGGGAGTTAATGCATACACATGGTGTAGCTATCTGCAGAGGCTAATTGCTAACCAGTCAAACCTTGACCCCTTGGATAAAAATTAAATATTCAAAATTTCCACTTGTGGTTTGGGGGGAAATCGTGATCACAGGACCTAATCTTCAAAACAGCAGCCTTGCGGTGTGCAAGTCACTGATAAAGGCTATTGTCTGTCATCACCAAGGTTCACCTCGAGTCCGTCAGCCTGTCAGAGGTAATCTGGTAAAGTGCCAAAGGCAGCTTAGAGAGGGAGAGGTGGGCAGAGCAAAACAGTGGATGTTGTTGTGGTCTGCCCACAATCCTCTGCGCGTGGGCCATAAAATCAAGCGCAAATTGGGTGATTATAGATGATATTGAGACAGTAGTAAAGCTCTACAGGATAGTGTAAAACCATTTAGTGGGGTATTTTATGGCTATAAGGTGGTTTATGTCTGGCGCTCGTCTGTCCTGGTAGGCGAACATGATGAATCAAATGGCTCTCGTTACTATTTTATGTTGGGGTGTCATATGCAAAGACCAGTCGATATTAAGACACACTGGCACATGCATACATGCTTGACGTACAGCACGCCTGCCTACGTTTGACATTTGAGTAACGATGCAATACGTTCTCATAATATCCAGACGAATATTTTTGGGGCCGACGTGAGATGATTCATTTTTACGCTCGCAATCCTTATACGTTGATGTATGTATTCATCAGGTCTTGCTGCATTTGTAAACTGGCACGTTCCCTTCACTCCCCACCTTTTCGGTGCTTGTATCTGCGCTACATATCAATATAACTCGCAGCCATTTGGTTGCACATATTTAGCAATTAAGGTGAGTTTCAAAGCCAAGTTTGAGATTGATACATACAGAGCCAGATGGCCATTAATGTCATCATTTTTCAAGCAAATGCATATGTAATGCTTTCATTTGCTATTAAATGTTGAGGATACGCACCCTTCGCATGGAAAAAGGATCTAATCTTCAGCCAAACTATCTGTTTCATTTCGATCTAGCAAATTGCAGTTTGAAAAACAATTGAATAACTCTATTTTTTTAAGTCTTCATAAAGTAGAAAATGAGTATTGGATTCTTTTATTTGATTACTGGGCGCATTAGCTGCTAACTACCATCTGGTCGTAGATTTTCATGTAGTGTATTGCAAAGGAATAGAACACACTGACTAATGCAGAGTTTTCTCATTTCTGCAGATGTTTGCACATCCATTAACGGCGTTGATGGAGAAAAAAACATTAGCAAAAGTAAATATTCATGATTTAATTTGTCTTCATATTCGTATAATGTTTATCCGAAATCATATTAAGAACCGCAAACAAGCTTCGTATTTCAGTAGAACATTCATAAATGTGCAGCCGTTTATTCAGAACGGACACGGCTCAGTAGAATGCAAATTGAGGGGATTGTTTGTTCTGAGATGAAGGCCAATTCATCTCCTGAGATGTGTGGTGCATTTTATGTGTTTGGGGATTCAAATATGCTTCTATTTCAGGGTCAGTGAGAAATATGAGTGTCCACGATAAAGACAAATCTTTTAGAAATATAAATACATGTGCCAGGTTCTCAGAAATATGCTTTTTGTATTCGTGTTGGTTTCATGTGGTTTTGAAAAACTTGCCATTTTTAAGAAACATTTTAATGACTTCAAGAATGTCATGACCTTCAAGTGAAAAGTAAGAACATATTTCCCTTGCAATTTAATATGAGTACGCATATTATTCATCATTTTCTTTACAGATTTAAAATATATTTTTCAAGCTTATGTATGAAAAATTCAGTTTATCAGTTTTAATGACATTCAATTCAAATCAGAGATATATTCAATTTGTTATAGTTTAAATGTATTTTGATTAATTTAATGCATTTTAATAAATAATTTGATAGATCTTGACATTGAGTTTCTGACAAAGCCTTAGACTCAGAAGCTCAATGCCTCCAACCACAGTGTTTATGCCGTTGAGAAGCTGAACATAATCCACAAGATTAATTTATCAATGTTAATTTGTGAGTCAGAGTTTTCACACACTGCAGTTTACTTTCAACTACTTCCAAGCAAAGTCATTCCTTCATTAGACCAGGGGTTAGCATGGGTCAGACGCCACTCCTCCAGGACCTAAAAAAAGCAAGACATCTGGTGCAGGATGAGTTCTGGAATAATAATGCCCCTGGCCCCTCTCTTTACATCAGGAACTTCCCAAGGAAGCAGCATACCTCTGTTTCACAAAAAACAAGTATATACCTTCAACCCATCTAGTTCCTCTTTGTCCTTTTCTTTACTGATTTAGAAACAGCTTCCTTTCATCTTAACCGGTGCAGGGAAACTTCTCCCAACCTGTCTGCGGATTTAGCGTTAACCTTTTCATCGAGATCCCTCTGTAAGCACTTTGCACAAACAGCTACCTCCCCCCTCTCGCAGCAGGAAATGTGTCTGGATTGTTTGTTTGGGTTACAGCCCCACATTAACAGGCCCTTGCCTTACATGCCATCTCTGTGTTGAGCTTCTGAGTTAGATTGCATCATTTTCAATGTTTTATATGCAGTAGCTGGTTGAATTATTTCAGATCGGCCTTGTTTTCCCACACATTTGTGTTTTTTTTTCAGCCTGTTTCAGTGGCTTATTTATCCTCCTGAATTAGACATGCATACATATAACACATTCCAAATGGTAACTGATGTGCCTCTTGCTACATTTGTTGAGTGCCAAAGGCATTCTCTCCGCTGCCGCACAGTTTGAGAACGAAATCCAGAACGCCTTTGGTTTGAACAAATGCGCTATTTTCTACATGACACTCTTGGTAACCTAAAATAATCCCGATTGCACCATTTGGGAGTGTTTCAAGGTGAATTTTAATAGCCAGATCTAATGTTGCTGTGTGTGCGTGTGTGTCAGAAAGAGAAAATTGATGAGTTTTATTGTGGTGACCAAGCCACTTAGCTCTGTAAACTAAATTATTAAAATCCACAAACACAAATTGGTCTCTGTGCATACTGTGTGCCTGAGCCCATAAATTTACAATTATATATTTTACAGGTGTTCAGATTCACAGTGTTAACCTTGTGGATGATAAAAAAGGGTGCAAAATCCTATGAACTCGCATTGAAGAATAGAGCTGGGGTACTCGAAGTTGGACTCAGAATGAAATCCAGACACGAGTGCAATTATGAATGAACTCAGACTTGTCACACACTCGTATTGATTTTTAATTTTGATTATATATTTTTTGCAAGTACAGTCAAGTCCATATAAGTCATGTGAAACAGGAAAGATAAAAAAATAGGGCTGTTTGATTTACGCAATAGGGAAAACACTGACAGAATCAAGGAATCCAGTCATAAAAATGAATTTTACTGTATTGCGTGGAATGTCACGGAATTTGCCAAATTTTGGATGATACATCAAAAGTAAGTCAGTACACTTAAATCAAAACGGATATGGACTAGTGTCTGTTAATATTAAGCTGCAAAAAAAATACTATTTAAATATGAATTCTGCGAGTCTTTGTGTGAATGAACGGTACAGACACGCAGACGCTTTCACTTACCTTACAGTATCTCACAGAAGTGAGTACACCCCTCACATTTTTGTAAATATTTTATTATATCTTTTCATGTGACAACACTGAAGAAATTACACTTTGCTACAATTTAAAGTAGTCAGTTTACAGCTTGTATAATAGTGCAAATGCACACTGTTATACAAGCTGTACACTCAATACTGAATAAACAAATGAATGAATAAATATTTAATGTTAGGTAAATATATTAAGTAAAGATGCTTTTGATTATTAATATTTAATGAAACAATTACATTAAATTAAATTAATTAAAAACTGAATTTGGTAAAAAATACAAACTGAATTTAAGCGAGAGAGAGAGAGAGAGAGAGAGAGAGAGAGAGAGAGAGAGAGAAAATAAAAAAAAGAATAAATTGCTGTTTAATATAGTAGGTTTCATGATTTCATCAATGATTAATTCATAAATTAATTAGACTTGCTTTTTGATGAGTCAAATTTAATTTAACCATTAAAACAGAGTCTAGAGAAATGTAAAAAACAGAATCCAGTCTGGTCAGAATCCAAACTGAAAAAAATGGAGTATGAAAACAAATAGTGTGTACTATGTAGACTTACCACTTATGTAGTGCACTATTTGAGGATATATCCATTTGTAGTGGTGTTACAAACCATTGTGGAGCTTAATAACAATTGTACAACTCATGTACACTCAACGGCTAGCTACTAAATTATCCATTGTGTGCTTTGTGATGACTGAATTCACACGTCTTATACATTACCGTTAACAAGTTTGCGGTCAGTAAGATTTTCATTTTATTTATCAAAATAAATCAACACTTAGCAATGATGTATTCAATTGATCAAAAGTGACATTAAAGACTTTTATTTAATGTAAATACTGTTCTTTTGAACTTTCTGTTCATCAGTGAATCATGAAAAAAAAATATTACTTCTTCTGAGCAGCACAACTGTTTTCAACATTGATAACACTGAGAAATATTTCTTGAGCACCAAATCAGATTTAGAAAACATCTGACTTAAAAAGCGAGAATAAATCTGTTGAACATTATCATAAAAAGTATCGAAACGTATCATATTTGAGGACTTTCTAGATTCTGACTCTCATTTTGCCCCATCCTCTCTGATAATGTCATCTCTCTCTACCATCAAACGTTGACTGTGTACTGATGCACATTTGAAGTCAGTGAGCAATTTAAAACAGATGAGTCACATTCCAATTTCCCAGCATTACTCAGGATAAAGCTACCCCTAGCATGCACAATCCGTCCCATTGCTATCCAATTAATTCTCTCTCTGAGCCATGTTGCTAAATAACACAGCAAGATTAAAAGATCAGTCAAAATCAGTCCAGCCATGTCAGAAAAAAAGCAGATGCTTCAGTTGCTTTCTCCTTAAGAAGTCAATAATGAACTCACTTGACTGGTACCGACTGCTGGAAAAGTCAATATTTCATAAAACAGGACTGAGAAGGAAGTTCTTTGAAATCTACCGTAGACTTGGCTTTTTATTGGCATGCTTGAGAAGAATCAGTGTCTCATGAGAGAAACTGCGAGTATTAGTGTGCGCGCGGAAGGTCAAAAGTCACGGACGGAAGTAGAAAATATTTGGTGAGGCGGGTGGGGATTCCTGCTTTTGTTTTTGCGCCAGCTTCTGCGAAGTGTGTGTCTCAAACGGTCTTCCTTATGTCAGTCACTGGCCTCCGCAGCAGTCTAATGCAGTCTCTGCTGACATCATATCCAGCACATCTGCCCATTACCCGTGCCTGGAGGGAATCCGACTACACACACTACCTGAAATATTCATCCATTTCCAAACACAACCTGACAAATCATGTGCTTATAATTCCCCATTCATTATCATATAATGACATTCATGTTCTACTTTAACCATCATCCATTAATGGCAACTTGTCAGTCTGGAATTGCCGTCCCAAACCCGTGACTTTTATTGCTTTTAAAAAGCCAAACTCTGGCTCAAAAGGAAGGAGATGAGTGTTATTCATCCCTCCAGCTCCTTGACTGTTTTCTGAATTAATTCTCAGCGGAGAACACACTGTCTGTCCATCCCTGCCAAACTGTATCTGGACACATCATTAGGTGCTCTTTGTGTTGACCTGGCTCTACTGAAAAAGCCATTGCTTCTTTTCCCTCCCAGGCTACCTTGACATGGACCTGACATGGGTGACATGTCTGAGAGTGGGGGATGTTTTCGACTTTCTCTCTTTCTCTTTTCTTTTTTCTGTCCCTCTGCTGTCTCAGCACGGGCTGTCAGTTTGAGAAGTGTGCGCCCCCAAATTTAATAGGGTTTTCTCCCTGTGCCTCCCTTTGGACAGACCGGCACAGGAGAATTCAGCGCAACTCATTTCGAGAAGTGCAGAGCAAAGTTCACAACACTCCTTTCGTGCTGTGCATATGACTTTCTATAAGATTTTTTTTCCGTCTCAAACATCCAGCATTCAAAGTTTCTGTGCCTCATGGGCTGCCTGGAGAAAGTTTGTGACTTTGGTTTTACTTCAGGAGATAGATGGTTGTAGATAGATGGTTACATGCTCTTGGCAACCAATTATTCTGAGAAATTATAAATTAGTACAAGTAATTGGTACAATATTTATTGGTAGATTAAAAAAAAAACATTTGGTCATCGTTTACATTTTACATTTATGCATTTAGCAGACGCTTTTATCCAAAGCGACTTACAGAGCATTCAGGCTATACATTTTTTTTTTCATTATGTGTGTTCCCTGGGAATCGAACCCACAACCTTTTGCACTGCTAACGCAATGCTCTACCACTGAGCCACAGGAACACTGGTTTAATGGCAAGCTGCTGTTCAGTTTGGTGTACTTCTTGCTGATTAGCTTGCTATACCTTTATCAAATGTTCAATAATACTCTACTGTTATTCTTAGGGTCAATAATACTGCTACTGTTGTTGGGTCATTGAATTAAAATAAAAACTAATATTTTAGTATTCACCAGCTGGGATCATTAAAAATTGGCAGTAAAGACTCTTGCATATAAAAAAACCTGAATCCTTCTGTCAACATTGATAAAATAGAATTAAAAAAATCTATATATATACTTATATATCTCCACAACTCTATATATATATATATATATATATGAGCTTAGAAGCCATATATATATATATATATATATATATTGCCAAAAGTATTGGTTCACCCCCTTCTAAGGAAAGGTTTGACTACTTTAGTAATTTCCATGAGTACAAATTTTAATGTTTAAGTATATAATGATATTCTAGGGAATTGTGTGCTTCTAATTTTATAGCAACAGTTTGGACAGGACCCTTTTCTATTCTAACATGACAGTGTCTCTGTGTATAAGGCAAGGATCAAAGAGAAATGATGATTCAGTCAGTGTGGAAGAACTTGACTGGTCTGCAGAAAGCCAAGTCCTAATCCCAGCTGAACACTTCTGGTGTGATTTTAAATGCAGACCTTAAGCTAACAACTCATCACCAAACACCAATGACATATGGATACATACGGGTACAGTCATTTCATACACTTCAAAACTGTTGCAACAGAGGTGGAAATAAAAAATTTAAGTACATGAATTATGTTTCCATCTTTGTTGCCACAGTTTGGAAGTGCCTTTTTCTCTTCTAAAGAAGGGGGTGTCCCAGTACTTTTGTCCATATAATGAAGTCATTGGTGTTTGGTGATGAAATTGAACAATATTGAAAAAAATATTCTTAATATTGATATATGTAAAATATATGTAGTATCGAGTATAATTGTATTGGTTGCACAATTTTTGACATCAACAACCAATATAAGTGTTTATTATTGTATTGGTTATTATATCATATATTTTGCATCCATTAATAAATTTTGAGAATCACTGCTATATAAAATTCAACAGTGGTACTTCATATATTCACCCTATTTGCAATGTCTATTAAAGTACACAGCAGCTTAATGGTTTGTGTTTTGATTTAATAGTCCGCTCATACACTGAGTGGTGTCTGAATAGCATGCGTCACACCCAATGCAAAGGTTTGCAGTCTTAAATCATATTAGGAATGTGGTTTAATCAGAGCTCTTTGGATCTAGCCTTTTGACAGGCAACGTTGGCACTTTGCCACTCTAAAAAATCTTTGGCCACTGTTATTAGCAATAACATTGTATCTTAAATGACCAGTATCATATCACATGTTAGAATCAACGCAATGGATTATGGGAAGGCATTGTTGACCTCTTGACCCACAGAGTTTTAAATCAAACTCCATGTGATGTGAAGTTACGCGTGACCACTGGAGTGGCCCACCTGCAGCCGTCCTAACATAAACATGGGTGCTAGTGTCTCATCATAGACTTCTCCTATTTCAGGACAGCTGTGACCCACGCACACCCACAAACCCCTTTAAATCCTTGCTAAATCTCAAACCCTCGGTGGCCTTCGGATGGCTTGTTTGCACCTTACGGTGGCTACAGGCAACTTTTTCCACAGCTAATATTAATCAAGTTAGCAAGACGGAGGTCATATAATTGAAATATTAGCGCAGCGATAAACCCAAAACAGCTGCGATACTTCTAGCTTAGCATTATGCAGACTGAGGTAAACTGTGCGAAGTGTCTTTTGCGGTTTACGCACGCAAGATACCATCATGGCTGTTTTAAATCAACGTCAGAATATATTTATGCTCTTATTAAACATTCCTTCGCCTTAATCCTGTAATTGAGCAACAGGTTGTCTTCTTTCAGCACTCTGAATAGGTTTGGAAGCAATGAATTCCCAGCGCTGCCAAGGAGATGCACTGTCTAGTGTTTCACTGTCACCTGCTGCAGTCTCTGTGTAACGCGGGTCTGTAATTAGACTGAACGGTTCTGGCTTCTGAATTCACTGGCCTTTGACAAGCAAGCCCAAATTCCTCCTAGCCATTTTGCTTAGCTGGTGATTCAAGAAATGCACGCCGCAAAATGTTTTCCTTGGCCTGCTACCTAGCAAATGTGCTTGCGACCCTTTGGCTAGCAGTGAGGAGAAGGGGGGATTTCAACCGATTGACATGGTCCATAAATCAACACCCACATCCTTCTAGAACACAGGGAGAATGAGCTGAGGGGTTAAGGGGGTACAGGGGTGTGTGTTTAGGTATTTGAGTGTGTATGAGCAGGAGACTGGCAAGATCCCCAGTCAAGGACAGATGTTTGTATGACACACACTGCCATTCAAAAGTTTGGGGTTGGTAAGATGTTTTTTTAGAGTAGTCTCTTTAAGACTTTAGCATAGGGACCAATTCTCTCTATTTTTAACATACTGTCTGTTTATTAGTACTTATAAAGCATATATTCTGAACAGTCACATTCTAAATCCCTAATCCTACCCAATACCCAAACTTTAGAACTACCTTACTAACTATTGATACGCAGCAAATTAGGAGATTATTGAGGCAAAGTCGTAGTTAACATTTTGTTAATGGCGAGAACTGGACCTTAAAATAAAATTACAGAAGTCTCTTATGCTTACTAAGGTTTCTTTTATTTGATCAAAATACAGTAAAAATGTAAACCATGTTAAATATTATAATGATTTTAAATAATTGTTTTAAATTGTAATATATTTTCTAATTTTTGTTTATTCATTTGATGGCAAAGCTGGGTTTTGAGCAGCCATTACTCCCTGATTTTACTGTTAGAGTTAGTTTAGGTCCTTGTATATGCTGATTTGGTGCTCAAAACATCTAATAAGATTATCAATGTTTAAAACAGTTGTGCTGCTTAATATTTTTTGTGCCAATCATGATACATTCACAACAATGAAGCCATCATTTATATTTGGATAAATGGAAAGTTAAAAAGAGCAGCATTTTTTTCATATATACATACAGTATTTTTTGTAACATTATAATTGTCTTTACTTTTGATCGGTTAATGTGTCCCAGCTCAATTACAGTATTAATTTCTCTTAAAAATACCAATAATAAATAAATACAAATGAAATTCTTACTGACCTCAAACTTTTAAACAGTAGTATGTCATCGGTTTGTAGTTGAGCTGGATTATATGCAACATATATTATAGGTCAGTGATACCTATAGTTTCTCAGTATGTGTTACTCTTTGTATTTCGAGGAAAAAAATAAATCATGTTTTTGCTCAAAAATATGCCACATCATGGAAGAAAAAAGTTTGTGAATACCGTTTCAGTGGGTGTTTGTGTTTGTGGGTAAAGAAATGACTTTTCAAGTGTTGATGTTAATTTGTGTGAAGAAGATAAAGTAAGAGAGATATTTAGGGAAAGTTTTTCATTACTGGCAGCTGGAAGTATTCAGAGTTACTGCAGAAAGTGATAAAAGTACCAGCCCAGACTCCTCTGTCCTTAAGATAACTTTAGAGAGAGGAGAGAGAGGGAGAGGGGGGGACTTTCTCTTACAGTGGTTTGGCTTGTAAACCAGCACTGAGGCCAGCAGGAAGTCTAACTTGTTTTGACTTCACGCTCCTTGGCTAAGAATAAAACCAGCCTGGGCTGGTGTTGCTTCAGACATGCAGTATTCTGCCCTACATGCTTTTATGTCTGTTTTACTTATATGAAATCTGATATGTAAGGGGATTTACATATATCAATTACACTTTAAGATGTATTCCAAATGTCAAAGAGGACATTTTTTTTTTTTTTTTTTTTAGAAATCAGAAGAGGAAACTTGCATTTTGATTGGTATTTTCCTCAAACTTTTGAAAAACTTCTATATTTGTGTGACCTTTGGCACTCAAATGCAGGAATTACAGGGGCTCACATTTTTGTTTCAAACATTTGGCAGAGGAATAGTTCCTGCTATAAACCCACATGTTTCAAACAGACAAGAAAGAACAGGTGCTTTAGAAAGCTCAGTGTTATAGAATACCTGACCTTGCAGTGACTTCAAGACATTTTTCCTCTGGCCCACAGTCTATTAGACTGCTTTCAGACATAATAGTTTTTCAAATGAAAATGTGGTTTGATTTAATTGATTTCTTTTTATATAATGTGTATATTGTATTAGAATTGAATTTGGTTTACTTTATAATTTATGTTTTATTTTATTACAGAGTTTCAAATTTAATATATATTTTTTAAATAATGAAATGTACATATTTTGATTAAAATAATAAGTATTTTGCGGAAGAAGTCGAGTCAGTAAATCAAGACAGTGCTTTCAACAGGTCATTGCTTGGATTTTGTAACCTTTCAACATATGGAGGGCCTCAGGGTTGAGGCCAAGGAGAAGACAAACCTATAAAGTGAGAGAGACAAAGTGAGCCCTGTGTCATAGTTCTGTCTTTACCATCTTCATATGTCTGAAACCAATTATGGCGTTGGATTTGCGTGTGATTTCTTGCCTGTGATGGGCATCCTCTACATCTGTGTTTCAGTGGAGGGGGAAAAATGCTCTCATGTTACTGCAAGAGCATGTTGGAGCGTTTAGATATAAATTTTAAATTAATTTCATTTTCAATAAATGCTGTTCTTTTGAAAAAAAAAATAAATCAGATAACCCTGAAAAAAGTATCATGGTTTCCACAAAAAAATATATAAAGCAGTACAACATTGATGACATTGGTTTGGGACACCAATTATTTTCAACCTTGATAATAATAAGAAATGTTTGTTAAACACCACATCAGCCTCTTAGTATGTATGCGGAAGGATCATGTCTGAAGGCTATATATACATTTAATTTGAAGACCATCCATTTCTTATGTCTGTATGCACAGGACATGATTATTAAATTCAGCATGCCATTTCTACCATTCATAGTTTCATAGAGAAGCATAGTCTCCAGATCCAAGGGCACTGGTCATACCGCTTCATGCACAGACCCTTTCGAAGTGTGTTGATCTTCAATGCTAACTGACCTTACAGAGTGACCAACTTTCACATGCTTGACAATCATTGAAAAAGCACTGCCGGCACACATCTTTCTTGATAGGTTTTGAAAGGTGTATGATGTGCAGTACATCTTTAAAGAATTGCTTATTTTTCTAGGGGACATTTCATTATAATTCCATTTCAGTGGGCAGCAGTAATCAAATGGACAGATGAAAAGTTTGGGGCGCGGGTCGTGTCATGGCTCTTCTGAGGCAGCTTCTGATGGCTAAATCTAGCCTCAGCCTCAGTCCTGTCCAAGTTCAAAGGAAAGATGTCTCTTCACATGAGCTCTTACAACTGAGAGGATGGAATTCAGACATCTAGCTCAATATTTCGGGCAAAAAAACATCAATCATCACTGGATGAAATATGTTATTTCAAGGTGCGACCCAATGTGTATTTCCATAGGCATATTGTATTTAATTTACACTGCCATTCAAAAGTTTGGGGGCAGTAAGATTTTTTTATGGTTTTGAAAGAAGTTTCTTATGCTAACCAAGGCTACATTTACTTGATCAGTAATAATATAAATATTAAAATATATTAAAAATAACAGCCTTCTATTATAACATTTTTAAATGTAATTTATTAATGTGATGTCAAAGCTCCATTATTTCAAACTACAGTGTCACATGATCCCTCAGAAATCATTCAAATATGTTGATTTTGTGCTAAATACTAATAATTACTACCAATAATAATAATAATGCTCCCGTGCTGTCAAACAATTAATCACGATTAATCGCATCTAAAATAAAAGTTTGTTTACATAAGATGTGTGTATACTGTATATATTTATTATGTAAATATAAATACAAACACATGCATTTATATATATATATATATAATATATATATATATATAAAAGTATGTTATGTTTATATATAAAACATATTTAGATATAATATACAATATAAGTATATAGATATATGAATGTATATACGTGTAAATATTTTCAAAATATATACTGTGTGTGTATTTATATATACATAATAAATATACTAAGTACACACACACATTGTGTAAACAAAAACTTTTATTTTGGATGCAATTAATTGCGATTAATCATTTGACAGCACTAATTATCATTATTATTATTATTATTTAATTTTATAATAATAATATTATTGAGAACTGTTTATTTTATTTTTTTATTTTTTTATTTTGTGATTCAACCTTTTTGAACTCTCGAACAGCATCCAGGGTTATGGAGATGTTGCATAAGAGACATTCCTGTGCGAGAACTGGAAGGCCATTCAATGTATCCTTTCACAGGGCACAGACCCAGACGTCTCCTCACATAGACACCAGCTATATTTACTTACGTCCTGCTTAAACATGTTTGCACTTGAAACAACCTATTGCAATAGCGCCGGATTATGTGTTGAGATACTGCAGGTCTGTAAACAAGAGCAGCGGAGGCTTAAACTTGGTTACATTTTTCATGGTACATTTGTTGCTGTTGAACAGTTTGACTCGAGTTCACAGTTGGGAAGCCCTTGGCCTGCAGTTCTGCTCTAATTGTGTCTCAAGTTAATGGGCAAATAAAAGCACCACATGCTGCCGACATCTGGATTTCTCAATGTAAAGAATGGGGATAAACACGCATGCATATTCTAGCTTATATTCATTTTGATGTGTGAATGTTGTGCAGCTGTCCACTTGTTTTAAGACTTAATGAAATGGCACAAGACCTGCTGGCTGACCTCTGCTTATGTATTATGCAGCTCACATTAAACTACACAATGATTAAAAATCAAAGAGCAAACAAAAGCATACTTGAATAAAAAATGTGCGAAAGACAGTGAAAACAAGAATGATAAAATATACATAATAGTTTTTCATGACAATCTTTAATGATAGATTTGATACTCATCATCACTCTGTAAAAAGTGTTAATACTGTACATCATTTGAGATAGAATGATATAAATGATCATGGCTTTCAGAAAACAAATACAGTAAAAAGTAGTTATCCCATTGGATATTGTTAGTAAACAAATTAAACTAGTGAAACTGTGGAAAGTCCTTTTAAGAGAGTGCAATCCAAATCATCTTAAAATGTAATGTACAGTATGCTACACAGCTTGCAACTATGTGTTTTCCCTGGGAATCTCAATACCTTGGCTTGTTAGCACTATACTCAATCATTTGAGCTACAGGAACTGAGATCAACTCAGCTGCAAACCAGATTGCAGAAATTGCCCCCATAACGTCACGTACACACATACGTACACAATTTCCCCCCCAAAAAACACACATGCAAGTGGTGCATGTAGCTGAAATAATCAAAGTTGACATAATCCGTATTGGCTTTACATGTTCTGTAAAAAGAAATGGGGAATAAGTTGTGACACGATGTTCCCTTGAAGCTGACGCAAATATCAGATCTGTACTGAATCTTGGTATCCAGATCGCTGATAGAGAACTGCGGAAATGTGTGTAAATCCCTTGCAGCGCAAATGTTACACTGGTAGCCTACTACATGTTTCTGTTTTGTTGATATTTCAAATCCTGAATTATATCCAGCTGAAGCAGATTCTGACTCATCCTGCCCGAGCTTTGATGTTTTACCCATCTTTTCCTCTCTGTGGTTTTTCAAAGCCTCACATCCACTTCCTCTTTGAATATCTGTCCTCTGTGGATAGTTTCGCTGTGAACACCTGTTTGAAGAGTTGAAACAAGCATTCTTTATTAGCCTCATATTTGAGTGAAAGGTTTAGCATTAAACATCTCAGCAGCAGATTCAGATCGCATGGAGCTTGTGTTCTTCCCAAAATAGCTGAAGGGCAAGGGACTATTTGAAACTTGAGGACTAGTTCACTCAAAAACGACAATTCTGCAGGCATTTGCTCACCCTGATGTTGTTCCAAACCTGCTTGGCTTTCTTCTTTTCATGGGACATGAATCATGATTGTGAAGAATAGCCTGCCGGTCTTTTTTATGTAATTGAAAGTTAATGTGTTATAGAAGTGATTGTATCATATTAAAAGTATCATAAAAGGGATCCAAATGATTCAACCTTTTCTTTGGCTATTATATGGATGTATGAAGTTATATGATTGCTGAAAAGTTCGTTCTGTAACGCTGTGCACAGAAAAACTTGATGATGTGGCACATAATGTCCAATTTGTGCATAAAACAGCATTAGATATTTTCAGCAGATTAGACAAAAAACAGCATGAATGAATTATTCATGAATTGGACTAATCTGGTTCTTGAATTCAGTTCAATGATCCGGTCACAGTGGTTAACAGGTCAGCAGGTCACAACATTTTCATCGAATAACCACTTAAACTTTGGTTTTTCATGACACAAAGCTATCATTTTAGACATGGACTATAATACAAACATTGTATGGATGCTTTTGTGATACTTTTATTATGCTTTTGCATCTTTTTTGAAGCTTTAAAGGGGTCATCGGATGCCCAAATTCCACAAGTTGATATGATACTTTAGGGTTTTAATGAAAAGTCTTGTAACATAGTTTGATTAAAATCTATCAATGGTAGTGTAAAAAAAAAACATTTTTAAACCTGTCAAAAACAGCTCTTGACAGAGCAAGCTGTTTTGTAGCATTTTCCTTTAAATGTTAATGAGCTCTACTGACCCCGCCCCTCTCTTCCGAGCCGCTCTCTGAGGGACTGTTTACTTTAGCCGCATTCATCGTGAAACTTGCTAATTAGCACATTATTAATAAAGGCGATTTGCAAAGATTCATTAAACACCATTATACTCACTTCTTCTGTAGGTGAAGTTAGATCATGAATGATTTGCGCGAACTGACGCATTTAGGTAGATCAGGGGGTGCATTCTCTTTCAAAAACACGCGTAATCCTCTGCGTCTTCAGCAGCTCAGATGTCGGGAGTAAATGACGACTGCTATATTCATTACTACATCCAACAACAAAACACCTCAATCACTTAATCTGAGATATCTTGTCTTTACCTGCACCAGAGTCGACACAATGACGGACAGCTCTCAGCTTACTCAGGGCGGGTCTAAGGTAAGACAGCCTTGTCAATCAACTATCGTGGGCGCGGTCTGTACAGAACTACGTCATTCTGATTATATATATATATATATATATATATATATATATTATATATAATATATATATATATATAATAATAATAGTTAAAATAAATAAATAAATAGATAAAAAACAAAATGAATGCTTTAATTTTTAAATTTGATAAGTAATTTAAGTAATTACAAAATATGACTAAATAAATAGTACTAAAATACTGCTTATATTACTAAATACTAAACACTGGGGTAAATAAATAATAAAATAATGTTTCATTTGTTTGAACATTTGTATGAAACTTGAAAATTAGAATTAAAGTGAACATATATGAGAGTGATAGAAGTTAATGGAGGTGGAGGGAGGTTGTTCGGGTCTTGCTAAACAACATTTCTTATTTTATTTTTGAACTCATTCCAACAAGGGGGCTCATAGTCTTTTCCAATCATAATACAGCATGACTGACGTGTTAAAAATCAAGCGTTTGAAATCAGCAGTTGCCATGTTCCCTCAGACCCTTCACCTCCTGTGTCATTCTGTGCCTTTGTCTTGACTGTTGTTTTGATCCCTGTCTGGCGGACCCCCATGCTGAGAGATCACCACGGTGTGGTGGTGTCAGAGTGTGTATGTGTGTAAGCTGAAGGACGTGGATTCTTGCCAGCATATTTCATCCATGTCCCATATCGTCCAGATCCAGCTGAAGGCAGGGAGGCTTTGTCCCCCAGCCCCACCATCTGCCACAGGCCCTTAACCCTCCCTACAGACGCCACCACTGCTAATCTCTACCCTAGTGGGCCAGATTATGCTAAAGCTAAACATCCTCAAGTAGAGGTGAGAGGAATAACCGTAATCTATCACGGTATGAGTCATTTTATGTCATGGTTGCAGTAAAGGGATGTTTCTATTTTTAAAATTAAAAGTGAAATATTGTTTGTGTATTCAGAATACAAATGCTTAGTTTGAGTACTTTTATATCATGATAGCTGTATTGTGGTACTTTAAATTTTCATGTTGTGTTTATGTTGTGGCATCATAACAGGTACAACTAGGTAAAACTACTTTTGAACATAATGTGTCATTTCTAAATAGTAAAATTGTGTTTAAAAACAAATTTGTTCAAACTCAAAGTGTGAAAATATAGTTTAATTTTGTGTACACACTAATCATTTTGTGTATCACCGTGGCAGTATAGAAATGATTCTTCAAATTAATGTTGTGTTTTGTTATGACGTTGGAAAGTAAGGTTAATATCACTGAACAGAATATTGTTTAATGTGTAATTTCTAGTTAGTCGAATGATATTTAAACACACATTTGTTCAAAAATCAACCATATTTTTATTAAAAGTGTAGCAACGATGTTTTTTTGGTGTATTGATTACCATTTGTAGCCATAACCACATTTTTTACTACAAATACCATGGTTAAACTTGCAAATACAATGGTTTGTGTAGCAAAACCATGGTTCATTTGTGTTTTTTTATGATCTGTCATTTCTCATTTCTATTTTCAATGTTCAAACAAATTAGTTCAAATTGAAAGTGTTTTTTTATTGTATTAGGAGACATAAAAATGCTATCTAAATTAGCCTTAGCAAAACAATAAGTCAGCCAGTTTGCGCCAAAAATATTCAAAATTAATTTCCATCACATATGTTAATACATACAACAAATAATTTGAGATGTGGTGACAATGAGACTTAAGAATTTTCATGACTAAAATAATGCAAAGCAGTACTGGAGTATAAACAGTGTGGCGTCATATATGCTGTCATAACTTTTCACTATATGCTCAAATACAGAGTCCTGGTGCATTCTGGGAACTGATTATGGGCTTTTACTGCACTAGGTGAAGTCTTTTGAAGTTTCTTAGTGTCTGGTGACGAACCATGAACAGGAAGGTTACAAGTCTAGCTTTAAACAGAAACGATTCATCCAGGTTGCTTTTATATATAATATTTTGTCTTTTCCGTTAGCTTCCAGACGTGTTTTGATAGTTCTCATTGTCCGCATCACGTGGCTGGCATTAATCATGGACATTCAGAGGGTTGTCTCTACTGCGGAATCCTCCAGAACTAAAGCTGAGATACAGCAGTCACATTCATCATTCTTTTATCTGAATCACGGTTTGCGCCGAGTTTCAGTGTCAAAGCTGTCAGGGATCCCTAATCAGCTAGATAAGGATCAGCAGGACTGAGTCTTTCCTCGGCTTTCATCTGCAGACAGGCTGCATGTGACTAATAGCAGGTTAGTCAGGATGAGCCGACTGAGTCATATGTGTTCGCCAAGCTGCAACTGGCCTAAACGCACTCAACACAATGACATGCACAGTAACTATAAATCATGACACAACCGTTGCAGTCAAACCTCAGAGGAGAAGATGTTTTTCAGGCCAAACTCCTCACTGTCACAATGTGTCTTTTTTGGCTTTTGCCACTTTTTTGAAAGAACTGGAAATCAAAGGACGAGAGGATACATGAGATCAAAACAAAATTAAATGCACTACTTGAGCACAAGAGCTCAACATGTCTGGAGCTTCAAGACAGTGTACAGAAATTGCTAAGGATTTTGTCACTGTACGTGTATAATATGGGACATTTTTTCCCCATTTATCTTAATGGCAAAAGGTGTTAACCAAGTTTACATTTATTTGATCAAAATACAAAATAATATTGTGAGATATTAATACAATTGAAAAAAAATATTTATTTAATTTATTTTTCAGTATATTTTATTGATGAATAAAAAAAAAACGTTTTCTGTTTTAACATATTTTAAAATGCATTTTATTAATATTATAGCAAAGCTGATAAAAAAAAATATGCTGATTTGGTGATCAGAAACTTCATTTGTTTTCAGGATTCTTCACTAATAGTAATAAAAAAAGTTCAAAAGAACAGCATTCATTCGAAATAGAAATATTTTGTAACTGTGTGTGTGTGTGTGTGTGTGTGTGTGTGTGTGTGTGTGTGTGTGTGTGTGTGTGTGTGTGTGTGTGTGTGTGTGTGTGTGTGTGTGTGTGTGTGTGTGTGTGTGTGTGTGTGTGTGTGTGTGTGTGTGTGTGTGTGTGTGTGTGTGTGTGTGTGTGTGTGTGTGTGTGTGTGTGTGTGTGTGTGTGTGTGTGTAGTGTGTGTGTGTGTGTGTGTGTGTGTGTGTGTGTGTGTGTGTGTGTGTGTGTGTGTGTGTGTGTGTGTGTGTGTGTGTGTGTGTTGTATTTATATTTACACACCACGTGATGCTAAAGTGGAACTATTGCAATCCTTATAAAACACATTTTAGGAATAAATGTGCACTGTGCAATAAAGAAATACTCAAATTAAAGTTTCATTATAATTTTATATCAGTAAGTCTTAAGTGATATGTCAACAAATATGTTAAATATGAACACATCAAAATTCTGTCATTTACTCACCCTCAAGTAGTTACAAACCCTTATGAATTTATTTGTTCTGCCGAACACAAAGGCAGATATTTTGAAGAAAGTTTGTAACCAGGCTGTTTTGGAGAACCATTGACTTCCGTAGTAGGAAAAAAAATACTATGGATGTCAATGGAACCCCAGAAGGGCTCTGTTTCACACATTTTTCAGAATAACTTCCTTTGTGTTCAGCAGAACAAAGACATTCATACAGGTTTGTAACTACTTGAGGGTGAGTAAATGATGACAGAATTTTCATTTTTGGGTGAACTATCCTTTTAATTTGATTGAGCTACAGGCATCACGAAAGAGAGACATGACTAACCAACTAGACAAGAAGAGGAGGAAATCCACATTTTACTTTTCATATGCAGATTTATGTTTATGGTAGCCTCATCAACTTACACCTATTATAAAATTAAGACTATCAAATTATAATATTCAAAATTATTTTGAAGATCTTTCAGAATTGCGGAACACGTGATTTATTAAAAATGTTATGTCAATCGCAATGGACATCAGGTCTTGAAAGATATCAACAGCACCTCAGGAATTACCGGTTGAGAAATTTGTAGAAGCATTTCAAAGCTAAATACAGAGCTACAAATTCTAATGTTAATGTTTTATGAACATTGATTTTAATTAATATTAATATGATTTCATGTATGCCATCAAAGTGACCATAGCCTGCCAATCAACTTTTCATTGATTTTAGTGAGAAACAGCTTTAGTAGATGTGAGATCAGTGAATACACATCACCACAAACACTCGCACCCCCTCCACACACACTGATGCCTTGATGCTGTAATGCACACAATCTTATATTCATCAAAACAATCAGCAAGTACCCCTAAACCAATTCACATACACACAAAGACATTTATACATATACTCAGATTCACCCACCTCAGCCAACAAAAAGGATCAAACAAGTTAATTTCATATCATCTTACCTTTTTTACACATTCTTACTGCATTGTTCATTCTTATGGTATGTTTTCTTTTCAAATCTTAAACACTAGCTCAAGTATAGTGCACAAGCTCTACTTATTATGTATGGTTAAATATGGGGATTTGTATTTTTCTTCAGTCCTGGTGTCCATTACAGTGGACAAAAAATATAATAAAACAATGAGTTGGCAAAAATCTTGTTTTTTAGACTTATTTCTATATTGGAGAAGAGCAAATATCAAGTGGATAAAAAAAATGGTCAGTGAAAAAAATTCTGGTCTGAAGGGGTTTAATAAAATAATTATAAATATTTATTATAATTAAAAAAAAACTGTTCTGTTGCTGTCTGTGTGCGCCTGGTGAAAGCTCAGATCTCACTGTGTTACAAAATATAATTAAGGAATGTCTAATATATATATTTTTTTTCACATGATAGATTTTGTCGCTGTGTTGATTTTGCTCCCTGCTGAAGTTGAAGTATTGCACATCTCTGATGCAATCTCATCCAGGCGCCTGAGATGCAGAGAGAGAGAGAGAGAGAGAGAGAGAGAGAGAGAGAGAGAGAGAGAGAGAGAGAGAGAGAGACTGAGGTGAAGTCACCTCTATACCTAATTAATCTGCTGTACTGCTGTATTGGCATGTCCACCTTTGATTAAATAATTACCTAAGCGCTGTAAGCTGCTCTGATTAAGTCATAATCCTGAGTGAGCTGTTACAGAAGCGGTCACTATGAGTCTATCGCGCTGGATGATGAGCTCATTGTTTTAGGCTCAGATAGTCTCCTGCCACGGCTGACTGTATTCCAGAGATGACTTTTCTCTTTTATATGTAGTGTTTTATATCTGTCTCTCTCTCCCGGTTCATTCTTTCTCCCTCTCTTTCTCTCTCAGCAGCACCTGTCACTACGGTCATGCATACATTCATCGTGTGTACTGAGCACGCTCTCAATGACCCCCTGACAGGTACGAGCGGGAGCTTGGCAGGAGAACGGAAGAACCCAGAGCAGCATTACATCTCGGGTGATGTGCCCTCTCCGTTGGTACCTGTCTGCTCTCACACATTCCAAAGAGCACGATACATCTTTCTCAGGAAGGAGTAATTTTCTCCTCAGGAAGTAAGGTGTGTCTGGAGAGCGAGCTGTCTCTGGCTAGGAAGGAACAGGGAGCAAGAGGTCAGGGGGCATTGAGACAAGGTGGACAATATATCATTGAGAAGAGAAGTTATATTCAAATGTGTCCTGTTTAGGGGTCAGCGGATATGGTCTTTATAATCATCAATGACAGACTTTATTTACAGGCTGTAGACCAATATTTATAATACAATTTAGTTAATGCAAATGAGATATACATACATTGCTAAAATGAAATAAGTGTGTATCTGCACAATATTTAAAATGTATTATTTTGAACGTTATTTTAATTATAGTTTATAATTATTAAAATTATAGTTTATAGCTATATATTTTAACTAAAATCTAATTTAATACACTACATTTTTTACACAATATTTAAAATCTAAATATATAAAGAAATAAAAAAATATAAAGCTTGTATACTAAAATAAACAAACTAAATTAAATAATACCAGATTGTTTAATATTCACTGACAATGTCACCTCTGTATTTTAAAATAAAATAAAATAATAAATAAACAAAAAAACACATTGTACACATTTCCATTGTAAACAAATTAAATAAAAGGGTTGTAAAATTAGGAACACCCAAGCCTGGAACCAATAACATCCGAATAAGGCATCTACTCTATCTACTTTGTTTTCCATGTCCTACAAATCTAAAATTAAATGGACATATTTATATTATCGCCAATGGCCTGTCTATCACTAGTCATGATGGTGTTTAAAAACTACGCTTTTTGAAGGGGAAGTCCTCCCTCAAATCAAACTAACACATTGTACTGTAACTGATGAGATTCCATCAGATCTGTGTTAAAAGCTTTAGGCAATCTTTATGAACTCTCAGAGAGCTGCCAGGCATATAATTAAAATCATTTCTATAAAAGTCAATTAGGGCTCTTACCCGCTCATTGTTAAAAGCAGGCTTGTGGCACGGCCTCCAGAGATAAATGGATTGGAGGGAGTTGGACACTCAGTTGGGTTCGGAGCGACGGGATCGGCGGTAGTCATTCATCACTCACCATCTTACATGGAAGTTGTGACAGGCAGAGGTCAAGCCAATATGGCAGCAGTGAGCAAGATGGATGCCTTTAATTTGGGTAATGAAGAGTTAACTATCTTGGGGAAAGTAGCGATGGCATTAAGTAGGAAAGCTGTCGGCATCAAAGAAAGTCTTATTTAATTCCTCTCGTTTAATGGAAGACATGGAGAACACAATCCGTGATTGACAACGCAGCCCCCAGACATGATTCCCCACAGACACTTCACTTAGATTCTATCCCTTGTTAATCTCAAATATAATGAATTGCAAAAGTAAGGTTAAACTGCCAATGTGAATTCATTATCATTAATAGATTAGTTCATAGATGATTTACAGTGTATGGGGATGGGATTTCATTAACATGGAATCGCTTTGATTTAGCTGGGATTTTGCTGGCCTTTTCTGGACCATCAATCTCGCCGCAGTGGTCATTGTCCCTCTTTGGGTGACCTCTACACTTTATTACTCGGCTGAGGGATGAATATTGCCGGTGGCTGATGACCCTCTAGTGAAACAGAATGATTATTGTGTTTTTCGTTGCAAGTACAAGACTCATTTATCTGTTCTGGTGGAATAATAGGAAAAGAGAGCTGTCTGTCAAATGTATTCTTGACCCGGTGAGTTCTTACGGCTGACTTTATGGCTACCTTCAGCAAAGATAACCTCGGATGTAGCCCTAATAATCGCCGAACAAAGAAACTTGAATAGCCTCACCTACAGAGAATAATTTAAATATTATTTTAGGTGAATGCATGTAGTCCTGTCGTGCCCTCTGAGTTCTTTCTTTGTAAGTTCTGATGGATGGAACTCCAGGAGAAGTCATTATAAGGAAATATCTTTAGACAAGCAAGTTATGTCTAGATGATTGTAATGTTTGACTTTCCTTTTATCGCTCTACTTTTAGGTCAGAGTTTTAATGGCTTTGACTTTGTTTGATTTTTGTTTAAATGATCAAAGTTGTGGTTGCATGAAGAGGGTACTGCTCTCCTAACAAAAATAGCTAAGTGTAGGAGTGGTAGACAGAAATAATTAAACTGAATATTGTGCTCTGATGGTTTACGTCTTACATTAAAGTCATAAATCTAGATCAATATCTCAAAGTGATGAGAAACAAATTGAGTTTGCGTATACAGATCTTTCAGCGATTTTCAAAGCTGTAATTATTTTTAAATTTGCAGGGCACCTTTCACAAATATGTGTAAACCGGATATGAAACAAAGTAATTTGTTTTCTTTTTCAACAAATATTCAATGGAACAAGATATTTAACCTGTAGAAACTGTTGATTGTCTACCATCAGCTATATTATATGAGCTGTTTTCTGTTTATTTTATGTGAGTTTTCAGTTTTTGGAGCCCTGCTGCAGAAATTTGAAGCTTAAAACCTATTTTTTATGGTGTTATTGTGAATATGTAACACATTTACACAATGTAAGGCTAGGCAAGGCAAGTTTATTTATATAGCACATTTCATACACAGTGGTAATTCAAAGTGCTTTACATAAAAGGAAGTGAAATAGACATTAATAATAATAATAAAAAATAAGGAATAAAAAAAGTAATTTTATTAACTTCAGTGTTTTGCATTTAGCCTAAATGAATTCAGCATGGGCTTGCTAGTTTGAGACCAAATATTGGTTTATAGTTATTCCTAAACCCATAAATCATATAAAAGTGCTTATTTAATCATTTATTTTTACAACAAGTTTGGTAACAGGGTTAGAACTTGTCTCTTTCTGCCATGCTGTAGAAATGCACTAATACAATAAAGGAAATAGTGTATGTGTTTAAAACTACTTCCATGTCAATTAATTGCATGTTAATTTAATAGTTTAATAGTAATGTTAGTTAAACTCTAAAATATCTCTCAGCAAAACATATGGGATTTGAGCCCTTAAAATTCTATTTTAAAAAGTAATGGGACACAATTTTTTTACCCTATTCGTGGAAAGTGCCACAGAAAAACACATTATCACCTAACTACGGCCTGAAGACATGTGTCTCTCAATCAGAAGAACATTCCCACATGCTTGAAAACAAGTTCTGAGCGAAACCCGGATAATAAGCAAATGAAAACTCAAACATTTCTTTGGTGCAGATGTTTATTGCCCCTTTTTTCCAGGAAGACAGCTGCCAGCACCAACTAAAAGCTCCTGGGTCATTACTCTATTAAACAGAGCCATGGCCACATTGAACAGATTTACTGTGAAAACACGCTCACTTTTAAACAATTTCCGCCCTTGCTTCTCAGAATGGTCAAAAGTGCTGAAGCTGATCCCTTTTTCCTTGTTTTTTTTTTTTTAAGATGTCTGTTCTACAAAATCTTCTCATGTGTTTCCAGTCGAAAGTGAAGGAACTGGGGCATGAAGCTGTATCTTTTTAAAGAATGTCTTTCTTTCTTCTAGTTTACTGACATGTTATAATGAGATTATTGCCTGGGTACCAGGTGAGAAAGGTAGAAATTGATGTTTCACTTTGACTTGATTATTCTTTCATTTAAAGGAATAGTTCACCCAAAAATTAGCAGGAACAATTTTTAACCCTTTCTCCATAATATTCCTTTCTATGGTTTAAAGCAAGAAAGAAAGAAAGAAAGAAAGATGTAAATGTGCTTGTATCAAGTACTGGTTACAAGCCAAAAATAGTCTAAAACAGTTCTAAACAAATATGGTGGATTTTAATGTGAGAGGACAACAGGGGATGGACTTTTTCACTAGAGGAAGTGATGTTATGAATTATGGACTTGTATTTTGACAAGGTATTTTGACTTGTATTTGAGAAGTTTTAAAGTTGAAATTCCTTGATGATGGGTTTGTTTCTTAAAAACATACAGCTTTTCATTTCACAAGATGTTAAGCGATGGACTGAAGTCGTGTGGATTACTTGTTGATCATTGTGATGTTCTCATTCTGACGGCACCCATTCACTACAGAGGATCTCTTAGTAAGCAAGTGATGTAATGTTAAATTTCTCCAAATCAGTTCTGATGAAGAAACAAACTTATCTGTATCTTAGATGGCCAGTGGGTAAGCACGTTTCAGGATTTTTTTCCCTTTAAACATCACAGATAAGGCGTTTTTTCTGCAGCTTTTTCACTTAATGTTTTCATTGGTATACTAGAGTCATCTAACGAGTCATCTAGTTAGATAACACTCATAAAACACCATCAAATTGCAATGCAGACACTTTTGTAGCCCTTTGGAACTTCTATTTTGAAGAATTCATAATTTGCAGTAAATTACAGATTACAATAAAAACCCAGTGGGGAATGTGCATGTTTATGTTTTTATCTCCTTATAAACTAAACATGGTTTGTATGTTCTGTCCTTCTTGTGCACTTGCAGTTTAGCCACACATTTTAATTAGACAGCACCCAGCAATAACACTTCCAGAAAAATTACATTCAATTTCAAACTTTCCTTATATATGCATTGTGGTCATTGTGGGCTATGGCCTGTCAGAGCTATGAAACTAAAATATAATGTTGTTTATTGTGAAATAATATTGTTTGGAGGTGAAAAATAAATGTTTAATGGTATTTTGGGTGAATGAGCGTTTACTGTAAGATCACTGGGTTAATTTAAGATTATCATAAATAGACATTTACAGAACATTTTACCAACAACAAGCTGTGCCAATTAATTTATTAAATATAATCCTAAATGTCTAAGATATTCTGATGATCAGTTAGAAAATAATTTAATACTTGTATCAAGAGAAGCATATAATAGTTTAAATAAATCAAACCTTTAATTTTGGATTATGTAAAGCTGCTAATTACAGAGGGTGAGTTCTCTCAATAAGTCTGCTGAGCCCGAGGGCCATGTATTCTGCAAGGCGTCTTTGAACTGTCACAATTGTAAAGATCATAAACGGAAACTTCAGAGTGCAGGATACGTCTGAGAGTGACTAACTGTACAACCTGACAGCATCAGAGCTCATCGTGTTCTTTCTATTTACATGAAAGAGCAAGTACGTGCTTGTTGGACATGGCAGACCATTTCGCTAAACATGTGCTTTCACAACGAAGTGAGAAAAGCTTTGATTTATTGTGCTTTTTGCATGCCAAGATCTCTTTGGCAGCATAGGCTATTTTCATTTCAGCCTTCCGTCGAATATACATCTTACTTCAGAAATCATGAGAGTATCTTGGAACCTGATTTCATCTCCCAAGTAACATTTGAAAAAGTGAAAGTGTGCAGAACTCACTCTCTCTGTACTTTAGTATGTATTAGAGAAGGTTAAGCCGTGGCCATGCAATCCATCAGAATTTGTCCCAGCTTCCCCAGACTAAACATACTCTCATTACCCAGCCTCGTCGCCCCCGAGGGCTCTCTCAGACCATGTTTATTAGCCCAAGACCGAGTACACAAACACCAGGAGGTAGTTGTACAGTGAAAATGTTTCCCTGGATGCAATGGCACACTCAGACAGACTGGGAGTGCAGACGTAGAAATGACAACAGGTGAAATGTTGCCATGTCAAGACGCCAGGGGCCTTTGAAAGCAAGGTGATGACATCATTATGCCCGAGTAAAGCATTCCCACATTTCTACTGCCCCGGTGAAAAGCGAGGCGGTGAGCTGAAACAGAAGCTTTGACTTGCTTTCTCAGTGTATTTCAGTGGTTGGATCCTGCTGCTGAAATTCACACATCTATTGGAGCTAGTTTTATTGTCATACTCTTTTTGCCTCTTTGTAGCTTAACTCAAAAAGATGGACACTCGGCTTATGGGTTGTGACTACTCTTCTGGGGAGTTTTACTAAACAGTGGTGCTCTTTTGGGGTAGACAAGGGAGCTGTTGATTATGTTAGTGTGTCATGTGATAGACATTCCTGAGAAGTGTCAGGCGTCAGCTGTTTACATTATTGACAAGTACTCGGGTGTCAAATGTCTTAAACATCAGAATCTTGAGGGAGTGAAAGAAGTGTGACACCCTACAGCCACATTGGCATTGGTTTGTGAGTGTGAAACAATAATGTTATAGATGTCTGCTGAGGAAGAAAGTTTGAAACTGTACATTATTTTGAAAACATCTGGCTATGCTACAAGCTAGTAACTATTTTGTTTGGCTTGTTATTTTAGAAAATACACAATATGACACACAACAGTTTAGTCAGAGATATATTTTCTGGCATAAGGAAAGTGTTTAAACCAATGCATAAGGAAAGTGTTTAAACAAATGTAAACTATAAAACAATTTGTGAAAATGGGGATTAATTAAATGTTTATTTATTTTGTTTTATTGTGTTTTTATTACGTATGGATTCAAAGAAAAATTTTTTTTTTTACTTTATTTAATTTTATTAAAGAATTTAACTAAAACAACTTTATTTATTTATTTATTTAGACCTAAATCCTGTGCATGGACTCAGGAATCAGCAAGTCATTTTTTAAATTATTTATTTGTTTAATTTTTTTATGTATCTATTTATCAATCATGGATCATCTGAATGAACAAATTGACTAAAACAGATCTTTCTGACACTATATATGAAAGACGACAAAATAAAGTGAGATTAAAACTGTGTTATATTACAAATTTAATAGAACAAAAAGAGTTTAGTTCATTTAGTTGTCCCACTACTTTAGTTTTTACTTACCAACAGTTACAGTATGTACAGTGTTACTATTCATTCTCCATAGGGTTCAGCAAGACTGACCTAAAATAAAGGAAGCTTTTTGGCATCTTAAATGAATTTACTACATATAGCAGAATTTATTATGCTTGTCTCAGCTGAGATGTGTTCATTAAAATATTTATTCTTTAATAGTGTGTTCTAATTATGCTTTAAGCACGTTCTGCTTTAAGAAGTCAGGTTTTCGGCTATGATTATACTGATTTGCAGAGTAAATTGCATCCCCTGTGAAACTCATTACTGTCCTAGTAGTTTCTTGTCTCACATGAATGTGTCGGAACATTAAAAGTGTATTTTCCTCTGGCAGATGGTGACTGTTAGAACGATTATATGTTTTGTATACAATTTGCCCACATTTAAATCAGTGATTGTTTATTCCGCACAGGTTCAGCTTATCAAAGTACAGAACGTACATAAATGTAAAACTCCTGAGATAACATTAACAACAGCATCCAGATTAATTCCCTTTGTCATAGCAACTAGGATAGGATGCAAATACCTGTACCATCCACACACTACATATGATGACTATCAGGTGATCACGCTATTTGCATAAAAATACACTTTCAAGAGAAGAACCACTTCATGAAAGCAAGAGGAATATTCAGGCATGTGTTATGTAAGTAAGAACTTTATTTGCATCTCTATAGGCCCCTATAACAAGCCCTTTTCCTAGCCATTGTTAACTCATCAGATAGCAGTCAGAGGAGGCCCACCTGTTTAGAGGCTATGCAGAGGAGATGGATCCATGCATCTGCAGCATCAGATAACCCTTACCCTGAATCTGTATTGATATATGCTTCAGTGCTCTCGCATAGAAACAGCTGTTTCAAAGAGTTCAGATAACTGATGGAATATTTTATGAGGCAGATTTATTATTTTATATATTCAGTTTATTTTGTCATTGTATGGTTAGATCGATACAGTCAATTCAGTTACTTACACAGAAACAGCAATTTCCAAGAATTCGAGTTTAGATAACTGAGGTAATATTATATATATATATATATACATACAGTCATGGCCAAAAATATCGGCACCCTTGGTAAATATGATCAAAGAAGGCTGTGAAAATTAATCTGCATTGTTAATCCTTTTGATCTTTTATTTAAAAAGCTCACAGAAAAATCTAACCTTTCATTTGATAATGAGAATTTAAAATGGGGGGGAAATATAATTATGAAATAAATGTTTTTCTCTTATACACATTGGCCACAATTAACGGCACCCTTTTATTCAATACTTTTTGAAACCTCCATTTGCCAGTTTAACAGCTCTACATTTTCTCTTGTAATCTCAGAGACGTTCCTTCATCCAGATCCTTCAGATTCACACCTCCTTTAAATTGATGCTTTGAATTGATCAAAAGTGATGATAAAGACATTTGTAATGTTCAAAATATTTATATTTCAGATACATTCTGTTATTCATCTGAAAAAAAGCTGTTTTAAACTATCTCAATGAAATTATTTGTGTACTGCAAAAACAGATAACTGTTGTTTAAAAATTATCAAAATCATGTTTTTTGTTTATAACATACATATATGGTTTGAGCATTATAATATATATATATATATATATATATATATATACACTTGATTGCATAAACACAATGGATATTTTAAAGCAGCATGTTAAGTAAAGCAGGATGTCATACAGCCAGTCATAATAATAGTGCTTCTATTCAACATAATATTTCAACTCTAGATATATTTATTTTGGAAGACCAGTGTGAGTTGCAAAACACATAATCGGATGCACACGTGAACAGCAACACCAAAGACCAGCAGTGCTTATCTTGTTGACTTACCTATTCCTTCTTGTACTTGTAGTCTCTCTCTCTCTCTCTCTCTCTCTCTCTCTCTCTCTCTCTCTGTGTGTGTGTGTGTGTGTGTGTGTGTGTGTGTGTGTGGGTCGGTGAGATTTTGTTTGCTTTGTGTGAAACAAATCTCCCACAAGGATAGTAAAACACGTAATCACCTATCAGGCCACAGTCCCCACATAGAAAACTGTCTAATAAACATGCAAAACAATGTCATAGTGTAAATGTAAAAAGGTTTCAGTGAGGGTAAAGTTTAGGGCTAGGGTGAGAAATTATCATTAGGTCAGTATTGAAAAACAGAAATCAATAGAAAGTCAACTGCCATGATAGAAAAAACAAAACAAATGTGTGTGTGTGTGTGTGTGTGTATGTGTCTTGTGCACAGCAGTCAAGGGAGAGAGGATGTCTCAGATTTCCCTGCACAGAGACCCTCCCTTTTTCAGGATGACTCACACCTCTGCAGTGGCTGACACTCTCACCTCATTCACAGCCCTTAACGAGCAATGCTAATGAGCAGCACATCATTAGGCAGCTCTGATTCACCTCTGTTTGTGAGCCTATCACAAGAACGATGATGTAATCAAAGCAAGAGCGCAGATCGAAACCATAGGTACCTATTCATTCAAACATTTATTCTCTCATCCAATAGCAGAGGCGGATGTCTTGGCCTCAGTTTTCTCTGTTACAATAGATTTGTTTTATTTTATTATTCATTCACAAATGGATGACCTTGAGATTTTAAGGAGGATTGGAGAAATGTGAGAGAGTTGGGGCAGGTTTGTGGTCACTCAGAGAGCAGATTGCTTCTGTAAGGTTGTCGTATGTGCTCAAGCCTTATCTTTTTAGGCAAAGCTAGTCACATGTCCACGGCTCAGGGCAGTTTCTTCCATCATCAGAGGTGAGGGTGATGTAAGGTCTATGAAGGGCTAGTGATTGCCCTCTAGGGGACGGAAAACAGGAAGCCTAGGCAGATGCATGGTTTCAAGTAACATTACTGACTGTTAACTTAACCACAGTGGGCAGAGAAAGGGATATATTGGCTTTAAATGAAGCACACTAATGACATTTACTTTTCCCTTTAGCTGAGAAAACTGAAAATGAATTTATTCCCAGGCAGAAATAAGCCACTTTTAGACAATCACAAATAATTTGCTAAATGGATAGCTCTAAGAAGCAATATTAGCATTTTTTTTTGTAATGTTGGTAAATAATTATTATAATAAATAAGTACTATAATCAGTTTTATTGCAAAAAACCCTCAGTTTTATATCCAATATAAAACAATAAATGATATTGACAGATACACATATAGAGACAGATACACTGGTGTTAAAAGGTATATGCTTTTCAGTGGGGGTTTGAAATATGTATCACATGTCCTTGCATAATTGATAATTGATTTTTGCTTTGATCAAACTTCAGGTGGGTTTTGGTGTGTGCTAGTTTGGGTTATTTTTATTTTGTTTTTGCCTTGAACTAGCTTCTTATAATTCCTTCATACACCATAAAACATAAAACTGACAGCAGTATACCAAATACTAGCTAAATTAAGTATTTTTTAAATCTGATTTTAACGCATTTTATATATTTATTATAGGGGAGGTTGTATTATTGTCTGGGTATAGGGAATAATGATAATTTAACATTTCAACACCGTTGTAGATGTTTTTTGTGTTTGTTGTTTTTTTTTTCAGCTAATTAAATACACAAAACAGTTGTTACAATATATCCTAGAATGACTGTTTTATTAAAAAGCTTTTCTTCCCATAAAACCACCCCAGAAGACAGAACATTTCCCTTAATGGAAGAATCACCCATATATGAACACAGGAACAGTGTCCATGCGCCACCTTCAGTATTGTATTAAGAGAGAGCGTGGAGAGCGAGAGAAAACAGCTTCCATACACAAATGTTTTCCACAACATACGACTCGCGCCTATGGTCTCACGTCATAAAGGTTTCTGAAACATTTGGTGCGAATGGTTTGTTTGGTTTCGCTTGTTTACGTGTTGACACTTGCATTCCCGTTTGGTTTATCTAGTGATAGGCGCGTCTCGCGCAGCGTGGGTCCAGACGGGAGCGCGTTAAGGGTTAAAGCGCGCTGCATGGAGTCTGTAGGGCGGAGTGGAGAGGATGTGATTGGAGCGCTACCCATGATGTCATGTACATGAAAAATCCAAGAAGTAGTTAAGAAGGCGGCTTGTAACTCTGGAAAGAGTGGGTGAACCTCTGAGGCGCAGAGAGCAGACGCACGCGAGTGATATTTTGGACTGCCAACACACGGCAACGGCACCATGGTGCAGCAAACGGACAGCATGTCCAGAGAAGCCACCGACTCCGACGAAAGTGAATTCATGGTTTCGATAAACCCAGACTGGTGCAAGACAGCGACCGGACACATAAAGCGACCGATGAACGCGTTTATGGTGTGGTCTAAAATCGAGCGGAGAAAGATTATGGAACAGTCTCCAGACATGCACAACGCCGAGATCTCCAAACGCTTGGGGAAGCGCTGGAAAATGCTGAAGGACAGCGAAAAGATACCTTTCATCAGGGAAGCCGAAAGACTCCGGTTGAAACACATGGCTGATTATCCTGACTACAAATACAGACCCAAGAAGAAACCAAAGCTGGACAGTTCCTCCAAACCCTCAGCCCCATCTCCAGAGAAGTCCTGCAACAAAATGTCCAAGAACTCCAAGAAATGTCCCAAACTGAAAGCGAACAAGACGGGAAGCAAGTCGTCTCACGGCTACAGAGATGAGTACGCGTTTAAGAGCATGAAAGTTTCAAAGATTGTCATTAAAAGTGAATTCACGGATGAAGACGACGACGACTCCGAGGAGGACTCCTCTCGAGTCCGGGTGAAGGAGGAGGAGGAAGAGGATCCGATCCAAGCCTACAATGTAGCAAAAGTTCCCGCCAGCCCAACTTTGAGCTCTTCTACTGAGTCCGAGGGCGCCAGCATGTACGAGGAGGTCCGGAACAACAGACTCTTCTACAATTTCAAAAACATCACCAAGCAGAGCACAATGTATCCAGCATCCTTCTCACCAGCATCCTCTAGGTCAGTTTCCACTTCTTCCAGCTCGAGCGAAGACGCGGACGACTTGCTTTTTGACTTCAGTTTGAACTTCGCCTCCTCCGCGCAAAGCTTGGAGCTGGCCAACCAAAACCCAGGGAATCTCTCCCTCTCTCTGGTGGATAAGGAGTTGGAGTCTTTTAGCGAGGGCAGCCTGGGCTCCCACTTTGACTTTCCAGACTATTGCACGCCTGAGCTCAGCGAAATGATAGCTGGGGACTGGCTCGAAGCGAACTTTTCTGACCTGGTTTTTACATACTAAATAAGACAAGTAATAACATACGGGAGAGGTATAATGCTCTGTTCTGTACGTATTTCTTTCCCCTGCCTTCTTCTGGTGGTCCACATATAGGGGCTTTGCGAAGGAGGCAAGTATGGCAAGCCAATTTAACACTTATTTCTTCAAGCTATATAGTGTCTGTGCTTGTGTTACTTTTTTTATTATTACGAGTATTCCAAAGGTGACTATACTATGTACTTTATAGTACTACAGTGCTACTAGTCACTATTCTAGTAGCCTACTTACATTTCTTACCTCACTTGTTACACTAGTTTACTTGTCATATGTAAGGACTAGTCAGAATAACAACTTTTCAGTTAATATGGAAATTAATAACCTGAAATATTAACCCTAAAATATAAAATATTGGTACCTAATGAATACAGCAACAATTGGAATACATGTCAAAAATAGTAGCAAATTAATAAGTATAAGTATGCAAGGAAGAAGTACCAGTAGTGCAATTGAAAAAAATACTAGTCAGTATTGTATTATTTGCTAGTAACTCAAAATAAAAAGTCATAGTAGCAAAAAATAGATACTAGTTAGTTTGAAGGAATAAATGTTAAAATGGTTTGCCATAGGAGGGGAGAGGTTTGGGGAATTTAGATGCTCATGAAGCTGGTACTGTAGCAAAAAAGAAAAAAAGTCTGCAGACCTTTTTTTTCTGGCAGCATGACAGGGTTTTATGGATTTTTCTGTAGGTCTACAATTACTGTTCATCTAAAGCGGACCACAAACGGGAAAATCTGAGAACTTCTATGCATCTTATACCCTCTTTCTAACTGCAGGGAGCTGAAAATGTAAAGACTGTGGACTGACTCAAAGCAAATCTGTGAACTATTACTGTTCAGGACGTTTCTTTCAAACGTTGTTTAGTCATTTCTAAATGCCGGAACATTTTTTTTTCCTTATCTTTTTGGAACTGATTCTGTTTACCTACTGGTTTGAAACTTAAGCAGCCTAAACCTCCTTAGAGTTGCAGGTGTTAGAGGAAGCATTTTGATACATAACAGACCTCATCTTTTTAAAAGAAAGCAAACTATTTTCAGGCATATTTTTGTACAGTTAAAAAGGGAATGTTCTTACTGGGCACTCAGTGAGTTTCAGGCACTTCTTCCCTTTATCATTTGTTTTAAGCATGCAAGGGGGTCCTGGTTTAAGGATTAAGTTTAAATTAAAACTTGCATCAAAAATGCCTTGTGATTTTAAGATAGGTTTTGTACAGCTGTAGATCAAATTTGTTGAGTATTTGTAGAACATATGGCATTGGGGAGGGGGGAGATGCATACCTCAGTGCTGGTATTAGTTTTAAGATTGTATATGTACTGTAAAATAGTAAAGTTAGGAGTTTATGTATATCATACTCGTGATATGTGGATGGGTCCCAAATCGCAGGTGTGAGACTGGATTTTTTTTTCCTTTCTAATGGCACATACTGTTTCCCCTTCATTTTTTGTGCAATATATTTACTTGTAAATGCAGACCATCTACATTTTTTTTTTTTTTTGCATTTTTGTAGCAAAATGATGTACAGGCAGACTTTTGCTCTGTCAACATCAGTATTTGTCATGATGCTGAAGTCATTGATGAATAAAGAAATCAGCTGGAACTGATCGTAACTGAATATGGTCACACAGTGTGCTTTTCTGTGGAGAAAAACCCCACCATTTCTCTTTAAACTGACCCACGAAAATTGGACAATTCATGTCCTGCAACAATTTGAAAATGACTCATTTTTGAAAATGTGCCATAATGGGCAAATAATGAATGTCGGTGGTCTGGCTCAAGAAATACCAAGAAAGCAAAAAAAGGTACATTCCATATCCTCGTTTCATATGATGAAACATTTTATTTTCAACTTAAGACTGCCGTCTTTTCTATTAAACACAACAACAACGACAACCATAAACCTGTATTTTTGTTTCTTGCACTTAAACATATTTTGTTTATTTTTATGTGGGTCTTACATGAAGTCTGTTTTGATACAAGGTTTGGAATACGATGGACTCTTTGCCAGGGAAAAATGGTGAAGTACAAGGCAGTCTAGCCTCACATTCCAAATGTGAACCTCTCTTTGACTCATCTTTTAATAAACAAATACTTACCACCATGAAATCTCCTCTCAATTTGTTAAATGAAATGGTGATGTCATTGTTTGTGTTATAAAAGTAGGTCAAAAAGCTTTACGTAATCTGATTTTGCTTTGAAAATATACATCTTTCCTGGCAGGAACCGGTAAAAACCTACCAGTTTAAATCAAAACAATGCTTCCCTTCTCCCGTTCGAAGCAACGGCCCCTTTAAGAAATCAAATTTTGCGCTGTTTGAAAGCGGGGTTGTGTGATTGGTGGGATTGTGTGGCCTGTTGGAGTGAAGAGGAGAGACGCAGCATGAATGCTCCACAGCTGCCACTAATCACTGCCGGAGAGCCCTCCTCCCTTGAAGCCCTCCGACTCACACTGGCCTCTTTTTTTGTACTAGCGACCAGTCATGCAGCTTAGAAAAATGGTTTATAAGCAGGAATACACAATCACTCTTAAATATAATCTGTCCTTAGACATTTCAAATCAATATGCATTTAAGATGATGATTACTGCAGCATTAATGTGCTTTTAGTTTCTGAAGCGTGCAAATGCATGCATGCATCTCTTAAAGATGCATTTACTAAATCTAGCATGGATTGCACTGACATTTTAATATGCACATTACACTCTGTAAATACCTTAATTGCAACCTTTTAATTTTTGATACATGGCTTTTTTCTTTTTATATTTCTGATGGCGAATTTATGCCATGGAACCGAATGAATAAATAAAATAAAAGGTAATTGTGACCTTTTATCTCACAATTCAGACTTTTTTTCCCTCTTTCTTTCTGACAATTCTGGAAAAAAAAGTCTGAATTGCAAGATATAAACTCAGGATGCCGACTTTCCTGCAGTTCTGAGTTTATATCTCGAAATTATGTTTTATTTATTCAAATTTACAGTTTACATACCACAGTTTTTTGTTCCATTGTGATTTTTTGTCTCACAGTTCAGACTTTTTCCCCTCACAATTGTGAATTTATATCTTCCAGTTCAGGCTTTTCTTTGAATTGTGACTTAAAATCTAGCCTTTTTATTGTGTTTATATCTTGTAATTATCTAAATGAGCAAGAAGCAGCTTTGGTAATGAAGAGCCACGGAGAGCAAAGATAAACGCATTACATCATCTCAGTTTAATCGTAAGTGTTTGACATGCATGGATGTACTGTATGTATTTAGTTTGGCCATTAAGTCAGTCAGGGCATCAGTAATAAAACATTTATCCGGCTATTACTTTACCTGACCTCTTGGTCAAAGTTACTAATGGATTCAGGGAGCGATTCCCCACAGAATTTGCACATTGATTTTGTGCTCCTCTGAAATATCTGGTCCGGCCTAATGCCACCGGAACGCAGTGAAATGAAATTAGTGACCCGTTAAAATTTCCCTCCATTTCCTCTTTAAATAAATGGAAATTTGAAATGCTTGAGAGACACTGAGAAGGATAACATCTATCAAGTCCAGCAGTTGGAAACTGGTGACAAAAGAAAGTAATTTCCAATGCTTTAAGCTCTTAAATCATTCATAAAATCTGGATGTCATGGCCAAATGCCACATGTGACATCTACATAAAGGCATCCTGGCAAGGAAGCTGATGGTTAAAGAACATTTTAAGATTGAATGTGTTGCTCAAAATCTTAGCAAGTCTTCCTCCAAGATGATTTGAAGCTTTGGGCTGCACATCAATGTCATTCTGCTTCAGCTACCTCAGACAATAATAATAAATTGGACCATGACAACAAAGCTGTTTTTCTCTCTCCAGTGTAGTGTGGAGTCACGGCGTGAGTGCTGCGTTCTTAATATCCTCTGCTTTGTCAGATGTGCCTCTATGCTTGGCAAGAGAAATGCTCACCAATGTTTATTGCTATCAGATATATCACTCCTCCTCGGAACTCAAAGTACAAGACTAAAGATTCGCTATTGAACAGGTAATAGGAAATGCATTTCGGCGATTGTGGTGACATTCTTCTTGTGCAAAGGAAAGGATGATCTGTTATTTTCCTGTCACTTGCTGTCCATTCTTTGCATTGCATGTCAGTCACCAGACTACTGAGCATCACGTGATTTACCACTTTGGTTGTGCAAAGTGTCAGAATGTAGTGCAGTGTTTAGTACACCTCTACATAGGCCTAAGTATATTTTATTATTTTACTTATTTTATTTTATAATATTTAATATCAAAAACTTTTTAACTTCTATTTATATAATGCATATATAAAAATATATGATCTATATGATCATGTATAATGTAATATAATAATTTTAAATGTATATATATATTCGTTATATTGACATACATATAAATGGATTATAATCCAGTATAGATAAGATAAATTAAATACTTGTAATTAGAATAAGTTGTGCTTTAAAATAAAGGTACTTTTTATTAATTACACAATTGCTTAATATTCACAAAATGTCAGTAAATTATTTATAATTCACAGATTCTCCCTATTTTTTATTCCTTTTTATTAAGTGTTTTATTTTATATTTTAAAATATTTATATTTATATATATATTTTTAGGATTTAATTAATTATTAGCTTTTCATCACTTTACAAAACGTCCTTTACAAACCCCAATTTGGTAAACCCTTATGTAATGTTATGTTTAATGCATTTCATGTTGTTCATAACAAAGAATTATATAGATTTTTTTTAGCATGGTATTTAAACCAATCTGATAATCGAGTTAGGTCTAACGTAATTTAAATATTATACTATATTATACTTGGGTATATACAATTTTCATCATGTAATTTGTATTCAGTAACATACACATAGCATAACATAATATAATAAAGTACATGTTTACGTATAATTACAGCATATTAAACACATAGGTACATTTCATGCTTTAACTCGCTGACCATCGCTTGCACCAAGCAACATCTTTTATCTTTTTGTCCTCTAGCATTGAATACATTTTGTGTGTTAATGGGTTTGCATGTGCTGGCCCTTCGACAGGCCTTTAGAAAGAGCCCTGACCCCTGCTGCTCTGCTGAGATTTGTGGCGTGTCCCTAGAGACCCTCGCTTTGGCAGCACCTCACCACATCAGGGAACATTTTCAAAATGTAAACATGAGCTAAGCTGGATTTGCACCGTCAGGCTCAGAGATAATACAGCATGCCTATGGTGGGTCAGTTGCTTCTTCCATTGACAGCATATACTCCATAAATTCAAAATAGCACTTCAATTGGTGCACTTGTGCAACCAAGGCTATTTTAAACCGTATTACACAATAGTACTCTGTTTTAATCATACCACACAATCATAGCCGTTTCATCATTAATCTAAAGTTATTACAGTGCATTGGGACATAGTAAGCTGGATCCAGTGATTAATTCCATGTTTTATTCTTACTCAGAGTTATGTAGTAACACAAATTTGGTGGTTTACTTAACTTTTAAGAGCAAAAAAGGCAACGTGGTTTAAATAAGTGAGTTATATTTGACCCAATCTGTTGCTAGTGCGAGAGAAAAACGTTGAATGTATCCTAAATCCAAAGGTAATCTAACTTCTGTGATCATACTGAGAGCAATATTAGAGTTTTACTGCTCACTGCTCCCTTGTATGTTTTTTCTATCTACTTGGAAAAGTCTGTTTGGATGGCTGCCCAGATACATGGATTTAGGTATGTAATTTCCCCAATTTTTTCTCTCTTCCCTCTCTCTCTCTCTCTCTCTCTCTCTCTCTCTCTCTCTCTCTCTCTCTCTCTCTCTCTCTCTCTCTCTCTCTCTCTCTCTGCAGAGACACAAGAGGAGCCCGTTCAGCACAGACCTCTCTATACATTTCAGTTTTTTATAATTCAAAGTGCTTTCATTGTCTTTCACTCTTTTTAAATGCAGAAATCTTTAACAAAATTGCTCCCTATAAGTGGTACAGAAATTGCCTCACAGGAATGAATATGAGCAAGTTCCCTATTCTCTCACACAAGTGATAACGGTTGAAAACCCCCCCCCCCCCCACAGCCTCCCTCTCAGGCCCAACACAAGCAGTAAAGAACAATAGCTTAAGGGTATACAATTTTGACCAAGCCAGCAGCAACTGCTTGTTCATTCATATGCATCTGTAATTTAATACTGTTCTGAGGCCTCGACTGGCCCCTCCCATTCTTGCTCACTATAGAAGCTTTTTCCAATGCACTCTGCCCAATGACCATTGTAATCCCCAATGTCCCCTGCTTTCTCTTTCAATTCAGATGTTACCCGGGTTACCCCATTAGGGCTACTCTTCATAGTTTGCATCAGCATGGGGTCTAATTTGAAAGTCCCTACTGCTTCAGTAAATAATTAGCACATCAAACCCCCCTTAGGCTCCTCACAGGAAGCTTAGGTTGCTAGAAGAGGTTTATTTTGATGAATGCTGTGCTATTGGGTTCAGAGACGGTGAAATTTTACTTCCAACTGGCATTCTATCAGGTGTTAATATTGAGTATACCTTAAAAATAAAGCAAATACGTTAAAGAAATTTGCATTTATTCACGCCCAAGGCTTAACAGCTGGAGTTTTTGCATCTGTAAGTTGGGTAAAAGAGTCATGAAGTGCTAAAGAGATTGGCGGTTGCATGCCAGAATGGGAAAAACAAGTGATGAAATGAGTTAGCAATTACACAGCCTACTGACAGACCCCTGAAATTCGTAGTGCTCTAGTTTTTCATAAGCTGTTTTGCCTTTTAATTGGGACTACATATGTTTTCAGTGGTGTTAAACTGTGAAATATGAACTGAAAATCAGTTCCCGGGTCTTCAAAGAGTTATATTGAATGTTTGCAATCATTTCTTGCCGTTTTGTCCATCTTGCTATAAATTGTGAATGAAGTCTATAGGTTGAATAGACAGAGCCCTAACTAATGGGTGTTTATTGTAAAGAGTATCCAAGACGTTTGATTAAATAGTGTGTGAGAGAAGAATGGTGTTCAAATAGTAACTGATGCACATTTGAAATTCGAATATAAAACATTATGAAAACATTCACAATGTGGTATGACTGCCATTGGTGTTAATGTTTTTATAAATGATATAAGTGGTAGGCCTGGGTGTCAGTACATATTACTCTGATTTGATTCTGATTCACTAGCTCTCAGTATGATTAGATTCTACTTGATTCTGTTTTGCTTCATTTGTGGGCATTTTTTGTCACAGTGTTGTAATATATATTGAAACAAACAACTTTTTTAAACCGGTTCTTTTTAGTGAATCAAAAATGTTCAGCGCAACCAGTTTAGTCACAAACAAATTATTCTTATGTGATCATTTTTATCAAATCAAAAAACATACAGCACAGCCCCATTAAGACAATCCCACTTTATTGTAGGTGGTCTTGTACTTGTACTTGTTGTGTTCATATTGTATTGAGAAAAAAAACACTTAGGGACAGGTTAGGCACAGGTTTGGTTGTATGGGTAGGTTTGAGAGTGGGTTAAGGGTTTATAAGGGATATAAGTACAGTGTAAAAACATGTATGTAGGCTACACAATAAGTACATTGTGTCAAATTATTATTTTAAATGTAAGTACATGGTAGTTAAGGGCACCTAATATAAAGGGAGACCGGACTCACAAACTGAATTAATTGTAAATTAGAATGAACTGAATAAAACTGTCTAAATTGACCAAATCAACTTTCAGTGATATATGTCAAGATTATGATTAATCTGAAAATGTATATTTTATAGTCAGTGGTCTACATATGCTAATTGTTTGGGATTTTTGCCATTTTATTTAATGCTAATCACTTTGTGATGCTAGTTATGAAGCAGTTTTCACTTTTCTTAGCATGTTGTTTTCTGAGAGACCAATAATTAAACATTATCGACTGCAGACGCCCAACACTCCCCACTCGCTTCAGTCCCAACAAAGCATAACATTTTAAAGCCAATTTTGAGAACTTGTCACTCTTAATAATTAATCGCTGCACAATAAACAATTCATATGCAGTTCAGCCAGATCTATATCCATTATGGATATATGTAATAGTCATTAAATATACATTTCACTTTCAGCTTCAGTTTCTAGATCTCTGACAAAACAAACAGGAGAATTATGGGAGGGTGGGAACTCTGCGAGTCGTAGGCCTTAGCACGTCTCTGAATTGGACAAGCGAGGTGATTTTATTGGTTCCCCAGAGTACCAAGAGCAGCACAAGCCTCATAGACCATACGAAAACAACACCACGTCTGGCCGCGCTGACAGCAGACAGGTTGCCGCAGTGGGAACAAACAACACACAAGCAGAAATGCAGAGTGCAGCTGTCTGTCATTTGTGGTGACTGCTTGTTAAAGAGACCTTGAAGACATTAGGGGGACATGTTTTTCCCGTCTTCGGCTGCACTTCCAACACGCACTGTAACCCTGTAGGCCTTGTCTATTTCGAGGAGGAACTGATGATAACTCTGCTGGATAGATAGCGAGACGGTAACAGTGAAACCTCGCTAGATGGGCTGTCACAACTGGAATGTCCAAATGGAGATGTGTTTTTTGTAAATTACACACTTGATGTCAATCACATACACAACTAGGTCATAAAAAATGTAACCGCATTACTACTAGCAGCAGTCTTCTCTATGTTCTTGAAGCGTGCCAGTCTATACACTGTGCCATGTCAGTGTTTGTTTACAGGCTTCACCTCCCTCTCCCTGCTAGCCGTCTGCTTAGCGCAGCAACTATTTACGGCGTGCTGCGAGACGGGGGCCACAACTGTGATCAAAAGGAGCCGCTCATTGATTTTCAAACATGCATTATGCTGCTAACATATATTATTAAAGCAAAGTGCTTGCTTGACTGTCTTCAATGCTCTGCATGCTTAAGGGTTAGCATAAAGAAAGATGGAGGAGGTCATTCCTGTTATGCAGTGCTTTTTGAAATCTGTAACTTTATTAATTTAAACTTTATTATTTACACAATGTCAGGAAAATAATCAGGATGCCTAAGAGGATGGAGCCACACTGGGTGAAAAAAAGCTATATATATATATATATATATTAGTGCTATTAATGTTAACGCGTTAACGCAAATTAATTTTAACGGCACTAATTGTATTACAGTTTTTCTCAATTGCTTTGGCACATTTTTCGAAACAGTCTTAACATTCTCTAAACTGTGAGTGCAAATGTCACAACTGTTTGCTGGAACTTCAGAACTTTATTGCATGTCTGCAAAATGTAGTTACTCACCCAAACATTTCATTCATGCTTCAAAACCTAGTTATCGTGTCAGTAATTTGGCCAAGGCCACCAAAATATAAAGTATTTTTGTCATCGTGTGAGCCACACTGGTCAACATGTTTAGTTGTTTTTTTCACCATGACAGTCAACCATGGAAATTAATGTTTTATAAAAAAAAATCAGATATTTGTTGAGAAGAGTCAATAGTACATGTATATGAACATTTGTATTTATACAGTACATTTATTTTTGTATGAATGTATTACATGTAAAGTGAAATCTTGCTTGTCCAATTACTGTACATTTCATATTTCTTATGTTACCACAAATACACAAAAATACTAAATAACATCCATGAACAAAAATGATTCTTGGTGGACATCCTGTCGCTCTTGTTGGTCAGGCCAAAGATTTTCATCAACATCACATCTGATGTTTTCCATTGCCATGCACCGGGGAAAAAATCTCGTTGAATACCGCACCCATCCCCTGCAATGATCAGCTGTGATTTCCTCACATGCAGCATTCATGGCATCCAACAGAGTCATCTGATCTTGTGGTCTATGATCATATACTTTCCACCTCCATGCTGAAAAAACTCTTCTATTGGATTTAGGAATGGAGAGTATGGTAGAAGGAACTCCCTGTTATCCTTTCATGATAACCTTTCAAAAAATGCTAGTGATTGTGCTGTGGGCAATCTTCTACATATATATGTACCCAAACTTGATTGGTTACAGTAAACGGTTGAATGGTTGATTCAAATTGTTTTGCAATTAGAGGTCATTTGCCAATTTAGCATACACAATGTCAGATATTTATGGAATTTATACATGCGTGTATACTAATTTTTCATAATTGAATGAATAGTTTTGAATGCGATGGCTTACACGATGACAAATTATTGAGAAGTTGCGAAGAGTTTGACAGTTTAAGTGAGAATCGACTTATCAGTTTTGATCAACAAGCCAAATGCAATTAGTTGTTGTGCAAACTGCAGACAATTGTACTTACTGTTTGCACACATGTGCCAAAGCATTTGCAATTTGCTCAAATCAATAAGAAATTCTAATCTGATGTGAACAAGAAGCTAATTGTTCAGAGATAAACGTGTTGTTTCGATAAAACAACAACAATTTAATTCGAGAATTGAGCCAAAGCAATTGAGAATAACTGTAGCGCAGCGCGCATTTTCTGTTTGACCCGTAGCCTAGCCCATAGTTGGAGAAATGGAGATGCAGTGTTGCCAACTTTTTTCCCTTCAAAAAAGCGCCCAAACCTTATTTAGTTTCTGAGACCCGCTGGTACTGCCGTGCGAGCGCGAGGTCTTGACTCTTGCTCTCCCAGCGCACGCCGCTCACACACCTCTCTCTCTCTCTGTGTGCGTATGTTCTGTTCAGCGCGCAGCGGAGACGAGCAGCACTTTCAGTTAAACACAGATATTATGTTGCTGCTCTAATTTTACATGAAAGTATAGCTGAAATCACAGCACAGCTATTGTCTTTATCTTATGTGTCTTTGATTTCATAAAACGAAGGGCTCGATTATCAGGATTTTTGTTCAGATTAACATCTTGGAAGGGAGAGCTGGTTTTGTGTCAATGGGTTGCATTTCAATCACTTTTTCATATTAATTCCATTGTCCGACAACCAAAACAGTAAAATATATAAATGAAAACAGTTTTATTGAGAATTTAGCTGCATCAAAATACAGTATGTGGCACAGAGAGGGAAACAAATTCAATAATAATTAATATAGGCTATGTACATTTTGCATGTTCAGAAGAAGTGAGCTATTCTGTTCTGTGAAAATGTAAACAGGTTTGTGAGTAAATTGCTCTGTGCAAAGAAAGAGAAGTAATGCGAACCTGGTATTTTTTTCATGAGTCTAGAATTATTACATGAACAAAACATCTATGACCTTTGAAACATGTCTAGTTTTCATGCTCTATGTAGACTATGGCTTCAATAATAATACACATACATTTGCATAAAGCATCCATATTTGTCCATGCCCATTTTAATTAGAGTATTAAAAACGTGAAAAGTATTAATTTAAGGTACATTTAGAACAAATAAAAATGTCAGACTAATTGTGATTAATCGCGAGTTAACTCATGACAATCATGCGATTAATCGAGATTAAACATTTTAAGCGATTGACAGCGATATATATCTCAGAGGTCGCGTTAACCGGAAATTTGTCGTCATTGACTAACAATTTTTTTTAGCAATGACGGAAAAATAGAAAAATAATTTTGACAGATTGCACTGAGAGTGACCAATTATCATTTATAACTGTAATTCCCACCCCTGTCCAGTTGGTGGCGAGTGCGCTCCAGTGTGGCAGTAGAGCGCGGGATCATTAGCTCCAGAACAAAAATAAAAGTGTTATGAGTCTTTTGCTATGCGTTTGAGGCGAGTACCCAGTTTAAGCTACAGCGATCTATCAGGCCACATTAAAGAGTGCCAAAACGGTATTTATTGCTGAACCTTTGTTTCATATCAAAAGTAACAAAACGATTTATAGGATGGAAGGTGCACCATCTGTACTGTTCATTCATCAACTGAAAACCACATCGAATGGGATTTAATAATCAATATTGTTTCATAAAAATGAGAATCTATTAAAATCGAAAAAAAAAATTTTTACCCAGCCCTTGCATATTTTGTTGTTTATTGTGGCCTCCGCTGTCACTGCGGTGTTGAACATGAAAAATGACACACAGTCAGTTCACCTGTTCTCATCATAAATAAATAAATCCATAAACCTATATGCTTGTCCTGTAGATTCATTATTAAAAATGAAAATGAGAACAAAAATAGAAGCAATTAAATGTGTTATTATAACTAAAGTATAACAATTTAAATGACTGGTAATAATAGATTATGACAGAATTTTTAGGACCCTGTCCGTCAAAATGACAGAAAATGTTAAAGTCTAATGCAACCTCTGATATATATATATATATATATATATATACAATTGTTTATCCATTGACAATGTCATCTATGTATTTTAAATTAAATTAATTACATACAAATTGTTTATTTAAATATTTATTTTAATATATATTCTCTCTCTCTCTATCAGTGTATAAAACGCATATATAAATGTAAATGAAAATGAATAAGGAACCACCAAATGAAACAGTATTTATAAGAAAACTAAGAAATATGTCTGGAAATGTTTTTACAGTAAAATATTCTACAGTAAATAAATAAATACATTTAAAAAATTTTTTTTTTTTAGAATTAACACTTTAATTCACTTAATGCATATCATGGCTAATATGCAGGCTATAATTAAATAATTTATGATAATATATATTAAATTACTACAATAACTAATTATATATCAAATCACTCAATGAAATTAACTATACAATTAGAAGTGTATCGTAATAATTGTATAAAATACTAACTGTATTCATACAAATATCATATATGCTATATATGTATATGATGGAATACTAACTAACTAATATGATTTCCATGTTAACAAATATATTAACACTTACATGCCTACTGCATTACAGGAATGATACATTAGAAGAAAATAGAGAGCTTAACTAAGAAATTATTGTAGTCAAAATGTGAGGAGGAACAATGAAGATGTTGTACAGACTACAGTATAATGGGAAGTTCTTACGTTGGAGAGTTGTAAAATATAGTTCTCAACATTGTTGGGGGTACGCATTACAAGTAACGTGAGTTACGTAATCAGATTACTTTTTTCAAGTAACTAGTAAAGTAACGCATTACTTTTTAATTTACAAGAAAATATCTGAGTTACTTTTTCAAAAAATAAACGCCAGTTACTTTGTTTTCCTCTTTATTGACTGACAAGTCTCCTGTCCCCATATTGGGAGAAATCGGATGTACCGAGGCGTTGTGTGTGCTGTGTGAACATGATGTTACTGTAGTTCTAGACTAAATGTGAATGTGCATTAATTAATCTCACTCGCAAAAAAACTGATTTAGTATTCATCAAAACTAATTAAATCAGTGAAATGCAAACTCAGAAAATGACGCAAACCTGCAATAATTGAATATGTTAAATAACACAAATGTATCTAATCCATTTTTATTAACCAATGTGTTTGCTGCTGACCTTTGATGATCCAGTTCAACCATACTAATAAGCAAAAATGACTTTAGATTAACTAACAATTGTGCTTCATTGTTTAGTTTTTTTCCTGAAGAGTGTTCTTTTTCTCCTGTACAGACGTGAATTTACTTTTCCTTCAGCCTGAGGTTTATTCATTACACAGTTTTTGGTGTGAAAGGGCTTTTACATTTGCTATAAATATAACTTATTATATTAAAAACAAACAATCAAGCCCTGCTCATATTTAAAAAGTAATGTGAAAGTAACGCAAAAGTAGCGTAACGCATACTTTCCATAAAAACTAACCAAGTAACGTAATTAGTTACCTTTTTAGGGAGTAACGGAATATTGTAATGCATTACTTTTAAAAGTAACTTTCCCCAACACTGGTTCTCAACATATCTTAATTAGATAGGCTAATGCGTTAATTAAGTGTAGAGATCGTTAGGTGCTGTCTGTGGTCTGCAGTGCAGTAAAATCAGTTCTTACTTTACCTCCCTAATAATCCTATTACAATGGCGCTTAGTACAGAAACTATACTTCCCTCATTCTTTAAGCTCAGGCCTCAACCATGTAATTGCTCGGCATTTAAAGCAATCTGGTCAGTGGCGACAGAAACCTGCTGTGCCCTGCAGAAGTTAATGACACTGAAAGGCAATACCAGACTGCGGGCACATGCTTCTATGGGCTTAAACGTCCAGTTTGCCAGTCTCAACCCCAGCGGCTTGCTTTCCTTCTTTTCTGAGCGAATGTTTTAGAGAAGTGTGGTGGTAATGGAAGAATTGTGGTCAAGTGAACTGAGTCTTATTTAGTTTGAAAGCAGCTGTATTACACCTTCTCTGTGGGTTTCACACACAATAATGCTTCAATTTGCAGTAGCTCAATATAGATACAGATTTCCTGAGCAGTTAGATGACAGTCATGTCAGTCTATAGCACTATGGGTCTCATTCATCAGTAGCGAACCAGAGCTGATGGTGGAGTGACAGGTCGCCTTGAGCTGTGGTTTCAGACTGAAAATTCATCAGCCTTAATGTCGGAAACTCGTCTGGATTATTTTTATATAATGACGGAAGAAAAAAGGCACTTCCAATTTGGGACTGGCTGATTTGAACTGAATAGCATGCATATCGTATCACTTGTGGTCAGTAATAAATAAATAATTCTGCCCAGAGATAAGTCTATTTCATGCTAAATTTGTCCTTCTTGGCTAAATTCTTTTAAAAATGGAACGGAAATCAATCATTTTAAGGATTGATGTGATCATATTTGCCATTTCCGTTACTTTTTTGTCCAGCAGATCTGAATCAACTCGCCAATTAAAAAATAAATACAAATTGTTACAACAGTCATTTTCTAAAATCAAATTTGCTTTGCGTATTGGTTTTTCCATAATTTAGTTTTACAATTTAACAACTATTTTTCCAATAAAGGTAGACTAAGCATACTACCGAACATAACCTTGAGGTTTAGGGTCGTAACACATGACAAACCTATATCTTCCATCTTTATGGACTAATGGTATTGTCTTTGTAAGCATGTTTCGGCAGAAGGCACATGTGCTCATAAAGGGTGGATATTGTCTCTTTGTGGGACGTCGATTGATGCTATCGTTTTCTCACCAAACATTGATCGTGACCTCTTCCTGCTCTTGGTTTCTTTATTGTTTGTGGTAGTATAATCAGAATGGATTACTTGACTAACCCTAATGCTGAATTAGTTACATAGTAAACCGCATTACAGGGTCTAGCGGTGGAAGGTTAGTGATAAAACAATAAATATTCCAGTGCTCATAAAATACCTCTCGGGTGAATACAGCAGATAAGCCTAATATAATTGTGAAGAATCAGAGTTCTGTACGCTACATCTTTCATGGAACTGTAATTTGAAGAATTGACATAAAATACATGCTGTGAAAAATATAATTTATTTCTGTAATGGCAAAGATGAATTTTCAGCATCATTACTCCAGTCTTCATTGTCACATGATCCTTGAGGAATACTTCTATGCTGATTTGGTACTCAATAAACATTTCTTATTAATATTAGAGAGCTGTGCTGCTTTTTGAACATACAGTTCAAAAGATAAATCACTTATTAGAAATATATATTTTTGTAACGTTGTCACTTTTATCAATTTAATGCATCCTTTGCAGAATAAAAATATTAATTTATTTCAATAGAAAAAAAAAAATATCTTACTGACCCCAAATGTTTGAATATCTGATGCACATGAACAATATACATTTCTATTTCTACTATTGTTTCTGAAAACATTGTTCTCATTGTCATATGTCTTTATAGATATGAAGCAGTTTAGATAGTCACATTAAATTTTACATGAAAAGGAGGAGAACACAGGGGCTCATCTTCAGTGTAACTGGAGGGCAATCGGATGACTGTAGAGAGGCTTTGCATGAAAATGGACGAGGTCTAGAATGCTAATTGCATGAGAATGTAGTGGCTGACACAGTGTCTCTGCAGTGGCCTATCAAGCAGAGCTCATATTACATGAAGAATCCCATTCAGGTGGTCATTAGACAATCAAATGGGAATAATCAGACTGGATCTCAATTACCGCTGAAGTAATTTTAATGGCAGGGCACTGGCCAAGGAGCAAAAGGGGAGAGAGAAAAAAAGATGAATGACAGTGAAGTGTGAGCTCCCCTGCTGAAAAACAGCTTAAACCAACCTAAGCTCTTAGATGTTAGATGACCAGCCTAGTCAGTCTAGTTCTTGAAGGTTTTGGGGCTCTTCTCAGCTGGTCAGGCTGAGAAACCGTCTGACTGACCACCTAAAACAAACTTCCTCACATCCCACCCTGGAGGGCTACTGTCCTCCTTAGCTCCAACCCTGATCAAACTCACCTGAATGAGCCAATCAAGGTGTTCAGAATTAATAGAAAATGCAGGAAAGTGTGTTTAATAAGCATAAAAATATAATTTTGAGATTTTCCCATTTCAATTTTTTTTCAAATTTGTTTTGTATAAATTGTCCTGACAACAAGAACATTTAAGTTTATTGACCTTCAACTAAACTGAAAGTTGAATGACCAAGTATAACAATTGTTTCAACTCAAAAACACGTTCAACTGCTTCACACTGACATAAAACTATATAATAAAAAAAAAATGATACATTTTTTAAGGAATTTTTTAAATTAAAACAAATTTTTTTAAAATAAAAAACATTTCTGATTTTTGATCAAATCTTTAAAAGCATCTCACCTTAAAAAAAAGTTGCAGAAACAATTTTCGCACAGAAATTGCTAATAAATTACATAAATTAAAAAGATACAACAGATAACACATTGGATTAAATGAAAATTTGAAACTTATGAAATACTACTTTCTTGTAATGATAATAATAATAATAATAATTAATAGAGTTGACCTAAATTAATATAATGCACTGTACAGTTATACTAAAATAATACAAAAATAAACCAGGTTTAATAAACGTTGACCTGAACCAATTGAACACTATGTAGACCAGGCGGTGACATCAGCTAGACCTGCTGAAAACCAGTTTAGCCAGACTAGGAGATTAGCTAAAGACCAACGGTGAGACCAGCTAAACCACCTGTAGACCAGTTGAACACCAGCTTAACTAGGTTTGAAAACTAGATAGACCTGCGAACACTAGCAAATAAGCTTAGGTTGATTTAAGCTCTTTATTCCAACAGGGTTTGTGAAGCATTCAAACTACAGTTGCCTGTGGGGAGGATGAATGTATGAATATAAGCAGAAATAAAAAATGTACTGTATGGAAAATTTGTCAGCTATCTAAATATTCCTCTCCTAACCCCCATTGTTATGTTCGCTATTTCAGTGCAGGCAAATATATGTCATTTTCATGTAGCGTACCATTTACTAACACATTTTCCCAAATGGATAACTATGACTAAAAGACGGCATTGTTTCCTGGCCAATCTAAGCAGCTCCTCTAAACAAATCCTAACCAGTAGGAACAACTCAGCCCTGTTTTTACAGCAATCCATTTCCTCTGGCTCCAACCTGCAGTGGACACCTTTCAGCCTTTCCATCCTGCAGTGCAGCTCTTGATTTATGACAGGCACAGGAGACTGACCACTAAAGCCATGTCAATTTCCTGGTTCTGAAGCAAGGCACAGGCCAGTGGCAGACCACCCACCCTCTCCTGCTGTCGTATTCTGCTTCACAAATCAGAGGGGCTTTCATACAGTGAGGGAGAGGGTTGGCCCAGGAAGACTCCTGTGTCCCCTTCAGCATACAGCACTGAGCAGTCAACACTTTTATACAACCAGTTGCAGCATGATCACTCAAGAAACAACACAAGTATTCAAATTTGTAATGCAATCTCTTTATGCTTCCCTTTTAACTGGATTTGAAAGTAAAAGAAAGCACAGCTATATTATATATATATATATATAAATAAATAAATATAATATGTAAAGAGCATATATATATATATATTTATCTCGAGCATTCATTTTTGTCTAATTCGTATATATGTAATACATATTTAGTAAAAATACTTAGATTAAGCTTGAATATTTTAGATATGGATATATTATAATACTTTTCAACATAAATATATCTTTAAAATATTCATATTTTAGTTTTGTGATATATTTAGTTAAATAGCATACATGCTTCAATTTAATTGATGCAAACTTATTATCTAAATGAAAATATAAAAAAGATAATAAGTAATAATACAATAAATAATAAAAATAAAAATGAATAAAATATTAAATATAAAAAATACAAATACAAATATATACTATATTAGATTAGCATATAAAATAAATAATAAAGTGTAAATTAATTAAATATTAAATACAAATAAAAATAATCAAATATATTAAAATTACATGCTGTTTATTAGATTAGAATATAAGAAAAAAATACAATTATTTACTTACTTGGCAGTAGCAGGCTGGACGTTGAATTTTTGAAAGCCAAAGTAGTTATTAATTAGGATGGAGAGCTTTGCACTTTTCTTGCTCATTTCTTTTCAATGCATATAGAGCCTCTGAATAATGGGTTTTGCCATTCTTTTTGCTGAGTTTTCATGTCTTTGTGGAGATTCTACTGTATATCCTCTCTTGGCTAGCGTACTGTGGCAGCTGGGTGTCTGATGACTGGCAGGGAATATGTGTTGATGATTTTGATCTGGTTCCTGCCGTTCAACTGTCTCTTTAAGATCTGACTTTCTGGAAGTACTTTCTGGAATATGCCTCTTAGTTCCTAGTATACAGCTTGACATCATCCATATATGTATTCCATATGGTTGATGGTAGCTCCAGTCTTGCAACTACTGTATATTGTATCTGTTATCCATATTAAAACTGCAACGCCTTGGAGGATGTCTTTAAGCTGTCTACTAGTGTTGTCCCCCAGAGGACTACAGAGTTCCTGGTGAAGGTCATAAGTGTCTGTGAGCTTGTTTGGAGCCAGATATTCAAGGATCCATGTGTGTGGCACTGAGTCATATCTCTTCTTGTTGTCAGTACAGAAGGTGCCCAAGGTGGTTTTTACTTGGCTTTGGAGTCTGGGGTCATTACTCTGGATGCCAGGAGCAGGTCATTTGAGGCTCTGGTGTCTTTTCAGGTCATGTTTCGATGTGCAAGCTTATAAGAGTCACCTGCCTCATTTGCTTGTTTCCACTATAAAGAACCATATATGGAATGGAAATGTTCCTTAGATGTTAAAGGATGTCTTCATGGAGCCATCAGTGCATATAAAGAACTTTTGTTTTTAAGAGTGTTCATACATTCTGCTTGTTATAAGACCTGCATCAACCATAAAATGTAGTCAAATTTGTTGCTATATGGCCTTGATAAGAGCTTCTATCAGAAAGACTCAGGGGGAAGGTAAATGTGAATGTCAGCATCATCAACTTCGAACATAAACGAGAAAGTTCAGTACTTGCATACTGCAGGTGTCAAGCAGTGATCTACACAGTCCTGTACATATATATTTGCAACCATGTTCTTAATTGAAATGTTTTTAAAAATCGCTAGTTTTCTACGCTAATGTTACATTGCTGATTTGCACAACAGTCCCGCATTTCTCTGACTAGAGAAAAACATCACTAAAACCCACGCAATCGACATACACACACTTGCAGACGGCATCTTGGAAGTTTGTGATCAACACTTGTTGCCTCTAGTGACGTAGCAGCCAGCTAGCGACGATGTATTATGACGTAACAGTAACCAAGTGGCGTTTCATTTCATAGGGGGATGTTTTCAGCCCTAGCGCTTACCACTCAGTTTCGAGGGACAAGGGCTAGGGGTAAGACGAAGGGGTAGGGTAGGGGAAGGGGTAAGACAGAGAAATGGGATTCACCCTAAGCATATACCCCCGGTTTCACAGAAAAGGCTTAAGCCTAATCCTAAACTAAAATGTAAGTCTGAGCTGTTTCAACTGAAAGAAACTTGCACTAACTGATCTTAAAATATACCAGTGCCTTTGTTTTGTCTCAAGATGCACACCAGTAATGTTTTTTTTCTAAGTACGTTTATTAAAATTACTTAAATATCCTAATTGTACTATGGCCTAATCCTGGCTTAGTCTAACCCGTCTGTGAAACCGGGCCATTGTTTCCTTACCACTGAGTCTTAAAGGCTCAGTTTTGTGACTTGAAGTACATACAGTAGTGTTGTCAAACGATTATTCGTGATTAATCACATACAAAATACAAGTTTGTGTTGTGTTAAATATTTGTAAAATATATGCATGTATGTGTGTGAATTTATATATACATAATAAATATACACACTACACACACACATATATTATGTAAACACAAACTTTTTTTTTGGATGTGATTAATCGCGATTAATCGTTTGACAGCACTAATTTCTTATCTTACGAATAAAACCATGTACGGTATCTGTTGTAGACTCTTAGATCACATTGTTCCCCTCTCGGTTTAATCATGCGGCAGATCTGTGATATAAAAAGTTGAGTGTACTTTAAGAGATTCTCAACTGTTTCAAGAATTGTCAGGAAATCTCCCAGAAGTCAAAGATTCTCACGTCTGGTTAATAAGTCTGTTCTTTGTGGTGCTGCTTATCCAGCCTCAGTTGGTGTCCTGGGCTTTTTGGCATCTTATTCAGCCTCCAATCCCCACACAGGCGTCCCACTCCAGTCTCTCGCTCTCTTCATACTGCAGTCACACACACCCTCCGGGCCAGATAAGCCAAGCTTCTGCTGCTTCCCACACACTCCCCTGTCGATACTCCAAAGCTGTTCAAAGGCTCAACAAAAGACAGGCTGGGGAGGCGCAGACCCATAGTCAAGGCCTCAGGACTTGAGACAGCGGAGAGAGATTCATCTTCACATTGTGTTAAGGATTTGTTTCTGGTTTGAATCTCTGTTGCTGTTGGCTTGAAATAATGGCTGTTGGTTGGGTAATTACTCAAGCAATGGAATGATAACAAGTGAAATCTGGGAGGTAATGTCCTTGTCCTGAGTTTAAAAGCTAGGAAGGAATCATAACATTCACTATGGAGGCTGTGGAAATAAATGTTGAGGAGCCAATAACCTTTTTGATGAGCTGGCTGTGGTGGTACCAAGATGGAGTCAGAGTTGAAAGACTTACATTAAAGCGACTGTGTCTATGAGGGTCAGGGCCTACTGGCAACTTCCTGTATGTGTCCTTGTTTAACACCGTCCAGCAATACAGCAGAAAAACCTTGAGTACCAACATATTTTTATTCTATAATGTCATCATCCAAAGGGTTGCAGTACACAAACAGAGCCAACATGGATCTAGCTCACAGGCTGCTTTGGTCTTTATCGATCTGTCTGGTTTTCTTCATCTCTTGCATCACAGTGGCTGTGTTTATGATGGACAGCGGTATTTCATTCTGGGACCATATAGCCTGTAATCCCACTGTGGGATATATGAAATGCCTTATCATTTTAGTTCATGTCAGTCAATAAGCTATAGCCAAACTTTAACCGAAATTTCAAGGAATTAATACTTTTATTACTAATTATTTTATTCATTTTGATTAAAAGTAAGAGTAATGGCATTTACAATTTTACAAAATATTGCAATGTCACATATATCATATAAAGGATCATGTGACACTGAAGACAGGAGTAATGACTGCTAAAAAAAATCAGCTTAGTCATCAAAGAAATTCAGAAAGTACACCATAAAGTAGATTAAAATAGAAATATAATTTTACAGTGTTATTACAGTTATTTTAAATTGTAATATTTCAGAGCATAGCTATTTTTACAGTATTTTTTAACAAATAAATGCAGCCTAAGTACATGGAAGACTTATTTCTAAAACATTGTTAGCGCATTATTCAAGTCAGCAGTATGTTTTAATAATTCCACTTCTATTAAGGTGCAACTATTTTTCTGTGGTGTTGTCATTTTGTCAGTGAGTAATTTAGTTGACCAAATTAGCACAGCCGAAGAGCTTCTTGTTCTGTATTTTCTGGCCTTGTGCCTGTACGTCTAAGATGTTGCTTCCTAAAATAGTCAATTTGTGGAACCTTAGAAGTCGTCTCCTATTACGGAACAATACCTGATGAGACACACTATAATTGTTTCCGCTTGTCCCTCGATCTCTAATTTTCTCTCTCTCTCTCTTGTTGCTCCAGCAGTCTGGTCCCTCAGAAGAGCTGTAGTCTTCTCTCTGATCATTATGATACAATTATTGCTGCAGACAGTAGCACTAGACATAATCATTTTGATTTGCCATTTTGCCTTTTTCACAGTGTTATTTTCCCTTACATTCAACACCGAACTGCAGTTAGTGTCAGACTGATGGAAGCTTGAAAAAGCCACATACAGATCATGGCTGAGGTTATAGTTTACATTTAAGGCTTTAAATCATAAGATTTAGGTATTTACTATTAGATAATTAAATTATATTCTTTAATATGTTGCATTTTGGTGTGTCTTGTCTCCACGTTCACAATTAAACATGGCTAAGTGTTAAAATAAACCAAGTTGAATGAGTGTGCCAAGTGAACACAATTTAATACACTCCCTAGCACTGTGAAAAAAATTGCTTAAAGATGTAAAAAAAAAAAAGAAACAGATTGTATTACACACTCTAAAACATCATGAAATTCATGCAAAACTCATGACATGAAACAAGTTAATTTTAATTAAATACTTCTGAAAGCTCATTGTACTTAATGGAAAAAAGTTATGTAAACTCAATAATTAATTATATTAATTGTAATTTAAATTTAATAAATTACAGCAGATTATTTTTTCCAAGAAAATGACTGTAAAACAAGAGTGACGGTTTTAATTGTGTTATTTTGTGTATTTTTGTATTTGTGTATACTAATAATAATTTTTTTTGTGGACTTAAAAAAATTAAATAAAAAAAATACTGTGAACTTATTCCATTGAAAGGGATAATTCAGCCAAAATTTTAATTCTGGCATTATTTACTCACCCTCATGATGTTCCAAACGTGTATACATTTCTTTCAGTTGTTGAACACAAAATAATGTTGGAATTCTATTGTAGAATGTTGGAAACCAAACAGTTGACTGTAGCCATTGACTTCCATGGTATGTCAATGGCAAGTCAATGGCTACCATCAACTCCTTGGTTACAAACATTCTTCAAAATATCTTCTTTAGTGTTTAGCAGAAGAAATAAACTCCTACAGCTTTGCAACATGTGGAGGGTTAGGAAAAATTTCAGAATTCTCATTTTTGGTAAACTATCCCTTTAAGGTAATTGGTGTCCTCAAATGGTTTGACTTTACCTTAACTTATTGGGTTTCACAGTGCAAGAAAACAGTATTTCAGTACTTCAAAATTTGACATTGATTTCTATGATACTGTTCATACTTATTTATGAAATTGACGACCAATCTGCTACCAATGAGTGAAAATGGTTTTAAAGTAAATCCTACACTTTTTTTTAGTGCGTCTAGCCTAAGTCATTCCTGCATCCATCCATCATTTATAGCTATCTCTCTTGTGTCATAGAGCTTGTGTTTGAGTATGGTGGCCTGTGGGCCTTAATGCACCCCCATTGCATGTCATCACTCTCACCATTGCCCTGAGTGCTTCATGACAATATCAGCCAGTGCATTCAATCTCTCAGACCAACACTAATAACATGCTTAGTGGGCATATGGCCAACACACACACACACACACACACACACACACACACACACACACACACACACACACACACACACACACACACACACACACACACACACACACACACACACACACACACACACACACACACACACACACACACACACACACACACACACACACACACACACACACACACACACACACACACACACACACACACACACACACAAAGAAATGTAGGATTGCTTGTACCCACCATTTTCCCCTCCATTTATGTTTTTATAGGACACCTTTATTAGTAAGAAAGTTTCCTGGCATGGCATGGGCCTGTAGCCTTTTTTAATCTGGCAATGTGCATTATTGTGATTGATGGATGACGTGCTGTGTTATCATGCCTCATATTTGTGTTCCTGATATTGTTATTACTTCTGACACATCAGATGCCTGTCATCATCCAGAAAAGTTTGAATTGATTGCAGGCTTTTAGCACCTTTCACTCTTGATGCATTGTGTCTACACAAACTAAAGACATGCGCTGATGCTCTCTAGAATACTTCCTTTGTGATATTGTTATTTGTTGATATCTGCTCCTTTTAAGATTCTGGGTGAGACAAGATTCACATCCTACTTCATCAATTCACTAAAATTTTGAACATATTCTTCCACTCTGAAAAGTTTGTGTTCAGCCCAATTAATGGAAAATGATTTCTGAAATATTTAATGTCTATTGCTCTCTGTATGGGCCCTGCAAAAGTGCATAAAATAGGTTTGGAGCAGCAGGACTTTACAACCTGTGATTAACTCAATTATGAACGCTGCTCAGTGAATGACCCTTCAAATGAGCTCTGTGAATTGCTATAGCATTTAGAAAAATTTTTTTTTGTAATTTACTTTCATAGCGATTTTGTAATTAAGTATTTCAAATAAAACTGTTAAAATGATTCATAGCATACAATGTCATATAAAACTTTTATGATGCATACTCACCCTCAAAGCATCAAAACGAATCATGGACAGTCAGCTAATTTATAAATTTTGCTGGTGCAACTCATCCTTTGCATTATATATTTGTGGATGTGCTTAACATACATTGCACACAAGATGCTATCTTTAAGAAATAGAAATACCTAAAGTAGTTTGAGATGAGTGCAATTCATTTTTCAACAGTATATTATGACTGACATGATTGAGATGCCTATTACAGGGTTAAAGCAGTTGAGAAGAGAACTTACACAGTATCACTTGCTTCTCATTGTATCTTTGTCCATCCGTCTCCAACTGCCAAACAACTCAATGGAAATTTAAACGCAAATCTTATCAAAATGATCTCTAATTGCTCTTATTGTACCCCATTGCTTAAGTTATACCATTATGTGTATGTGGCCTAAACAACTGGCAGTCACTTTGAGTATTTTTTGGCCACCCATTTTATATAAATCAACGTTTATGATGCAAATTACTTAGGCATCTCGTTAAGGACTGTCATTAAATATAACAAAAATAATGTCTGTTTGGAAACAACATTTTCATTGTTGGTTGAACTTTTCGGTTAAGCGCTCATGCTGCCATAATAAGTTGTTAAAATTGTTTTTTTGCAGTGAAAAATGTCCCTCGTGCACCTTCAACTGGAGCTTTTTTAGCTAAATGGGTTGACCTTTCTTCAGTCTGCATGTTAGTTTACGGTCATAACAAACTAAGCTGGTGTTGTTTTCACAGATACACACAGACACAAACTCAATCTCTCTCGTTTTCATACCTGTATAATTAGAGTCCTAACTGTCATCACATTAGTGTGTGTGGGGAGAATCAGGTATAATGAGCTGGAGATTATGGGCTTTGTGTGCTGCTTCACCGGTAAATGCTCGCCATGCCAAAGGGATTTACAATGAAAGCCAGTGTTATCAGATTACAATAACTGTTTCATTACAGCATTATTTACGCTGTATAAAAGAACAGCATTTCTAACCAGTCAATGTAGACAGAGAGAAAGGTAAACCACAGTTTTTATGATGGTTTGTTTTGGTTCTATAATGAAAATAAAGAGTTTATATAAATTAATTGATACGGTAAATTCTGTAATGCCCAATGCTTTTATTTTTCTATTCAACAGTCTTATTGTCTTTTTGTAATCTTTCTTTCTACATGCTTATGTAATATGACAACAATTGATGATATGCTTATATATGCTCAAAAAGAAAGAAAGAAAGAAAGAAAGAAAGAAAGAAAGAAAGAAAGAAAGAAAGAAAGAAAGAAAGAAAGAAAGAAAGAAAGAAAGAAAGAAAGAAAGAAAGAAAGAAAGAAAGAAAGAAAGAAAGAAAGGACTGTGTATAGTGGAATTAAGAATACAGAAAACATACTGCATCTGTGGAAATGAGCTGAACATAAATAGAATATAATGAGAACTGAATTACCAGAGAATTGAATTGACAGAGAAGTGACACATGAATGAATGAATGAATGAATGAATGAATTAATTAATGAATAATGAATAATTAATTAATTAATTAATGTAATTTATAAATATAATCAAAAACATTATTAATGTGGCACATGCTGTAGAAGAAAATTAACAAATTTAACAATTAACAATATTTATCCCATTGTTGTTTAAAACATTTTTAACATACTTATAAAATACTTATTATATAAAACATTTTTTTTATTGCTGTGATCCATTTTTTTGGGTCACGACCCACCATTTGAGAACCACTGATTTAAATGATCTCATCCAAAACAGAGGGCCACAGAAAACTGCTGAACCCCTGATGAGAGAATTTAGATTTTTAAAATGTGCGGAGGTGTGAGCTTACTTAAGGACAAAATCACTGCCTTCACTGACCCCAGTAACCAGCAAAACAGTACTCATAAAACAGCATGGAACCCTTTAAAATAGTCCCAGCTCTCTCTGAAACACAAGCGCTGAGGAAAAGAGAAAGGGGGGAGGGGTGGGGTGGTTCTGAGAGGTTCAGTTAGAGAAGACTTTTCTGTTTTTGATCAGGACAGGTTAAATCCTCCAAACCTCTGGAATAAATAGAGGCGGTATTAAATTGTCTGGGTTTTCTCTCCACCAAAGATTTTTTTGGAGGTGACAGCGATAGAAAGACCCTCCCCCAACCTCAACTCCTCTTTACAGGAGGCCTCTATGGTCTCTCCCTCTGGAGAGAGAGAATGAGGCCATACACCCTCTGAATCTCATTTAGTGAAGGGTTACCTATTAACCCTCCAGAGGACTGAGGGGAAAGAGAGAGCTAGAATCTGTTTGCTGAGGGACTTTAACAAGAGCTCGTGGGCTTCTTTGGGTGGAAATAATGGACATCTGAAGGTAGCTGCATGTTGCTTAGCTACATGCTATTTCATAAATACAAGCCCAGGGTGTTGCTGGTGGTGTTTAGCTAGATCATTTACTCACTGTCATGTTACAACACAGCATTGCCATTTTTTTTATTCTTACTATTAATACCAGCTGTGTTTACAGGCACCCTACACGTTTATTTTAAAGGAAAACTACCTCAGGTTTAAGATCGCTCAGATGACTTTCTTCTCAGCCGAAACCATGCCTCAGGTTTCAGGCTGTGCCAGAGGTTATTTGAGGGCAGGTAATAATGCTTTTAAATGTTGTAGATAGCCTGAACTTAGCTTTACTCGGGTGTTAAACTAAATGGTTATGCATTCACCATGCTTAGCGTTAGCAGCCAGCTGTTACAACCTCCTATATTACCACTAGGGCCTATTTGTTCTGATTCATAGCTTTAGCTTTTAATATTAAGTGTTGTATTCAACATCAGCAGCTTTTGAATACAGTTAAAGTTGTCATACTGAAACAAGTTCTCATCTTGTCTGATTCAGTATGCTGTTGCAATGGCACACTACATCTCAGTACAAGAACTGTGAAACTTTATCGTATCCCTTTACCTATCAGAACACCCACTGAGGATTCAGTCACATGTTTTGTGACCTATGACCTCTAGGTCTGCAGCTGGGGAAGGTTTTCACATTCCTCCTCCACTGGGCATTCATTAACCCTTGCAATAGAACCGGCTATAAAGCAGCTAATTGGTAATCGAGCATTATTGATGAAACAAAACGCTTTTTTTAAGTTAAAACCCTTATTTCCCTCTTTAGATTTCAGACTTCATCTCAGAGCCATTAAAATTACTCATCTTGGTCATTAAACCTGGTTTTGGATTAAACCTTTTCCTTAGGAACCTAAGAGGGAACCGGTTGCAACTTGTCTAAACGTTCCTAAATTCAGAGTCCATGGTAAATTTAGAAGATAGATGGGTCACCCATGTCTAAGAAAACAGACATGTTATTATGGTTGATGATGGGATTTTAATGGCCTCAACGATAAAAACACATGCTGTGGTGCACCGAGGGCCAACCGATGTGATCCAAACTCCACAGGAGTCTATATGGTTAGTTTCGTGCTTGTTGATCTCCTGTGCTTGTGTTGGTGAGGCTTCAAAGAGCATTAGCTTCAACAATTATGAGTAAAAGACCAGGGAAAGGTTGATGGGACCGATAATGTTGAGTTGGATTTGCCCTCAAATTAAATCACAGGCCCTGTACTTCTACCAGACTTGCCCGCATAGGCCTTTTCACCCCACAAATCATGAGTACTGCTTGATCAATGTCTGGTCCTTAGGTTTGGGATTATGGATACTGATGGTTGTCAGAGGTTCCTGTGTCAGGAATCACTCTGTGCCTGCTATTCCTTTCATCTCCTGTTGAATAGGAGGCCTGTGTTTTTGTCTAAGAGTGGAGATATGTAAATACTCATGTCAAAGAGGATTTTGAGGAGATGTTTTCCCTATCTTTTAGATGGTGGGTAAATAGAGGACTGCATTGAAGGGGTAGAAGGTTGTTAGTAACTGTTGCAGAGCACATCGCCGTCTTGAGCTTATCTTTGATGGATGTTACGTTTGTTAATCCTCTGTGTATTTTATGAGGTTTTTGGTAGACCTGCTGGCTCTACTTTTATTGTTTCAGACAAGATCGGATTAGACCACCTTACATATACACTACAGCAAGGCCTCATATTGCCTAGAGCAGGGGTTTTCACACTGGAGTACAGGGACCCCCAGGGGGCTGAAAGTGTATGCCTGGAGGTCAGAGTAAATTTTAATGAAATTAATCAAATAAAATAAAATCTTTCAACATACTAACATTTTTAAGCATATCAATGTTCTACGTTCACCTATAAATATTTATAAAAATAAATAAATATTCTATTGTATTGATAAGCTACTATTTTAGTCTACTGTTCAAACATTTGGCCAGTAAGAAATGCATACATTATTTAGCGAGGACATGTTCAAATGACCAAAAGTGACAGTTTAGTTGAAAGTAGAATTTTCAGCTAGTTTAGTCTTCAGTGTGCTGCTTAATATTTTTGTGAAAACTGTGATTTTATTTAATTTAATTTTGTTATTTTCCAGGATTCTTTTATGACTAGAAAGTAAAAAATAGCAGTTATTTAAATTTTTTTTCAGTGTAGGCCTTTACTGTTACTTTTTATCAAATTAATGCCTCCTTAAGGAATAAAAGTATTAATAAAAAAATAAAAATCTTGCTGTCCCCAAACCTCCGAACGCTGGTGTGTATATGCATGTATGTGTATATTTGTGTCTGTGTATGTGTGTATATACATATATGTACTGTATATATGCATACGAATCTGAATTAATATTTTTGGAAAGGGTGTCCATTGCAGGATGATATTTGAGAGTCCATGGTTTCAAAAGTTTTAAATTCCCTAGTCTAGAATAATTAATGTCATCCATGTCATGTCCACATAGAATGTTTCTTCTCAATATACAATGCAATAAAAGTAAGCATCACCATAAACGCTCCCTTTTCTACATTTTCTTTGCTTATTCTCAGTCTTGTCACTTTTACTTGCCTTTGACCTGCTCTCCACCAGCATGAAGTGCTTGGCGAGTACCAATGTCAAAGTTGTATCCAACTTTGACATTGCCACTAGCCTTACTCAGACATTACATCCAGTGACAAATACAGCCTGCTACAATCAGTCAATGAATCAATTAATTACAAGTTCTCTCAGAAACGAGGCTGTCTCTCTGAAGCCTGTAGCGGTCCCAGCCCAACCATGAGAGATGGATTGCAGGTGCTTCCTGTGGTCGGAAACGGCTGATTAAAGAGGTTAGCCCTATCTTCCTTTGCACACTTGCTCTTTTTCTCCTCTGCATCTCTCTCTTGTCATCTCTCTCTCCTTCACACACATAAACAGTTTTGCTTTTACTGCTAGCTAACATGCTCCCCAAAGTCTACATGGGATCTCATCGACAGCAGTTGCGTTCCTCTACTTCACGTTCTCAGCTGTGGCCAATTCAAATAAATAGCAAACAAGCTCAGTCTCCCATAGCTCTGTTTAGGGAACAACAGCTGAGTGAAGCGTGTCCAAACAGGGTGTGAGGGGGGACATTCCCTGTACTCTGACAATATGCCAAGTTGTTTTATTAAGCATACACCCACCCAAAAGTGTCATGTGAATTCACACATGCCCACTTAGATTATGAAGCCAAGTGGATTTTTAATGCAACAAATACATATGCCAGCATAATCATCATCTTTTGCAGATCATCTGCATATCAACTGAATACTCTCAATTCCCCCCATACCCCCACCCCCCACCACTGTGAAACACAAAGGTTATGTTCAGATTGTCTTATATGCATTTTCCAAAGAACAAATACCATGGTGGTCACTGGCAGATTCATTCATTCATTCATTCATTCATTTATTCAACATTGGTAAGGAGTTATCTGGCTTGGGGCACCAAGGAAAAATTAATAAATGAAAGCAGTAAAGAAATAGGTGCATGACGCCTTACCGTGAGAAGTTCAGTTGGCTGACAAATTATTTTACGTTCATATTTGGCCTCCAGCAAGATGTTAAGCCCGATGCTGTAATGTGTGATGCATTCAGAACTCATGTTATATCGTCATCACAACGGTGAGCTTATTCTTCAGATCAACATGACTAGATATTCTGTATGTGACTCTTTTAGCTCACTCTACGAACTGTACTACAGGGATGTGAAAAAATACAATGAAAAGAATATGAAGAATAATGCCCATATTTTGCATCAAGGCTGCATTAAATTGATCAAACGTGACAGTAAAGACTTTTACATTGTTACAAAAAAAACTAATGTTTATGGATTCCACAAAAATAATAAGCTTACTGTTTTCAACATTAAAAATCATAAGAAATCATTATTGAGTAGTAAATCAGCATATTAGAATGATTTCTGAAGAATTGTGTGATTCTAAAGTAGAGTGAGTAATTTTACAGTTTTTTTTCTCATCAGGATATTGAAGACTTTCTAAAAAAAATGTCTGACCCCACTCTTTTGAAGTTTTGGGGGTGGGGAAATTATGAGAAATGTTTGAGTTCATAATGAAATCTCTATCTCTTGATTGCAGACAGTTTAAGACATTGTTGAGATCTCTTCTGAAACTCTGGAGACTTTTTCTTTAACCTTGTCGATCTGAGAACCAGGTGACTTACGTAAACAAGTCTCCATTTGCTCTCAATTCAACCCTATTGCCTTCTTTGAGAAAAAAATAATAATAATAAAACTACAACCAAGATAATACAGAGATCTCTGTTATGATTTTCCTTCCTAAGGGTTTTAATCCAACTTATACACTATAGTGTATAGGTGTAACACACACACAATTTATATTTGCTATTTTATTCTTTATCAATGTCTGTGAGACAGCAAGCGGTAGAAAATCTTGGCAAAAGTTTGACCTAATCCTCCAGAGACCATGCATAATTTTCAGCAGCAGTATCATTCGGCCCTATAAACAGACCTGGCTTGGTGATGAATTAAACCCCTTTGGGTGGAGGAAAAAAAATATCGTTAGGGATTTTGCGGTGACTGAATTTTTCAGGAGTGACCTCTGCGCACGGCTGCCAAGAATGCCAGAAATCCGAGTTGCATGGGAGCAGCCGGTGAGTTTCTCTTCACTTCTCTGTCTTTCTGTCTCTCTACTCACAGCGCACAGCATCAACACTGCCCTCTACAGACAGACCACCTCACAACTGATGATGTAAGCACTTTAGCACCTGAGAAGCCTATACTTCTCTGCAGACTGAGGCCGTCTGATCTCCGAGACAGTAGACCCAACATAAGGATAGGCTGAATAGGCTATATAGACTTGTAGAATAGGCGGAATTCAGGAAAAATATCTGCAGTTTAAGCTAAATTCAAGTATAATGTGACAAAGAAAACAGAAATAGATATCCTGTCGCTGCATATATTGTTGGTGCTGAGTGGTGGGGGAGGACAAATAAAATCAATGCTTTCTATATTTACAACATAAATAAAGAATTAATGATATAGTCTGATGGTGAGTGTGCATTACGAAGTGAGCTAATTGTGTATTAGCACTGCGGCTCTTCGCTCTATTCGAACCTGCGCTCTATAGGGATATGCATATGTGTGCACATGTGTGTCCTTCGCAGGACTCAATAAAGCTGCAGTACAGCATCGAGGGATCGAGTCGCTCCATTCTTTCAGCATCCACAATCAACTCTAATGGCCTGGAGCTAAACGCAACACAAAAAACAAGTCCCGCGGTGCATGTTCAACACTCCACAGACACGCGTGGCCTGGCTGCTTTTGTGAATGCTTGTGCCGGTCTTTGCATATATTTAAGTGGGAGGCTGTTGTGAGTAATTTGTTGTGCCTGTGAGTGGGAATGTGTGTTGAAGTCCTTGAGAACGTGACAGTTAATGGAGGTCTACAGCATTGCTCTCAAAAAGCCCACAGGCCGCTCTTCGCTAATTAACTAATTATTCTTATTTGTTCCCCCTCTGAACTTTTGATTGCTGTATCTCGCTAATGGCCTTCAGTTTTTTGGACCTTTATAAGCCTGTAGAGTGAGAAAAATCACAAATGAGATCGCTTTAAAGTCAACATGAAATTTTAGAACTGTCATGTGGAGTATTTTGGTAAAGAAACATCTAAGTTGATAATTCAGTTTAAAATAACAGAGAACGCATTTAAATCTCCTGAGATAAAAATCACTTTTTTTTCCACATGTGGAGATTATAAAGTGATGTTATTCACTCTCAAGCTGTTCCATCCCATATGATGTTTTTGTTGCCAAAAAACTCACAATTAGAAATTCTGAATAATGAAAAGTTTGTATTTTTCCATGCAATTACAATGAATGGAAAATTATGATTTCAACTTCAAGAAGGACACAAAAGTACTGTACAATTCAACTGTAATAAATGTGTTTAATATAATGCTGGCAGCATATTCTGAAGCCATATGGTAGGTTTTTATGGAGAACATACTAAAATGTATGTCAGAATTCATAATCATAATCTCCTCCTCCAGTTAGCTATTAACTATTACATGCAAATTATTGAGTCACTTCATAAACCTGGATCAATCAGACTGGTTTTGTTAACTGTGTCGTGTTAAACTTGTGAGCGTGTGTCGAAAACTAACACAGAAGAGAAGGAATTTTTTACTAAAGCTGTTATTTTTGTTTTTCTGTTTTCCCATATCTTTATAACATTACAGTTGAACCGATCCACTGATGTAACATGGACTATTTTAACGATGTCCGTACTAACTTTCTGGGCCTTGGACGTGTCAGTTGCATTGCTGTCTATGCAGGGTCAGAAAGCTCTTGGATTTCATCAAAAATATCTTAATTTGTGTTCCAAAGATGAACGAAGGTCATAAAGGTTCGGAACGGCATGAGGGTGAGTTATTAATGACAGAATTTTCATTTTAGGGTGAACTGTCCCTTTAAGATGATCCAAATCAACATCGCTACTATACTTTTATCTTTAACTTACCTACATTTTGCAATAGCAGATTTTCACTGAAGAACTATTTAAATTTTTGTCTGTGTTGCTCACTAAACCAAATAATATGGCTTCAGAATTTTTTTAATATAGTTCATGAATCATTTAGACCACTTTTTACGATACTTTTTTGTTATATTTGGAGATTTTTGACAGTCCCAGTCTTTGTTTATATGGAAAAGAATAACCAGCATATTCCTCAAAAATGTGTTTCCTATGAATTAAATATTTGAATAGCATAGGGGTAAATAAATAAAGTCAACATTTTTATTTTTAGGTGAACTGTTCATTATAGGCATTTCTTGGGTTTTAAGGAACACCATGCCTATCCAGTTTTCTGTATTTTGCTAATGATTGCCACTGCTGAAGATTTTGGTGACAGTGAGTTCTCTGACAGAAGGTAGAGGGCCGTCTTCTTCCCAGGCCTATAATTATAGTCGTCCCACGTGCACCACACAAAGCATCCTAACTTGAGATGAACTCATGAATGCACTTCTCAGGGAATCTCCAGACACACAATGCACCACCTCCTCTCTTTAGTTTGCTTTCTTTCTCTCTCTTCTCTCTGTATCAGCCTCTATATCTCTGGCTCTTGCTGGGCGGTGGCGTGCAGCAGCTGTTGTGGGTTGTGAAGGAGCAGCTGGTATGTGTGTTTGTGTGTGATGGGCTGGGTACTCTCATCCATCCCTGACTGGAAAAAGCAGCCCAAGCATCCCAGAACTGCACACACCCTGTAAACCTGCTGTCCTTCTCACAAATACCCTCTTCTGTTTATTTAGAGTACAACACATTTCTTGCTCTTTGCATCATCTGTTTAGACTCAATACACAACTCTGAGAGCCCACAATTTATGGCCTCTATTATGAATTCATAGCATAACTCTTTTACGATTGCACTCTATCAATCATACAGTAAAGCCACTGACTAATATGAACCGAGACAAAGTAGTTACATTGGGTTGTAACTTTAGGTTGTAAAAAGTTGGTTTCTCCACTCATAATTGCTAATTTCACATGCAGTAATGTGTAAGGGTCAAGTGTAAAGGCAGTAAGGGTCAGTGTAGTTTGATGAGAGAGTAGGTTACATGTAAAGTTTGGTGATAAATTGGAGTAAAGGTAATTTAAAGTTTGGTGAGAAATGATGTTGAATGTAAAGTACAATTTAAAATTACATTAAAGTGTGGTGAGGAATTAGGATGAATGTAGACTAAGCAGAAACATTCCGTCAAATGTAAAGTAAATTTTGGTGAGAAATAAGGTTGAATGTAAAGTATATTTTGGTGAGAATTTAGGATGAGTGCAAAGTTTATGAGAAATTAGCCTAAATGTAATGTACCTTTTAGGTTAAAATTCAATTGAATTTTAAAAAGTTTGGTGAGAAATAAATTGAATGTAAATTTAGGTGAGAAATTGGATGAAGGTATGAGGTTCGGTTAAAATGAGGCTGAATGTAAAGTTTGGTGAGAAATTAGGATGAATATAGACTTTGGTAAGAAATTAGAGTAACTTATTGACAAAATTACATTGCATTAAAAAGTTTGGTGGAAATGTTATTATAAATATAAGTGACAATTTAGTTAAAATTAGTGACATTTGGTGAGAGGTGAAGCTGAATGTAGAGTTAAGACAGAAATTAGGTTGAATGTGAAGTAATGTTGTCTGTTGTCTGTCTGTCTGTATATCTATTATTCTATCTCTCTTCATATTCTTATTCTTTTTTTGAGACATGAAGTTGAATGTAATTTGGTCATGTGTGTAACACTTAGAGGGATGGCATTGTGCATTAATCCTTACAGTGTGTTGTTTACAGTATGAATCTGTCATGTAAGGGTTAAGTGCCTAAGCAGATCAAGTGTTAAGACTAAACCTCAAAGGCCAATGGGAACTCTGGAGCAGTAATACAAGACCACTGCTGTAACTGCAAATGTAGTGCAGATGCTAGTGTTCGGAGCAAGCCAGATTCCAAAAACAATGAGTAGCATAATAAGCCTGAAACTATGTACTGCTGAAAGAAAGTTGAGCACAAATCCACTAGTTTTAAGTTAACTAATTAAAAAAAAAACTTACACAAACTTGAAATGTACTATAATGACACACTTCTAAATTTCTCTTTTTACTATGCTTCCTCTATGAAGCTCAAAGTGTTCTGCCCTTGGCAATGTTAACTGCATTCTCTGTGCCTGCAGGTAAAATCTGTTCATCGTGGCCTCAAGAAGAAAAACACTGCACTTATTATATGCTCAGGTCTGCACAGATTTATCTCTCTAAATTAAGAATGTGTATTTGCAGAATTCAGAATGCATTTGAAATTTGAATCCGGAATTTGAAGAAAGGTAGCAAACATTGTACCTTGTACAATATCTACATTGTAGATAAACAATGTTTGACTATGAATGTATGCAATTAACCCACTTAGAACCAAATTGAACCAAAAATCTATATATAATGAAACTTATATTGTTATAAAACATAGCTTAACACCTGTTGTGTCATTCCAATTCAAAATGGAATTCAACTTGTGTGTTGTGGCCATTTCAGTTCAATCAAAATCCAATTCATGAATCTTTAGAGAGTGAATTCTAACATTTCAAATTTTGCGTAGTCCTGTGAAGCTTTTTTAAGATGATGTGTCTATGAGTTAATGAGCATTTACAAGACCATGGTGTTTCCCAGATGAAAAACAGGACTTCAGCTTATTGACTTAACAAAATATGCTAAGTGGTGGTGACATCATTCTGTTAGCTGTCCTGGGAATTGCGCTCTGGCAACACACACAGCAAACCATGCAAAGGAAGAGCAACAACTATCACACATATCACAGTCTTTCTCACACTTTCTCCCACTTTAACATAATTTCTATTTCAGTGCTTATAGTGAGAGTGAGTCTGTTTTAAAGGTGTGGATTTAGCTTTAAATGTTTAGTTCACCCACATATGCAAATATATTCCAAATCTAAATGGGTGGGTGAACTTTCCTTTTAGGTGAATTATTCCTTTTACTTGGCGTGTGTGTGTGTGTGTGTGTGTGTGTGTGTGTGTGTGTGTGTGTGTGTGTGTGTGTGTGTGTGTGTGTGTGTGTGTGTGTGTGTGTGTGTGTGTGTGTGTGTGTGTGTGTGTGTGTGTGTGTGTGTGTGTGTGTGTGTGTGTGTGTGTGTGTGTGTGTGTGTGTGTGTGTGTGTGTGTGTGTGTAGGAGGCACTGACTGAGAGAAGTGGGTAAGGCTAGAGGTGGACTTCTATAGGTCACAGCCTTTCAGCAAGAGAGAGAGAGCAGCTCAAAGGTGAATGACTGCTGAGGGAGAAAAGGCCTCTTGTTCTGCTGTTCACAAAAGCCAGAGCCGGACATTCCTAAATAATCGATCACTTTTCTGCACTGGTTGCTGCCTCTATGAATTTGTCTCCCTTTGGGCTTTATCAGTTTGGCATTTTTCATTCTTTATGATTTTTTTTAGCTTATTTCTTCATTTAATGCATGCAAACTTCAATTTTTTACCTTTTACCTTATTTAATAAGCAGGGCCGTAGCTAGTGAGGTGAAAGGTGGTGACGATTATAGGGGCCCACGGCTGAGGGGGGCCCCCCGGCAATTTCAACTGACTAAAAAGACGCTCAGGACAGTTGACGGGCCACTGCTGCGCATTGTCACGACAGCTTATCATTTGCACGTGTTTTTCAGCCTTGCCAATTTAAACATTCAAAAGAGTTTAAAGCATTCAAACACAAGACGCGGAAAAGCTGAACTGAGTACTCACGCGCCGTGTTCGGTGCACATGCAGAGAGCTGCATCTCACGGACAGCAACACCGAACCGAGCTCTCCTTCGCCGCCTGCAAATCCAAATGCAGTTTAAAATAAACAGAAAAAGATGTGAAAGAGAACAAATCAAACAAAAAATTCAGCACTGGGTGCAGGACACTATAGTTAATCTATGTAAGTGAGGATAGCAAAGTAAAGTAAACTGTGATGTATTATTCGTAAAAAGTATTCATACAGTAGACTACCAGTAAAATTGATAAAACTAATTGGGAACAAAAATTATTCAGCCACTTTGACCTGACCATGTTTTGCTTACATGTTTTTTCTTGAATTGCTTATGCAACCTTTTTAAAGATGGAACAAAATGAAGCATTGCTTGGTAATTGTTCAACAAAGTATTGATAGTTGTGTAAATATGGTCTGAATTTTTGGTTGATTGTAATCCATAACATACCTTTCTATCAAAGTTATCTGACGTTATCAAGATGAATTTGTTCTGACACAGTTTAACTCTGAGTTCTTGTCATGTTTTATTAGCATTTACTAAACTATAGCAAATGAACTGTGATAATGTGAGAAATGTTGAAGGTGTACATTTTTGTTTGACTGTATATTTAATTTTTACAATGAAGACTATGCAGTGCTATTTTACATTTAATTATTCGTTTTCTGTACCTGGACACTTACAAACTCAAAAAAACTTAAACATTGTGTAAATAGCACAAATAAATAAATAGAATGAACATACAAATTAACAGGGACCACTGGTACAACCCACCGGGGCCCCGTAAACCCCAGCTACGGCCCTGTTGATAAATACTAGCTCTGTTCAAAACAGAATGAGCTGCTTACATGGAGATGGAACATGGAACCTCATAAGTAATTGATTTAAAATGCATTACATATAGCAGTCAGACTCGGAAACTCAAGTTGCAATTGGCTAATGCCACAATCTGATAATATGCGTAACAATATACTGAAATATTGGTTGAAATTACGCATTTTATGGATACTTGTATGTATTAAGTGAAATACAGATGATAAAGGATATTGTGACGAGTGGGGCGGGGCCGAGAGCCATGGGAACAGAGCGAGGCCAGTGGAGTTAATGATAAAAACGACACCTGTGCCACTCACCGCTCTCGAGTCCCACGGAGGAGCTCCGGAAGGATAAAAGGAGGAGCGACGACAGTGGAAGAGGAGAGAGGACCAGGCCTGGACTTTATTTTGTGTTTTGTGTGTGGCAGTCGTCCGTGAGGGGCTGCCACTTTTCTTTTGTGTTTATTTTGTTATTAAAGTCTTTAAATGTTTGCCGGTTCCCGCCTCCTTCTTCCCGTTCTACGAACTGTGTTACATTGGTGCCGAAACCCACCAGGATGGAGGGACATGCTGTCAGAGAGCTCTCGCTGCTGAGGGGGATCGCGGTGCTGAGGAGATCGGGCAGCAGGAAGTAGCGGAGACCGCCAGTGGCTGCCCGAGGCGGTGGTGCTGGATCAATAGAAGAACAGGTGGGACGCAAGGCTCGCTGCCGTGCTCCTGGATCGAGGAGGGGTGGCTGCCATCAGAGAGGGAGCGGAGAAGTCGGCGCCGTTCGCCGAGAGGCCGGAGCCTGCTGCCGTCTGCCATGTCTGGGGAGGAGCAGGAAACGGGGGACTCGCTGCCGGCTGCCCTCGACCGGAGGAGCCATCGTCGTCCGCCAGGAGGCGGTGGAGCGTCGGGCCGTCCACCAAAGATGTCCAGTGCCATTGCATGGCACCGTGAGTGAGAGCTTCTCAGCTGGTTGAGGACCAAGTGACAGTGTGTCTCCTTTTCTCTCACCCCGTTTGTCCTTACCCCCAGGTACGCCGCGGCCGCCGCCCCCCCCACTGATTACAATTTAATACATTTTATTGATACTTTGTTCAACATCTTATATTTATTTTATCACTGAGCATGTCACAATTCATTCTGGCATCTTCCATGAAAGCCCTAAAATTGTGTTAAGATGCTACATACTCCGTGCTTTGGACCAGCTTTTCTGTCAATAACGCACTTATGATCCCTCAAAATGTTGTCTACATAGACCCCTCACCAGGTTTTAGAGCACAATGACCTTGTAAAAGTACATTTCAGTTTTCAGCTTTTCACACTAAATGTCAAAAAAATTGACAACTTCGCTGTTAATTAGCACAAAGCAGAACATGCCCTTTAATGTTCTTGAGGACTCTGTTTGGATGAAAAGGTTAATCTTCAGTTTATTGCCACCAGCAGTCAAACAGATTGTATCTTCTGGATTCTGTGCGGTGGCGTATTGATCGTGTGACGTCATAGTCCACTGCCATGACATTTGTGTATATCCCATGCTGCGTAGACCATTACACCGCTATTGATGTCTACCTGTCCCCTCATTCAGAGACAGCCTCTCAGCATCTTAACCACTATTGATTACGGCTTGCTAAATAATTCCCCTACTCCGACATAATTCGCGCTGCAAAAAGTTTAGTTCGGTCTGAGCAAAGTGTTTCTAGTCTGGCTCGAATCCTTTACCTCCGTATCTAATGGAACACAGTCTGATTTAGTGACTAGAAAACAAAACAGATATTTCCTAGATAAGATCCTCCTTTTTTCTCCCTTATGTCTCCTAATCACACAAGTGTGCGATTTCATTCCCATGAAATGGGAATGAAATAGGAAGAGCGGAGATAATGTTTTTCCTTAGATTCTTGTGTAAGATACCAAATGTGTACACAACAAGAGGGTAATTTTCTGTGTTCAATGAATGTAGCACTCCGATCCTGAGGTTTCAAGGTAAACACATTAGGAATGACGGCAGAGAACAATGTTTCCCTTTATACATTGGTGAAGAGATTTATAAATTCACCTGTTTATGTGATTCACGTTTGAAAGCTTGGTGTCAGATTTATTTACAATGTTGAAATGAATCCATTTCTTGCCCTTAACTCATGATCTTATACCAGCGTAAGGTTTCTTCATGACATGTAAAGTATAAGGGTTTGTGGGCAGCTATTAATTCTGTGCCTTCAGGGCCTCACAGGCTTTGTATCTGGGGTCAGGAGGGGTCAGGACACATTTTCCTCCCCTCTGCGTGTGTTTGTGTGTGTAGGTGTGTGTGTTTCTCGCTAAGTACTTGCAGGCTGATCGCAAGGCTAATTCTAACTAGCAGCTGGTCCTTTTCACTCTCTGTTTACTTTTAAATGCTAAATCTGCTGCTGCCCATCAAGACTTCTCTCAGACTTTCAACCTTGATATCTAACAATCAAGAGCCTCTTAATTAAAACCAGGCCGAAGCTCTCGGCTTGCTGTTTTCAGCTCCTGTTGATGTAAATCTAGTAGGTCTCTCATGTTTAAAATATCCTTGTCTCATATGTGGAATCCAACAGTCAGGTTCCAGAAAGTTCCAGAAAATCTCATTAATTTTCTACTTAGCAGAATAGTTTTTTCATTGATAACTTATCCACCTTTTTCTTGTCGTAAAAATGGGTGCGGCCATTTGTAAATTATATGGGTATAGCTTCCGGTCTCATCCGTGTCCAGCTATTTTTAGCTTTACAAAGCAGTTCGTTTTGCTGCTTGATATTGAAAATGTGTGTGTCTTATCATATTATTTTAATGTATTATCTTAATTATGATCACACTGGTTTGTAGTGCAAACAGTTTTACCGTTTCTGCATGTTGTTATTCTCTGTGTTATTTACCTATAGTGGCAAATGAACCGGAAGTCTCTCCCATAGGCTTACTTCCATATTGAATAAAAAGATGAATAGACCTTTAAAGACAGGCTTACTGTGATCTATGAAGTTGGTCATCATTGGTAGCCTATATTCTTTTTTAAAGCCATTAGACCACATATTGCAATAAATGTGAAATACACTATTTCTGTATATACAGTATATCAACGTCTCCATCTTTTGGGATTTTAGTTCTTTTTCTCATTCAAGCCATCAAGAAAACTGTAAGTTTGTCTTGTTGTCTGATTTTCAACTCATTTGTTGTTTTAAATCAAAGTTCATAATGTTGTGATTCACCTCGTAGCTGGTTAGTTTGGTCCATGGCCTATACCGCTGTTCTGAAATCCTTTTGGGAAAAATGCATGGGAAAAATACTTCCGGAACCAAGACTGCTGAAAAAGTGGGTGGGCGCTGTTTCGCTCTATAGTGTCAAACACCTCCACTGCTCCTGAGCTTATTCCAAACACTGCACGTTTTGGTCAAGAGGCCATCTGTCAGAGGGAGGGAATCTGACTTTCTGTCCGAGCGTAAACAGTGGTGGCTCTTAAGCCGCCTGTGAGTTTCACTGTCATGTAAATTCCAGTACTGAGTAATGTCCAGTCCTAATCCAAGGGCACAGCTGAGTAATGGCCAGGCTGTAATCCAAAGTGCACAGCTGCTTTAGGGTCACCAAACTCACACAGACATAAACACAAACACACACACAAAAATACAGGCAGAATGAGAAATCCTGAGAATGGGAATATGGGGTAGGACTTTAATGAACTGGACACATTGGAAACTTGTCTGCAACAGAATGTACTTGTTGAATTTGCTGCTGCAAAAAGCTAAATGCCAAGTCTGCCGCAGTTGGATATACATAATGTTTGAGAGTAACTTTTTATTTATTTATTTAATTAGTCCTTTCAGTACAAAGTTCATCAAAATATAACAGTGTTAGCATGTTGCTATGCAATTACTTATAATTTCTAAATGGCTTTTAGCATGTTTGGTTTTTACATACACTAGTAGTGCAACGTAGTGCATGACTGTATTGTCATTAAGACAGTACAAGAGTACAGCCCAATTTTTCTAACAGTGCCTTGCTAAAAGCAGTTAGGAAAAAATATTCTCCTTTTTTGATCCCAACATTTTGACTGCTGTTTCAAAGTCAAAAATGGAAGAAACGAAACAACAACAAACTACTGTAGATGTAACAATTCTCATGTTGATGAGTGCTTGTGTCAATTTAAGTCAGTTAAAAGATGCACAATAAAATTCAGTTTAAACGAGTACAAATGTATTTTTAACTCCCATAACTTCTGGAAAGAAATAGTGCAGACTCTGGACTATTGTTGGCTGTATGCATACATTTACAAGCGTTTGAGTCAAAACTTGAGTATAATTGGGCTTAAGGTGTTCTGAATATTTACATAAAATATCTAAGGTCTTCTCAGTGATTGTTAACATGATGTAGGTGTTAACTGCTACTACTTTGAGTGTCTTCTACATTTGATACAAACATTTGATTTACCTACAGAAAGGACATGCTGGATTTGCTTTTGCTAAAAGCTAAACACTAAATCTGCTGCAGTTAAAAATAGATGTGTGACAAGAACTAGATGTCTTTCAGTTTATTTTAAGTGGTGCTTGCATGCAAAAATCACCATAATGTTACTGTATTTGTATATTGCTGTACAATTGCAAATATTTTTCATTTTTTTCTGTGTTTTTTTGCATGTTACTATCTGGTTGCTAAACTGTTTTGGTGGTTGCTTTAGGTCCAAGTCAAAATAATCTATTCCCAAGTTTTCTTTTGCTCTCTCTCACTCTCTGTGTTTAATTGTACACCAGGTGAAGATCATAAGTTTGATCATTTATGTCTGTGTATGATAGCCCCGTAGCAATCCCCACAAATAAGAAACAATTCACAAAGGCAGATAAAGTGCAGATAAAGTGGCAATCCCATGTACAGAAGGGGTTAACATATTTGATCACGTATGGTGCAAACCACAAGGAAACTCGAGAGCAAACTACAGAGCAACCTAAAGGAATTCTGGGAAATGAATCATTGCCTTCAGCTCACAGGGTGGCCTGTCATGCACTGTGGAAATGTAGGGCGAGCAAAATGAACTGAATCTGTGTTTTAACAGATTTGACTTAGTAGGCGCTGTTGACCCTAAATTGCCCTTTCAAAGCCCCAGGCATCGCACAGTTACAAACTGTCTGCAAATGTTAGACATTTAGTTTAGTTCTGAATAATATAAATGCAGTTTTAGTTCACCCAAAAACATTAATCTGAATTATGTTACCTCAACTTCAGTAGAGATGACAGAGATTTAAATGAGATCATTACACAACTGTGTCTTCCAGCTTATGCAAAGATCAATTCATTCAATCAATTCCATTTTTAAGAGGATATCTGAGATTACAGGCATGTGGACAGGCTCCATAAGGCTCTTAATAGGTCACTAAAATGTGTGTAAGAGGCTCTTTTAATGCCACAATCCTCTGAGTGAACTCACATTGGCTTTCCTTTTAACCAGCAAGTGAAAAAGAAGTGAACAAAAAACGGCATGAAAAGATCAGCTGGCACTTTTTTGGCAAGTTTTGCTGTTTACTGTTTACCTTAATGGCCTTTATTGGCCAAAGCATGAGCAATCGATAGTTTGTCACACACCTCAGTAAAAATCTATATTTATTGGGCTCACATCCAGTGTTTAGTCCAAGGGCAAAAAGGGTGGTTTTGGACAGGGAAATAATTGTAAAATACAATGTCAAACAAGCAATTACCCATAAAAACAAGTCACTCATAGAGTCGTTTTATTGAATAACAAAAATAGACCCTGTGGGCCATTATAGGAAAAAAGGGAATCTTATTTGCAAGCAGTGCCTGAAGGCACTTTGTATATCTTTTATTGACCGGCCCCTAAATATGCATTTTAAAGTGAAGACCCCATAAAGGTCAAAATTCAACCATATTCTATGACCTCTTAACAAATTCTTTAATGGATGAATGTCATTTTTCTTCATAAATATCTTTAAAACACATCTCAATTGTGGAACTGGAACTGTGGAAAATGTTGTTAAAAAATAGACACGTTATGAGAAAATAGTCACAATTAAAATAAATAAATGTGCAGTTTCAATAATATCAAGTATCATCTGAGGCAAAGATAATGCATAACTGAAAATTAAATCTCATTATCTGTTCAAAAGTGACTTCTGAGAAATAATGGTTCCCCTGGGCTGTTGATTAGGCACGAGTAACAGGCTCAGTAGGGTCAATATGACAAAGAGAGAAGGACTTGTCTCTGAAACTCAATTCTACAATATTCCAGCCAGAGAACAGAGGGGAGGCCGCAAATATCTCAGTCCCGAGAGTCATTACACAAGTGTGAAAAAATAGGTCTCCTCACCTCTAGAGATATGATTGATTTACAATTTCAAGTTCAAGACATGAACACTACTGGTAAATCACATCTCCAGCCTCCAAATACTTTCTCTACAGGTAAAAGAGCTTAACATTTTTTTTTTTAAATACGAACTCATCTTGCTTTTCACAATCTAGGCATTAAATCCACTTTTTTAAATTTTGCTACAGGATTTTGGTCTGAATTTTGAATAAGTATTGACTTTAATCCCTCTCTTGTTTCTCTTTGTTTATGTTTTCAGGCAAGCAAATTACATTTAATAATCATTCTATCTTTTTTCATGAACATTAATTTATATGAAGATCCTTTGGCATAAAGGGATAGTTCACCCAAAAATAAAAAGACACTAGAGATTACTATTTATAAAGTTTTAAATATGGATATTTTTTTCTGTCAAAAACGCATCGATTTGCTACATGAGGCCTTTATTCAACCCCTGGAGCCATGTGAGACACTTTTTTTATTATGGATGGATGTGCTTTATTGGACTTCTTTTGGACCCACCCACTGCCATTATAAAGGTTGGAGGTCATTTTTAAATACAGCTCCGATTGGATTTGTCTTAAAAAAAAAAAAGTCATAAACGCCTATGATAGCTTGAGGGTGAGTAAATCATTTTTGGGTGAACTATCCCTTTAAAAGCAGTGCTAAATTCAAATAATACATGTAACTTGTGAAAAAGTAGTACTCTTTAGCATAAATTTGCATTTGCATACATATAGTGAACTTTCATAATTACTTGTATTGTCTTTGAAAAATGTTTAAAGAATGTTGAACTGCCAAATTTGCTTTAATGTAACTTCTATTGAAGCTTCTATGGCAAGTTTTTAAATACATTTGTGTTTACACATTTGTATCGACGAAGTTGCAATTTAGTGCATGTAAAATATATTAACGGTCACACTTAATTTTAAGGTCCAGTTCTCACTTTTAACAAACCACTAACTATGACTTTTGCCTCAATAAACTCCTAATTTGCTGCTTATTAATAGTTGGTAAGGCTGTTGTTAAATTTAGGTATTGAGTAGGAATAGGGATGCAGAATATGGTCATTCAGAATATGTGCTTTATAAGCACTAATAAACAGCTAATATTATAATTATAGGCATGCTAATAATCTACTAGTTAATAGTGAGAATTGGTCCCTATACAAAAGTGTTACTATATTAATTTTGAAAGTAATATTGACTATATATATATATATATATAGTATTAAAAAACAAAAAGTCATGAAACTCTCTTTAAATGCACTTAAGTGACATTTTATTAAATTAATATATTAGATGGAAGTACAGATTTTGAAAATATACTTTTAAGATTTTAAATACAATTCAAGAAAAGATTCAACACACTTTTATACAAAATTAAGGACACTTTTCTCAAGAGTCTCCAGTAGTTATTTAGGACTTTATATGAAGTTCTAGTAATATTTCTTGACATTTTTGATTACTTTTGTAAATTCAATATTTTTGGTACTGTATTCAGTCTCCACTTCATGTAAAAATCTGGGCCCTAAAGTAGAACAAGTTTAAAGAAGGAGGGGAAGAAAAAAAAACTTGCATTCACACAAACAGCATCATGTGTTGACCTGTAGTAGTGGCAGCATTTCAAACTGTTACATGGAACATTTCGGTAAGAATGTACATGTTGTGATGCCATGTGACAAAAACAGCGAGAGAGAAAAAGACGTAGGGGATGTTTTGCCCCCATTATGAAGAAGGTGCCAAAGATGTCAGAGGCTGCTGTGGTGTCTGTCTGCCAGAGACTCCACCAAGCGGTCTGTGTAATGAGAGAATGTTTTTTTCTAAAGACAGAAATGCTTGCAAACACTAAACAAAACATTTGTTTTTCTCAAGCTCGGCAAATAGAAAAATGCGCAATGTTTCAAAACCGCTTGTATACTTTTCAAGTGCGAATAATAATTACTTGCTTTTTCAGCTAACTAGACGAGTGAGTTATGGGACTTACACTTAAAAGACGTACTTGCACTGCAGTACAAACACGCTTAATGAATGCAAGATGCCTGCTATTTTTACTTACGGTTCTTTTGTGCTATATATACTGACAGAAGGCTTTAAATTAAAACCAGCACACAATTACCCTGATCATTTTAGCTGAAACTGAATAGTTTGTTTGCGCATCAGAACTTCTTTTGCTGTATATGCAAGTGTTTGATCTGAAATTAACATTGTTTGCATTGCAATCTGCATGTTTGTATGTGATGTGCCCAAATGAAACATAATGCAGAAGTCTCATATGACTGTACTGGCTCAGATTTTTTGGTTGTCATATGTTGAATCAACTGAGGCAGATGGGTACCATGATTTTTTCCATCCCCTCTGCACATTCACAGCTCTGGCCTGTTTTGCAACTGAAAGGACCACAGTGTCATGAAGATCTGCACACTGACAGTGCTAGATGTGGTTATTTCCAGATACTAATTCAAATAAAGTCGTCTTTCTTTTAACTATTGGTGTTTTTCTATGTTCATAGGCAGTTTGAGTGGCTCAATCCCACAGGTTTTCAGTTGGTGCTGAAATAGATCACAACGCACGGATGACTTCCTCAGCCAAGGGCCTGTGAGTTTCAAGGTCTGCTGTTTTTCTTTGATCCACACTGTGGTCATCTGGGAATTTCACCTTGCTTTCTCAGCAAATGCAGTGCATGCAGGTGGAGTGGACTTTCAGTCAGTCGCTACAGATTAGAGCATGTCTGAGGCCCCCACCGTAAGCACTTTCCAACACGGCGGCAATTTGGGACAGTTCAATACTTTGATATGAAAATATCACACTTCGCTGCAATATTTTCAGTTGAACAGCTACTAGAATAACTGAAGACTTCTTGTGTTATGTGTTATTAGAGGTTAGCTGGGGTTGACATACTGTTAGAGTAACCCATGCTAATTGGAATTGTGTGCATGTGGTGACGTTTCTGCAAAATAATAGTATGTTCGCTTCTTGCGTGTTTTGCGACACTTTCAATGCACAATGAGTTTTATCTTAAACATAACTTAAAATAGTTTTTTTTGTTAATAGATAATCTGCCCCCATAATTATGATTGAAAAGGACTAAATCGGTGGTGTTTTACTGCCTCTAGCATTCATTTCAGCTGGGAACTGCAGTGAATTGTGTGTACAGGTATAGTTGTAGCCCTAAGGTATAGCCCTAAAACACAACACAATGAAGTGCAAAATTCAAAATACAGGTAAAACACCTGTAAAAAAAATACAGACAATTCCTTCATAATAATACAGCAAACTGTGTCTTATTTTTATGGATTTATTTTTACAGTGTATCTTTATTTATTTTTGCTGTGCATAAGTGACTGATAAAAAAGGAAATATCTTGTTTAAAACTCATGTGCCGCCTTCTAATTTCTTAGAAATGTACCTTTTGTATTCATGCCTGTTTTACTATGGTTTTGAAACCATTTTCAAGAAAATAAATAAATAAAATATTTTAATCACACTAGAAATTTAATGTGGTGTATACATGAAGTAAAATAATTACAACACATTTTTCTTTCACCTTAAATGAAGTGTACACATAATTATTTTATGTACATTATAATTATATTATACGTTTATAAATATAAACTTTTTTGATGATTTGCTTTTATAATTATGATGATTTATTCATTTAAAAATGTAATTCGTTTTCAGTTGCACCGCAACACAACCTAAGACCCCAACCCGTCCATACATAAGGTTTCAATTTTGCATTTTTTTTCTTCTTAATGTTTATGCATGTTGGTTGGCAATATGACTTTTATGTGGCAAATGTTTTACCAAAAAATTAACAAGCAGTGAAGCAATGTTGTTCAACCTTTTTTAAAGATATTACAATAACTGATTATACTTAATAAAGTACTTGCATCTCTACAATTTTATTTAGACTTTTCTACATGATATTAGGACAGTTATCACCCTAAAATGTTATATATATATATATTAAAATGAATATTGATACAGAAGTTAAAAACACAATCATCACAGAAGAGATCTTTTTGCAAAAATGAATAAATAGGACAAAACTGAGCATCATGTTTTCATTATGTAGTGCTCAGGTAACACCATAAGGAAAATGGTGAGGGAATAAAAAGTATGTTAATGTACTTAGACTGTGAAACTTCTTTAAAAGTTTATGTAATGTGCCTCTAAGGATCTTCATCCTAAGGCTCATTATGGAGATGGGCCTAATGGCAATGTCAATACTGATCACTGTACAGAGAGTAGGTGGAAAAGATCTAGCTCTGCTGCTCTACAAAGTGTTTTCATTTTTTAAATTACCTCTCATTCCCGTTCTATCTATCTATCTATCTATCTATCTATCTATCTATCTATCTATCTATCTATCTATCTATCTATCTATCTATCTATCTATCTATCTATCTATCTATCTATCTATCTATCTATCTATCTATCTATCTATCTATCTATCTATCTATCTATCTATCTATCTATCTATCTATCCCAGCGTCTCTCTCTGTCTGTTGAAGTCGTTTTCTCTCTCTTTCTTCTTTTTTTCCCCTTTCATAGAAAATCCCTGACTTAGCAGTAAAGGCTTGTCTTGAAGCCAAACTTCTTTTCTCACTTACATCTCTAAGACAAAGCCATTTAATATGGATATATCCATCTGAGTAGATAATACATTGCCAGGAAATGCATTTCCTTTGTGCAGACACGAGATAATTAGCAATCAACTTAAGCTTTGACTATCGGAGGTTAATCGCTCAATACACAATCAACCTGCAGGAGAGAAGCAGCATGCATCCCCATTAATGTCCAGCGGTGGCCTGCCTGATCACTTCCACATTCACTTCCTCTGCGTGCCGCTCGCTCTTGATCACCATATATTGATTTTACTCCTTCTAATTGAACTCAAGTTCATTACGAGCAATTAAAATCATGAATGATATATTAGTACAGTAACTTTTGCTGTAATTCTCCCTTTTTATATTTATATATTTTTATATCTCTGTCTATCTGTCCATGATTGTCCATCCAAATAGTGCAGGGCAGATGTTGCAGTTCTTCTCGGTGCTCCAACTGGGCGTGTTTTATGATCATGACACCATATTTCTCATATTTTAGCATTGGTGTCTGTGATTAAAGTTTTAGCAATTGCAGCTCTTTCATAGATGTTGTCTTTGTGAAGTTCTCCATTGTCGTTTTTTTTTGTGGAAAAAAAAGTTTTCAAGGTAAATATTGAGGTTTGCTATGACATTGCTGCTGTAGTTCTGTGTTGTTTGGACACAGTCCTTCTTAGTGTTTGAGGGTCCCTGTCATTCACTTTCGAGTTTTCACTATATACTATATACGATATACTATGCCGATTTACAGCCTGGAGGATATAGACACTGAAAAGATATACAGTGCCCTCCACTAATATTGGTACCATTGGTAAATCTGGTGGCTGTGGCTTTTGATCTTTCATTCAAAATATTCACAAAATTCTAATTTATCATTGAAATAAAACAATGGCAAGTGTAGGGAAAATCTCATTATGAAATAAATGTTTTTCTCTAGTTCACGTTGGCCACAATTATTGGCAACCAATTATATAATTTTTCTCCTATAAGGCCTGATGAGTTTGGAGAAAACCTGACAAAGAGATCAGAGACCATTCCTTCATACAGAACCTCTCCAGATCCTACAGATTCACAGCTCCATGACGGTGCTTCTTCTATTCAATTCACCCCACTCGTTTTCTATAGGCTTCAGGTCGGGGAACTGGGAAGCTTCATTTTGTGCTCAGTGACACATTTTTTGTTGATGTTGATGTTTGTTTCGGATTATTGTCCTGATGAAAAATCCTACCATGGCCTATTATACGATTTCTAACAGAGGCAGTCAGGTTTAGATTTTTTTTATCTGTTAGTATTTAAAAGAATCCATGATGCCATGTCTCTGAACAAGATGTCCAGGACCTCCGGCAGAAAAATAGGCCCACAACATCCAGCAGTATATTTATCCATGGGCATGGGGTAATTTTTTCCCTGTTTGCACCAGACCCATCTGGCTTGTTTACTGCCAAAAAGCTCTTTTTTTTGTTTCAACTGACCATAGAAACCAATCCCGTTTGAAGTTACAGTTGTGTCTGACAACTGAATATGCTGGAGTTTGTTTTTGGATGAGCAAGGATAATTTTTTTTGAAACCCTCTAGAACAACATGGGTATGTAGAGGCTGTTTTTTTTTTTTTTTAGTCCTTCTGACCCCAAGACAATTAATCTCTGCAATTATCCAGCAGTGATCCTTGGAGAGTCCGCATTAGGACGATACAGACACATTTCCTCTTCCAGGCAGATTTGTGACATCTTTGGTTGATTGGAACTGATTGCCCTGATGGTGGAAATTGGGGTTTTCAATGCTTTAGCTCTTTTACAGTAACTTTCTATTTTGTGAAGCTCAACAATCTTGTTCTGCACATCAAAAATATATTATTTGGTTTTACTCCTTGTGATAGATGATTAAGGGAATTTGCTCTTTGTATTCCTCATATTTATAATCCTGTGGAACAGCAAGTCATGGCTGGACAATTTCATGCCCCTAGTCAACCTGGTGTAAAAAAATAAGCAAATTTGAATAAGAATACTTAATAGATATTTTACTCATAAGAATTTATTGGGGTGCCAATAATTTTGGCCAACATGCATTAGAGAAAAACATTAATTTCATAATGTGAGTTTCCCCAACTTTCATTTGTTTTACTTCAATGAAAAATTAGAATTTTGTGAATTTTTTGAAAGATCAAAAGGTTAAGCAAAGCAGATTTGTTTTCATTTGCTCATATTTATCAAGGCTGCCAAAATTAGTGGAGGGCACTCTATATTTATAGTATATATCCTATATTATCACACTACATGTCTGTTTTTCCCATTATGTTAATTCATTCTAAATAACCTATACAGTGAAATCAACACTTTTAAATACAATATTTCATTTTTTTTTAAATATACTTTTATTGTAATTTATTGAACTAATACTCATAATAAGTTTTCACTTTACTTGAAGGGGTGTGCATAAGACTGACATGACACCTCATTATCATGACATGACACGTCATGAATATGAAGGTTTTTTATGCATGTTTGTGACAACTGTCATTAAGTGTCAATCGCTCAGTTATGTAATTTTTTATGCAAATATGTCATTGTTTGAGATGCCTTTGTTATGGGCTAGGGTTAGGGGTAGGGTTAGGTAAAATAATGTCATCTTTGACATTATGCACACCCCTTCAAGTAAAGTGTTACCAACAATGAAGTATGATAATAAGAAGAATAAGAATAAGGCATTAATATGTTTATTAACCTTATTAACCCTAATCCTAAAATAGAGTGTTACTAAATATTTTACTAACTTAAAAGCAGTGCACAAAACAGTATAAAAGTGTTTATTTAGTTAGTTAATCAGTTAGTACTATACTTCCCTCTTGTCAGGGGACAGCACTCCATTAAAGACACTTTACTCCACTGTCTTGGGGCACCAGGGTCACCAGATGTTAGTGTTTCCCCAGATCCAACATCCTGGGTGAATGTTACATCACCTAATTAATATTCATAAGTCAAGCTGATAAGGTTTCTAATGTCTTTCTCCCAGTCTTTCTAATGGTTCCAACACCCCTGACCACTAATGCCTGGTTTTGCTTAAATGGTTAGACTCATTTTGTCTGAGCGGTGTGCTTTGGCTATGGTCAACTGAGCACCATTTCCATTCCAGGGAATTGACCTGGATTTAGTCATGCACACTCAGAATATGCTTCGGTTATGAACTGTGAGTGCAGAAAGTCTTCCCTCGACTCGGAGGCTCATGTGACATTCGCTTTGATCCGCTCTGAGGTTCAACAGAGCGTTGCCTTCACCTTTTACCCTGTCTGCACCCACGCCTGTCTCTGAGCTGTATTAATGGGAGGAAATTGAAGGTTTTGTGAACCCTGACTTTGCCTGGGGTTACTCTGTAAGTCTATTCATTAACATAGTACAGTCAGCGAGTCTTGTTCAGACTGATACACTCACCTCCGGATCCTCACGTCTTGGCTGCAAACATAGCCACAATCATATGGTTTTCATAACTACCGCTGTCATAGAGGTAGTGGTATAAGAAAATTGGATTGTATGCTTTACAGTTTAAAAACTTAATCTCCAGAAACGGTTTTGATGATTTGAATGACAGGTTCAGTCTTGTGATGTCTCATTACCGCACAACACGCCGAGCTATATCACTTTCCTCCAGTATCCTGTGACGTTTATTACCTGAAATTGAGTTCATTAATCTCACAGCTGATAGCATTATTATTATTGGTCCAAATGCTTTTTTTCTTTCTTTTCGAATGACTTATTCCTTTCAAAATGTACTCGTTATTTAATCCCACAAGCCAGACTCACATTATCGACTGACTTCCACGAGAAGTTCATCCTAAAGAGTGATTTATTATTTCCTGTGAGAAGTACAAAGGTGGAGATGCAACAGTTTTGTGACTTTAAAGGCAGTTTGAGGTATAAATCATTTATTTCCGAATCACGTTGCACTGTTGCTGTCACGCAGAGAGCAAATCCCAGTGGAAACTAGCAGGCTGGTTTTCACAGAGTGATCAGTCAAATTAAAAAGAATCAGGGAGAGCAAAAACCGACTATCTCTAAATATGTAATTAGACGTCTAGCTCTTTTTGCATTACTGCCATGCAGAGTTAATTGGTTCATGAAGTTGTATGTAAAGCATGTCAGATCTTCAGGTAATCTTCAGCATAGATCTTTAGAATGAGTGACCCGTGCAACGAAATGGGATTAGGAGGTGATTTGACCCAGAGAAACCCTTACCATAATTCAACCTCTGCTCTCCTTCACCGATCCCAGATAGCTATGGGTAAATTTGCACCAGACAGTTTGAAAAGGCACATATTTGTTTTTCATTCCTTGGTTTCATAATTCACTATTCTGCCTTTGAAGTTCAAGCATCCTTGTGAAAATGATTAGCTTGTGTCAAAATAGTCCAAGTACAGTGTTATTGCACTTGGTTCTCCATCTGGATAGAGAGTTTTGAATGGCATTAAAGAAATGTTTGACCCCAAAATGAAAATTGTCATAATTTACTCACCCTCATGTCATTCCAAATCTGATTGCACAAAACAACACATTTTGAGAAATGTCTCATTGTTTTTTGTCAATACAGTGAGTCAATTCTGTATTATTAAAACCCCATCATTCTTCAAAATATCTTCTTTTGTGTTCAATAAAGTAAATTAATTCTTACAGGTTTGGCATGACAAGGTGACTAAATAACTTAATTTTTGAATTAACTGCCCCTTTAAGCAAAACTATCTAACGTTGTCAAATTCTAGCAACCCCTGCATCATGTAGTTTGGGAGCACCAGGGCATTAGTCCCCATTATTTAATCTCCACTAGGATGCACATGATAATTAAACCACAGGGGCAAGGGAAGGGGCAGGAAGTCCACATCAGCCTTGAGTAATGCCCCAATCCTCCCCCTTGGAGCCCACCTCAGGCTGTGGGAATTTCCTTTTGTCACACTCTGCTTGCCAGGTAAACAAGGTTGAATAGGAAGAGCAGGAAACCAGCTAAAGGAGGGGCAAATGAAGCACAGGGGAAGTGAATAGATTTCACACTCACCAGGCTAATACGGTGCTCTACTAACGTGTCGGCAGCTCTGCCCCAGGAACCGTTCAGGATCACTATGGATCAATGAGCTGGGAATGCATGGGAATACAGGTGCACTAGATAGCTCAGCTTTCAATACTATAGTCCCCATCAAGCTAGCTTTTAGACTCACAGACCTCGGCCTAAACTCTTCACTTTGCGACTGGATTCAAGACTTCCTCACCGGCAGACCTAAAGTGATGAAAGTAGGCCAGTTCACCTCCAACTCCATCACTCTGAAAGTAGGAGCCCCACAGGGCTGTGTCCTGAGCCCCCTGCTCTACTCTCTCTACACACACGACTGTGTGTCCTCTCACAGCTCCACTTCTATCGTTAAATTTGCTGATGATACTGTGGTTCTGGGCCTCATTTCCAACAATGATGAGACCGCATACTTGGATGAGGTAGAGAGACTTACATCATGGTGCCAGGACAACTGTCTCTCTCTGAATGTGAGTAAAACTAAAGAGCTGATTATGGACTTCAGGAAGAGACAGCAGCGGCCCTACACTCCTCTTGGGATCAGTGGGAATTTTTATTGCACATTTCATTTTCTATTTTATTATTTTCTATTTTTTATTCTTACTTTTTATTTTGTACTTCATTTTTGTTTTCATGCCTATATTTATGTATATTCTCTTGTGTTTGTATTTCATAAAATTGCACTGTCCATGGAGCGGACCTGACTTACATTTCACTGCTGATAATATTCTGTATAATTGTGTATGTGACGAATAAAAAACTTGATCTTGAATATCGTTGTTGTTGTTTTACAAATATAGTTGTAGTATACATATATAATGTATTTTAGTTTGATTAGACCTATAGCATAAACTTCATTGACGTTTGTTTGATGAATGCTTTTTGTTTTGTTTTGTTTTGTTTGCAGTGGATTCGGGGCCACACTTTGATATCTTGGAAAATCTGTGTGGTGTGGCATGATCTGAAATGTTCACACCCTGAAGCTATTTCACATAGTGATTTTCGGTTCAGTGAGACAATTAAGACAGAGCAGTCAATAGACTTCACTTCTCTCATTGATATTCTGCCAAGAGTAAAATATAAAAGCAAATTAAACTCATTGCAGAAATGCTGCAGCACTCCATTCACAATACTGTAAAACATGGATGAATGGGGAAACACGACAGGGCTGAGGAGAAGAGGAGAAAAGAGAGAGTAAACTAAATGTATGTCCTGTTGCCAGCATGCAGGTGTGTGCCAAAGCATAAAATCTATGAGGATTGATCAGAGAAGGTGGAAGTTGTGGATTATGCTCTATTCAGCTTTCCTCTTGCATTTACTGCCTCTGTTACTGCAGCATCAGAAGGACCTTGATCATGGTTACAACTCAGTGTTAATTAAGGTGCCTGATCAGGACCTGTACCGCTGTGACCTTATTGTAGCCTGAAGCCTCTCGTTTCCCTTAGTCTGGATCTTGGGATTGGCTATTAGATATTGGACAGAGCTGCAGAGCTTTTGTTTGTTGAAGCTCAGAGGTGATCTACTAAGGCTGTCCACTGTTGTGTTGACCCATTCTTGTGTGATGACCAACCATTGATTTCTGCTCCTGGATAGCATTATCCTTTTTAAGCCCCACATGTCATTAACATCCACCCTGACATTTGTTATGTATTGACCAATTTATTGATTTATTGATTGAAGATAATACAGATTATGACAAACCATGGGAAAGAGGCCAGAAAGCAAACAACAACTGAATAAACACCCGAGATTGTGCACTCTTAGCACTAGTGTTCCTAAGTAGCGAACTATAGGTAGAATTGTTAGGCTACTATTAATAATCAACTAACTTAATTAATATACTATTACAATAGATAATTTGTATTTATTTATTTATTTGTTTTCTTGCTTGCTTGTTTCATTTTTATGTACAAATAGCATAGTGTGTGTGTGTGTGTGTGTGTGTGTGTGTGTGTGTGTGTGTGTGTGTGTGTGTGCATGCGTGCGTGTGTGTGTGCGTGCGTGTGTGTGTGTGTGTGTGTGTGTGTAAATTAAAGTACATTTGGACACTTTTTGCCTTAAGTATGTTTAAATGTAGAAATACATACATGTGGAAATTAATAAAAATCCCCCCAAAATATAACAAAAATAACATAAGTAAATAAAAATAAACAAGAATGCAAGAAACTGCAAGAAGCCAAAATGTATTTATTTATTCCTTTATTTATTTTTTCTATTATATATTTTATTAATACATTAATTAATCAATTAATTAATTCTTCAATTCATTCGTGCATGCACAAGTATGAAGATTTGGCCCTTCTTAAAACACTGTCAGGTTAGGACATTCCTTTGTGGGATAGAGTATCTCCTATAGTGTGTTTTGGTTGTACATATTGGCATGTAAGCCATTCCAGTATTCCATGCATACAAAACGTTTGCATACTGTGCATACTGCATACTGCAAAAATAGTAAGAGTGGGAGTATGCCATTCCAAACATACCCACTGATTTGTTTGAGTCATCACTCAACAGTGTTCCCAGAAATCCCTGCTTGTCAGAGTATGTGTCTGGTTTTATAGTTATTAATGTTTAGCTTTTAAGTTTTAGTTTTATCTAAACAAATGTATTGCAGATGTAGTCACTCTGTTTGGGCTCCATCGTTGTCTTAAAAACTACTTTGTTTTGTCATACTATTTGTAATCTCATACTAAATTAGAACATTTTTCCTCTTTAAGTAATTTTAAAGCAGTTAACTGTTATAGTGTACCTAAAGAGGTTGCTTTGACTGTAGCATAACTACTTTGATTTAGCTTGTAGTTACCCAGCAGTATACGGTAGTTTAACCGAATGCCTCTACTGACCCCAACATTGCTGGTTTGCTCTCCACAGATTCCTCCTCATGCTGTGTCATCTGAATGCTGTGAGTAACTGGTATGCAGAGGAAAGCAGTGTGGTATTCCCCTCACTCAGCAAACCAGAGGCGGGTAAGTGAGTCAAACCATAAAGACGGCTATGAGAAGATCCGCGTCAGTCTCGGTTAAAACTTGCACAAGGCTGTTGCCATTTTGTCATGAAGCCTTGACCCATAAAACTAATGGGTGCAGTTTTCTTTGAATATGCAGTATAATGGTTCATATGCTGTGTTATTACTAAATTTATAGCTGTTCATTTAAAATGTGAAAGCCCTTACCTTTCTTTTGCTGCTTTAAAGACATTATTTATTTGGTTCTTACGGTTTTATTTTTAGGCAAAGGTTCGCATGTCTATAAAAGCTTAAGCCTCTGAGGGGCCTCTCGCTGGTTCCTGGGTAATGTCCCAGCAGGTTGTTATCCAAAAAGTGTAGCAACATGTAGTCTGGAACAGTAAGTGCGCAAAGGTTTGGGCTGAAAGAGAGAAAGTGAAAAAACAGACACAATTTCAAGCATGCCTGTAGCAGTGGATTGCCTGCAGTTTATGCTTCATCGTTCAAATCAAGTCATAAATTCATTCACTAAATTTAGCGACTACCCTTTGACACCTTTAAGTGTGAAATATGAATGCACACATTTGCACAATCACACAGTCTCATGTATATGTCTGCATGTTAGTAGCAATTATTTGAGTGCTTTTTAGTTTGTTTTGTGTTTTGTTTTACTTTGCTTATTTGTTTTTTTATTTTGTTCTAGAGCATTGGTCTCGAACTCAGTTTCTGGAGGGCCACAGCTCTGCACAGTTTAGCTCCAACCCTAATCAAACACACCTGATCCAGCTAATCAAGGTCTTCGGGATTACTAGAAAGCTCCAAGCAGGTGTGATTTGAAGTTGGTTGGAGCTAAACTGTGCAGAGCTGTGAGCCTCCAGGAATTGAGTTTGAGACCACTGTTCTAGAGTATCTTATTCTGTTTACGTATTGCATTATTTTAATCTTTTGTGCAATAATACATTTTTATTTTATGCAATATTACAATGTTTTTGAGTAGATTGAAGCATGAGTGATGATGTGTTTTGCTTTAGATTTGTCTTTTGTTTTGTCTTAGCTTTTTTGTGTTTGCTTTGCTTATTTTTTTGTTTGTGTTGTTTTGTTTTGTTTTGTTTTTCTTTGCTTAGCTTATTTTTATTCTATTGTTATTATCTTTGGTATTATTTTGTTTACAGTATTCACTTCTGTTTTATTTACATGTTGAAATAGCACAGTTACAAGGCTTTTTTATGTAGATCTGATGGCATGGGATGACTGATGCAAATATATAGTTTGCACTACATGATGAGTTGATATAAGCATGTCTTGCTTTGTGTTTTTGTTTCCCTTTGTTTTTGTGGAATGTACAACTAATGGTATGGGATGACAGATGTATCCAGTTAGCAGTGCACGATAAGTGGTGTGCAAGCGTGCATGCATTTATGAAAAGGCGCATTTACTGTGTTTGTATAACATAAATTGAGAGCATTTTCATTGATTGAAACTTGAAGTAATTTCCAAGTACCTCATGTAACGTTGTCCAATACACGAATGCTTATTCGGACACCATGCTTCTTCATTAATTGATCTGTAGGAAGTTATATGAATGCAAATATAAATCAATCAAATGAAAATATTGACACAAAAATGTAAACTCTCTGTGCAATATTGTTGCAAAAAAGGTGTTATATCAATGAATGTGCTTGCATGTAGTTTTAATATATGATTTTATAAATTATAGCATTTAATAACACAATGAGTGGGTCACAGTGGGCCAGAAACTCACAGAGGATACATGATCATAGCCAGGATGTCATCAGATGTGTTCAGAATAACTATCAGGCCAAGATTCTGTTGCACGCATTGCGAGGCACTGACTGCACAGAACATGCACCTCATTTATCTGAAATGAACTCGATAGGGAGGCCAATATGTAGGAAGAAGCACAGATGTGATTTGGATCTACAAAATATACAGCCTTATACCTGAGGGTTGTAACGTTAGAAGGCTGAATAGAACATCGGTTCAGGGGATGAAAAGAAGCTGCCCCGGTGCACAATGTTACATGAGTTTAAGCGTGGGGAATATATTACGGTATCGCTCAAAACCCATCACTGCAACACTCTCTCATCTTTCACAAGGCACTAGCATGCGATTCACGCTCCCCCTGTGAGCCTCTCTGGTAAGCGCCAGTGCACAAATGATGGGAAAACATGGAAGTACTTTCAGTCATAAATTCCCCATCTGCTGTTGCCACCAGAGCCAGAACTGGAGCTCTGCCGCTGACCTGACATGGCCCAGCTTTCTTCTCATCCAATCACAACCAGCTTCCTTTTTTGGGGGGGGGGGGCAAGTCAACATTCTTTAGTCTTTTTATAAGTTTATACAGGTGTGTTTTTTGATACAAACTTGTTTGTGTGTTTAAAGACGGCAGTATTTAGACAGATTAATAACAAAATCCAGCGGAAAACCTCTCAGAGAATGCATTCGCGTGGAAATGGATTGCCGTTTTCCTTCTGCTTTTTTATTTTCATTGGCTTTTAGTTGCAATTAAGCAAATGTTCTATATAAATAAATGAGCTGGTGAATTAGGAAGGCTAATGAGGAATATCGGCATCATATAACAAACTGAATCCTGGAGCTCACCGCTCTTCATTCTCAGTCTTTTTCCATCTATTTAAATTAAAGACACATCAAATCACAATGGCAGGTATTATTATGCTAATGGGACGTTTTTATTATTATTGTAATCTTAATGGCGAGGGTCTTGACGTCTAGAGGGCTCGCAGTCACATCGCAGCCCATTCGGAGGGAGCAGAGAGGAACAGGAGAGCTTAATGAAGGCAGCTAAGTCTGCTCATCAGCACTGGGACGCCCCTCTGCTGATAATTGCACAAATTATGGCCTATTAGTGGAGTGTACCACCTCTCAGTGGAGTGCTGAAGAGCTACCGGAAGCGGAGCTCAGGGCTTATCCGGGACAGTTGGGACAGGACAGGTCAAGGTACAGATCTCAGCTGACCTACACATAAGCTAAACGTCTTTTTTGCTCTCTGTCAGACCTCATTATAAAGGGAACCAGCCGGGGCATCTGATCTGCTGTGTTATAACCAAATGTGATATTTTTTAAACATATGGGCTGTTTATTAGTACTTATAAAGCATATATTCTGCATGACCATATTCTACACCCTTAATCCTACCCAATACCTAACACCTACCTAACTATTAATTAACAGCAAATAAGGAGTTTATTGAGGCAAAAGTCGTAGTTAATAGTTTGTTAATACCGAGAATTAGACCTTAAAATAAAGTGTGATTGAAATTTGCATAACCACTGTTGTTGTATCTATTGATTACTCAAACTAAACACAGATACAGTTTAGTTTTAATGGTGTTGTCATAGAAATTTCGACAACAGGAGCAACTCCAAGAACGTGCAGGTCGTCATCTAGTCATGGTGCAAACGCAGCACAGGATTGTAACTAGACAACCATTTCCTTAAAAAAAAACTGAAATGAATGAGATTTGTACTCTGACAGAGTTTCCTGCAAAACACTGTTACTAAATCTACAGTGAGAAACTACGAGAACAGTGTGTGATTCGATTACAGAACAAAATATTCTCATGAGCCTTTTTCTTTTTTCATGAATCAAAAACCTACAATGCAACCAGTGTGTTGGGGTTTGGCTCATTTCAAGTGAACAAAAAATGTACAGCACTAGCAGTGTAGCCTGATTCCTTGACTGTATTGGTTATGTTTAGGTATGGTTACATGACCATGAACTAAAAAAAAAAAGTTTTTCCTTCACTTTTTAAAAATGTTTTGCATGTTGTTCCCCTTTCACTTGGATCCAGCAAAAACGACAAAAAAATGGTATGCATGCCAGGCCAGTAATTGGCAATGTGACTTTGTAAAGAAACACCATGCATCTGCGGTCATATCTATAGACTGAACGTGTAAGATTTGTGCTCATGATGATGCCTCAGTCAGTCAATAATGGTATCATATTCAAAAACTTGCACTTTGTTTTCCATTTTCAAAAGTTTGACTTTTCAGGCCCCCAAATGCCATTGTTGGGTACATGAACGGCCAACACGCATAAAAATATGTCTGTGTTTAGTTGAAAACAGTGTCGTGTAATGCCCCGTCAGTGAGTCAAACACATCCATCTTAAAATCAACTGTGACAAATCAGTGACAAAATCAGTGTACTGACTGATTGCTTACAGTACAGTAGGCCTATATGAGTTTCATCTGTAGTATTTAATGAAAAGCAAATTAATTAATGTAATCATGTTTGTATTTGGGCAGTTAAGGTCAACAATTGGAGAGTATGTATGCACCCCTCATTAAATGTCATGAAAAGTGTGGGTCGGTCTGATTCTGAAGCTGTTATTTCACATTTACTTCCAGTTTTATCTTTCTGCTGTTGTTCTACCTACTTGCACTTCATCAGATCTTCGTGGCTTGAATTAAAATGTGCAGGATGTTGCCTAGAGATATTGTAACATTAGATGACATTTTCTGAACTGGCTGTACCTTGACGTTAGGTGAATTGAGGCCACTGGAAGCAGCTGTTTCATTTTGTCTGTCTCCTCAAGTGTCTGGTTTTCATATTCCTCACAGTACCATGTACTGAACATTTTGCCTCTTTTCTTTTTCTCTCACTTATTCGAATGTTGTAAGTTGGTCCATTTATAATTAAAGAAGCTAACTTTCTCTTTTTCTCTCTCTCTCTCTCTCTCTTTTCCGGCGAAGGGGTTGCCTGTGGATATTGCTTGCATATTACAGCATAAAAAATCATGAGAGACTTAATTTAGTCTCTGCTTTCATAACATCCTTTTCCCCTCTAGTCAGTGATTATATCACATACAGGGTATCCCCTTCAAATGATGTATGAAAATTAGAAGAATCTTTGCAGTTCCTCAGATCAAATACTTAGTGGGGAAAATGTTTACAAAAACTTCACTTTACGTTCTTGGTAAGCTAAAGAAAAATTATACAATAATTTAATATTCATGCAACTTATGGCTTCAATGAGCAAAGTCAAAGCCAGCCAGCACTGAATCTGCCTCAGTGATTTCATCAGGATTTCACAAAGTGCACATCTGTTACCATTTATGGGTTTGTTTATTTTATAGTGCATATATCTGATGATCTTTCAGTTACTAATAAGACTGTGCTACTTTCAGTATATTTACAACACGTTAAAATATTTAAACGGTTCCCCCTGCCTGACATTAATATACAATCATATGTATATTATTTATTTAAATATTTATTTTGTTAAAGAAAATGTATTACATTTTTAATAATATTTTTTTACCGTTTAAAAAGTTGGTCCAGGGTAAATGCACTTAATATTTAACTTGTTTTATCTCCCTTATATTAAAATACAATCGTAGTATTATTAATATTAGTAGTAGAAGTAGTAGTAATAGCTTTTTTTATTTAAGTGCTGTCAGATGATTAATCGTGATTAATATACACCTGCATATGTGTGTGTATACATAATAAATATACACAGTACACACATATATATTATGTAAACAAAAACACTTTTATTTGGGATGTGAGTAATTGCAATTAATCATTTGAAAGCATTTATTTATTTTATAGAAAATTGCCTACATTTTTTATAATAATCATAATATTTTTGTGAGTTTACCAAGCTGTTTCAGGGTGTTTGTCACTCTAATTAGTAGATGTAAAGATGCAGTGAATCATTTATGAATAAATTAAATAAAGTAAACATAAAAAAAATATTTGACCCACATATGTAAACTACTGTAGGCAACTACTGTTTTAATATAGAAATTCCAAGCTAAACATCAAATAATTGAATTTACTTGACAAAAGACACCTTAAATGTGCTCTGGAAATGTCAAATGAAAAGCCACTAATAAACAAACAAACAAATAGGGGTCAAAACTCACAAACATAGTTGTGGAATCAACGCATAAAATGAATATAGATACAGTATTGGCTTAATTATACTTTAATTTGTGTAGCATTTTGTTTGTGAATCAACACATAAAAATGAATATAGATACAGTATTGACTTATACTCTAATAGCATCTTGTATATGAGGATATACAGTCATGTCTCTTCGTACGGTTCTCTCACTGTTGCGTGACTTGCTGTCACCAAAGTGCGAGAAAACAGGAAGCAGCGAGTGTGAGGTTTGCACCCGTCACCCTGTCTATTACAGTGGAAAGATGTTTGAGGCTCGCTCTGATCTCAGATGGGGTGTTTCTGGCTTCATGCCGTTTGACTGTGGCGCTGCTGCTCACTGATCTTTACAGCGCAGGCTGGATTGCGGAGGGATGGGGGCTGCAGGCTTTAATTGAATTGTAAATGGGAGCAGGGTGCAGGACTGGCCCGGCTGGGGTAGGTGGCAGATGGGATGCAGGACCCGGCCCTGCAGGATGGGGTGGGTGTTTGAGTGGGCTGAGAGGAGAGGGATTGGGTTGAGGGGGAAGGGTGGGATGGCAAGAGGCCTGTTGCATGGAGATGACCAGATCATGAGACCCCTGTTGAGCCGGTGCACGCTGCAGATGAGAGAAGTCCTGGAGAAGGGCCAGCATCGCTCTCTCCCTCTCTCTCTCTCTCTCTCTCTCTCTCTCTCTCTCTCTCTCTCTCTCTGTGCTTCTGCTAGGGCTTAACTCTATCAGCGTGGCCTCTGTGGTGCTCCACGTGCAAGGCTACATCTGTTTCTCAAATTAAAATGATCAAGTTGTTGCTTTAAAAAACTCTGTTTCTTAACGAAAATGTATGCAAGCAATCATTATTTTTAAGTAGTGGTTTGAGTGATATATGTTTTTGTATGATGCAAACCAACTGTGGAGTCACAATTTAAGTCAAAGTATGTTTATAAATATATACATTTTCTTTGTTTAGTTATTTTAGTCCAGTTTTTATGCGCTATTGACAAACTCTCCACATAAGAAAGTGATGAAAACGGTTTTAACAGTGAATAGTATTGGGGGATACTTAAACTTGTCTTGCTCTATCACATACAAGTTTGTGTATACTTTTCTTGCGTTGTCATGTGATTATATCTCATTTGTTCGCGTCACTGTGCAGTTGCAGTGAATAATAAAGTTGAAAGTGCAAAAAATTCCAATATTATACAAATGTAGAGATTCTCAGCTAGTAAGTTGTGGCCCAAAACAACATAAAATAACATAAAATAAAATAGCATAACATATAATAACATAACATAGCATAACATAACAAAATTAATACTTGTATGAAAAAATCAAATAGACAAAATAAACAAAGTAAATAAATAAATAAAACACAATTATGTTTATGCATTTTTAAGTCAATTTTCTTATACTTGTTTTACTGTAATAATTAAATATTTAGCATATGTATAGGCCTGTGCAGTTTATAATATTTATTAATTTTAATGGTTGGTCACACTTTATTTTAAGGTCTAATTCTTACTATTACAAAATTTAGCCTCAATAAACTCCTTATTTGCTGTTTATTAATGGTTAATAAAAATAATGTAGCTGTTAAGTTTAGGTATTGGGTAGGATTGGGTATAGAGCCCTGCATGGGCTTCAAATTTAGGCCCTAGCCCGGCCCTAGCTCAGCCCTAGCCCGAGACGCTCAGGCCCTAGCCCGGCCCGTGTCCGACAGCTAATCAGAATTACCATCCCGAGTCCGACCCGAGCACGTCTGTTTTTTTTTGTTAACGGCTCATGTTTCAGCTATTAAAATAGTTCAGTTTTGTATGTAATGGCAAAGTGATTATATTTCGTTTTGTTGTTTTATTAAGTAATTTTTTTGTTCATTAAATACGTTTTTTCTTAAAGTAAAGACAGGCAGGCTGATCATAGCTTATCTGATCAATTTAGCCTTCTCAAATCATCACGACTTGCCTAAAATAAAATCTATAGATATATAGATCACAGACACGATAAATATATCTATAGAAAGTGTGCAAACAGGTTGTACAGGGTATAAACATAGCAGCAATGCGGATGATGGAGAATAGTGAATATCTTACTGATTATTAAATGGAGTCATGTTGATGTTATGAGACTGAGTTTGAGTTTAGGAGCCTGATGGCCTGGGGAAGAAGCTCCTCCTAAGTCTCTCAGTTTTTGCCATCATGCTACGGAAGCGCTTGCCAGATGGTAGTAAAATGAAGAGACGGTTACCAGGGTGATTTGAGTCTTTGATGATTTTAGCAGCTCTGCTTTTGCAGCGTTTGAGGTAGATGTCCTGCAGAGAAGGGAGAGCAGACCCTGAGATGCGCTCAGCTAAGCGCACAACTCTCTGCAGAGCTTTGCAGTTCTGATTTGAGACGTTTCCATACCACACTGAAAAGTCAATACACTTTCTATGGCCCCTGAATAGAAAGTTTTCAGGATAGCAGGTGAGACCCTGAATTTCCTCAGCTATCGCAGATGGTGCAGTCTTTGCCTGGCTTTCTTAACCTGTGTTTGAATGTGTGTAGTCCAAGTCAGGTCCTCGAAGATGTTTACACCAAGATACTTGAAGCTGCTCGCCCTCTCCCACAGGAGTCCCACTGATCCCAAGAGGAGTGTAGGGCCGCTGCTGTCTCTTCCTGAAGTCCTACAATCAGCTCTTTAGTTTTGCTCTCATTCAAAGGGAGACAGTTGTCCTGGCACCATGATGTAAGTCTCTCTACCTCATCCAAGTATGCGGTCTCATCATTGTTGGAAACGAGGCCCGGAACCACTGTATCATCAGAAAATGTTATGATAGAAGTGGAGCTGTGAGAGGACATGCAGTCGTGTGTGTAGAGAGAGTAGAGCAGGGGACTCAGCACACAGCCCTGTGGGGCTCCTATGTTCAGAGTGATGGAGTTGGAGGTGAACTGGCCTACTTTCATCACTTTAGGTCTGCCGGTGAGGAAATCTTGAATCCAGTCACAGAGTGAAGAGTTTAGGCCGAGGTCTGTGAGTTTTAAAAGCTAGCTTGATTGGGACTATTGTATTGAAAGCTGAGCTATAGTCAATGAATAGCAGCCTTACATAGTTCCCATTTTTGCTGTCAATGTGTGTGAGGGAAGAGTGCAGGACGTGAGAGATGGCATCGTCAGTAGACCTATTTGGGCGATAGACAAACTGAATAGGATCCAAAGTAACAGGGATGGAGGAGCAAAGGTGGTTCTTTACAAGAATAAGCAACTAGCTAATAGTCAGAATTGTTTATAGTTAATAGTTTTTACATTTATTTTATATGATAAACATTTTTTGTTACAATGATCAAAGTGTACAATGTGGGTTCTGAAGCTAAATCAAGTGTTTTAGTTCACCCTAAAAAAAATCAACAAAAACCTGACGACAACAACAACAAACTTAAATCACAAGCAAATATCTGCTATAACACACTCATTCTACAGTTAAAAAAATAACTTGCACTGAAAGAAGTGTGAAATACGTGTGTTCTTCAAAAAGAAGAGTATTACAGAGGAAAGAGAGAAGCTCAGTGAACCCGAACAGAGAGAAAGAAGGGGGGCATGGAGAGAGAGTGACAGAGAAAGAGAGAGAAGGTTGGATTTAGTTCTCCTAAGGGAAATTAGAGCTCTGTCAGCTGGGAAAATGATCCCAGTCTGCCCTCATCAGGTGAAGACGATCCTGAAACCCACACTCTGCACTCTCTGTTTTTTTCTTTCTTTCCCCCCTCTCTCTCTCCCTCGTCAGATTTAATCTGAATTCTGAATATTTTATTCCAGATTGCATAAAAAAATTACATTTTGAGGAACATCTTTGTGCGATTAAAATTTTAATATCAGCTTTCAATTAAATATCATTAAGATTATAATATTAAATATTTCTGTTCTAAATATTCAAATAAATTACTTACAGTAATGGTTACCTGTAATATTGTTCACTTTTATGGGTTGCTGACATGAACTACTTTCAGGAACTTGACATACCCTGCAGTGTGACATACTATTCTTCATTTAAACAGATTTTATTTTATTTATTTTTTGTTTGTTATTATGCAACTGTTAAGACTTTAATAAACTTAATGAGACTTGATGAGTAATATTTGTACTATGGCCAATGATTTGGCAAGAACAGAGATAAGCTATTTCTGCCCTATATAATCGTTACATTTAGTTTTGTGGGTTTAAACTTATGTATTAAGATTGATCCAGTAATGTTAAATAATATTTTTGAGTAAAATTTGTTAATTTAGATGTTACAACACGAACCATATTTTTGGTTCATATTTACATTAAATAAATTAATACACAAATTGCAACCTTAATAAAATAATAATGTTGCAGTAATATTGTAATAACATTGTAATACCTTTATTACAAAACTATAATAACATAACATAACATATAATAATAATTCTGGCAACACAGGTACACTTTAAAAAGTGGTGATTATTACATTAAAGTGCTGGATTTAACCTAGAGAAATTAATTGTGTTGGCATAATAACATATATATAAGTTGATTTAGTGATGCTAAATAATATTTTTGAATACATTAAAGACAGTTTTAGGTTACTTTGTTCAGTGTAGAAAAAAAATCACTATTTAAAAAACAGTTTTTTTATTTTCTAAGATTTGTGTGTACTTTACAAACATCACTTCTTACATTTCAGTGACTAAAAACACAGCATGCTGTCCATTAAATATTTTTGACTGTGTTCCTGTCTCCTTACACACTAACACTGTGTCCTGAGGCTTGCGTCTTCTTCATCTCTATCTCAAACACATCCTCTGTTGCTTGCAGCACACACACTCACACTCACAGTCACACACTGAAAGTCTCCTGCGTTTACCTCAGGCGCCCACATTCATATTCCCATTATTAATGGGAGAGGCTGCTGCTGTTGCCAGATAATTAGCCTGGCTTATCTGTGTGTTTGAGAGCTGATATTTGTGCACCTGTAAGGATAATGCTGGGGTGCGAGAGCCCGTCTGGCAACCGGAGACGTGGGCCAGAAGAGGGATTTACACGTCACGCTGGAGAATCTCACCGGTGTGCCTGTAACCTTTTCCACTAATGAAAAAAATACTAATAAAGCACAATAATGCCCAAAAGAGGTTGTTATAGCTTTATGTGTGCTCTAATATGCTGGAGAGGGTGTACTGGGATCAGATGACCAGGCCTTTGATCCAGTAGGAGGAATTTGTTTTTGGACCTGTGGCCTTTATGATTGTATTCTGCTTTATGAGAAAGATTGGGGGGGGGGGGGATACAACGAATATTGTTCAGGGTCTCACCTTGGGATCATGACCCCATCCGAGGTTGCCAGAGATGCAGATTGGTGTTGTGGAAGATTTATATTAACTCTATCAAATGTTAAGGTTTTAAATCTGCAGGTTAGAATCCAGCTTGCAACCTTTCCAGATCATGTTTCCCATGTTTTCCATTTCCATTTTCTATTCTCTTTTATCTTTAATTTACATGAAAACCAATTTCTAGTGAACCACGTTCATAGTGACCACAGCTGCAATAAGCTTCATGTCATTTTTGGAGCTTGTTCTCCAAAAAATTATACTATTTTGTATATTTTTATAATTATTATATTTGTTTTATTATATGTTTTTTGTTTTTCACAGGGGAAATAGTAATGATATAAGTTTAGAATGACATGAGGGTCATTATAAAAAAGTGTTGTTTGTTGTGAGCAATTCCTTTTAAGAGTCACTGAAAGACCTTAAGTAAACTTGAAAATGTATATATATATTTGTAATATTTTTCACTTGTATTATATATGAGTTGTTGACGTAAAAGTTAAAAACGTAAAGTCCACAGGGACATCTAAAAATTTAAAATGACTTGTGGCATTTACATTTAATAAATTCATGTAAACTATTTTTTTATGTTCATAACCATTTTGTACTATAACTCTCCACATCACTAAATAATAAGTGCTCATAAGTGCTTAATTTAAGAAATTAAGAAAAAAATAGATTTATTTATTTCTTTGTGACCTGCATAGATTTTCTGTGACCTTGTATGCTTTTTTCTTTCTTTTTTCACATTATTTAGAAAGAAAGAAAGAAAGAAAGAAAGAAAGAAAGAAAGAAAGAAAGAAAGAAAGAAAGAAAAAATAAAGAAAGATCCCTCACAGGACAGTTATAGTGATGTATTTAACATTTCAAAGTCTGCACTCATAAGGGCATATGCTAATGGGGAATATGAAACAGAAGGTTGGTCATTGGAGAGTACTTCTACCTTCTGAGCAAGAGCTGTAGGATGTGGATTGCAGTATGATCAACACAGCCTCAGACATTGCTTGTTTCTCTCTCTCTCTCTCTCTCTCTCTCTCTCTCTCTCTCTCTCTCTCTCTCTCTCTCTCTCTCTCTCTCTCTCTCTCTCTCTCTCTCTCTCTCTCTCTCTCTCTCTCTCTCTCCATTGCTGACCCAGTGATCTAGAATGGTTCTCTCAGCTGTTCTCATCGTGAAATAATGACCTGATTCTACATCATGAAGGTAAATAAACAGAGGTGCTGAATAATATTGCGTAGGATCCCAAGCAAAGAGAGGTGGATTTCCTGTTTGTTTGAATGCGCTCTGCATTGATTAATAAGAAGCTGGCAGCTAAGTGCTGTAGCTTTGAGAAAACAGTTGGGAAGAGAGTGAATGTGTTTTTTAATTGTGTTGGAGAGGGACTCCCTTAACTCTCTTTGTCAGATTTAGTTCATTTGTATCTGTCTGGATCGAATTCACAGTCATGCAAACCAATTCTATGATGTTGTTTGTGTGAATCTTTTTGGACACTAGAGCTTTGAACTGACAAGACAAATCCATATTTCTGATATGAACCTGTTGTATATCAGAACAAAAGGGCTTCTGTTGTATACGATGAGCGGGGTCCACTAAACTCATTTTTACAATGTTGTTATGTTGTAATCCCAAAAAGGCTAATTGGAAAAGCATGCATTTACTTACATATTTGAAAAATACCTACAATTCACTGCAGGTTCCAACTGAAATGATAACTATAAATGCCAACAACTTTTATCCAGCTCCATTTGTATTTCTTTCCTGATATAGTAAACCTGCTCGGTAGCTCACCTGGTACAACTTTGCAATTGAGATGTGAAGTGCTCATGTCCAAGTCGTGTGAAACACGGATCAACAAAAATATCAAAGACAAGTAGAAATGAGGTATCTGCCGGTTGGGTTTAGGCTAGGGTTTAGTGTTGGTGCCATGTTATTTTGAAATGCCATAGAGCATTAACCTTTTAGTGGCACTGGAGGTTTCATTTCTGAACTGCCACGATAAGTGAACCAATGTAATACAATGTTGGCACAGTCACGTTTTTCTGTTTCGGAGAAAATTGCACATGCTTTTTACCACCACTCACTGGACATTTGACATTGAAACTGCAGCAAAATGTACAAGAAGCAGCACACTAGTAATATAATGGCACAACCATCTTTAGGGTTTGGTCTGAAAAAGAGAAAATATCCAGTGAGCAGCAGTTCTGTGTGCAAAACGGCCTTATGGAAGCCAGAGGTCAGAAGAGAATGGCCAGACTGGATTGTGCTGATAGAAAGGCAACAGTAACTCAAATAACCACTCGTTACAACCGAGGTAGGCAGAAAAGGATCTCTGAAAACACACACAATGTTGAACCTTGAAGTAGGTGGGCTACAGCAGCAGAAGACCACACTGGGTATGCATCTCTCAAATGGCTCTACATTATGAAGATGTAGCAATTGATATCCAGCCTGTGCCATAGGCAATCTAGATCAGTATTTACTCACATAAAGGTATGGTATGATATAAGAAGATGCTTTTCTGTTTTTCTTGTGTAAAGATTCATCAGAATCTCTAATTTTGTGTTCTAAATAAATGACAGCGCAGAAGTCTGAAACAACACAAGGGTGAGTCAATAATGGCGTAATTTTCATTCCTGGGTAAACTGTCCCCTTTAAAGAGCCCACAATGCATCACTGGAGCTGTGAGACTGTGGTCTGTTCTGAACAGAATGTCTTTGTTTAAAGCAACGTGTTCAAAGATAGGAAATTACAGGTAATGTTAAATCAAATAAGAAATTCAGGAATCACGTTGTCTTGTCCCTGAACATGAGCTTGACATTCAGATGAGGACACCTCTCGCGTTCTGTCTGATGAAGTTAATGTAATGTGTGTCTGGCTGGTTTAGGGTGTGTGAGACAGAAGGAAATGGATGAGGGTGAATGACACGGTTTTCTGATAAAGTGAGGACATTAAGTTTGAAAGAGGCCTCTGACTCATGTCTCTCTCATTTCCTGTTTTTTTTTTTTTTTCGCTGTCTTTCTGGGCTGAACAGTTCCTCAGTCAGTTTTTATGGTTACTTTGTCCTCACCCAGACCGTGCCCTCCTGCGTTTGATGGCTCTGTTCCTCTATTATGGCCTGTGTTGATGACTGTGTCCATTGACATTGCTCTGTGCTCTAAAGTGAGGACACATTGATGGCCACATTGATCATTTCACAGACATGGGTCTGTAGTCGCTGCTTATAACTAACAACACAAGTTCTAGAATCATTCATTTTGAATTAATTTTGAAATAGATAGACGCCCAATTTGTGGCATAATAATAATAACATTTCATAATTTCATCTAGTGTTGCATTAACAACTGTTGTGAAATTCTTGTATTGAGTCATTTTTAGTTCTATTATGACCAAACCTCCCAACAGTAGCTTGACGCTAATTGCCTCTTATGTGGTACATATCTTCCTTCTATCGGCATCTTCTAAGAACATAGTGTCCGCTAAGTACAAGTAAATGTTGTACTTTAGCTCTCTCTAGCATGGACTCTCTGTGATGGTCTAGATCAGGTCTTAGAGCATGAATGGCCTCTTGAGATGAAGAGTGAGTGTGGTGTGCAAATGAGCTGTACACATACAGATTTGTACAGATACAGTTTCACACAGATAGTGAGTCATCATACACCAAGTGATAGAAAGATTATTTTTACTAGATTGCATGACACATAGCTATGAGTAACAGGTGAGAATTAATGCAACCAAGAGTGAACAAACAACGTGAACTTGTAAAATAACCAATAATCTCACACAATATAATACAATTTTGCATTTACTGACCCAATAAGCAGTAAATAAGTTTGTCACAGGTGATTCACAGAGTCAAGCTTCTTAAATAAATGTCAATAACAATACGTTTTTGTATATGTTTTGTATTGTTTTAAAACTTTCATTTATGTTATTCATGTTATTTGTACGTTGAACATTTGAAGATTGACTGTGAAATTATAGCAATATAAAAGTATATTTAAAAACATTAATATTAGGTGGGATTAATCACGATTAATTTGAGAAAAATGTGTGATTAATTCGTTTTTTTTATCGATTGGCAGCACTAATATATATATATAATATAATTATATAATTATTATTATTTTTTTTTTACCCTCCTAAACAGCATCTGCTTGCAACAAGCGCAGACCTGTAAAAGTTCTCAGGTACTCTTGTGCGTTGCTCAAGGCCGATCGATCCTGTTGTCAGCTGTGTCAGCCGGCGAAGACTCTTCTGAAGTGTTTTCATTTTAAGCCCAGTGCTGCTGCTGAAACACTTTTCTATATCATATTGATTTTATGTGTCAAAACCCAAACCCCTGCTGTTCGGAATGTTCCAGGACATCGGGTTGGTCTGGGTCTATGGTTCGCCTCTGACTTTGAGGCAGCCGGTGAATTTGAGTTGGTTCACTGATTTTCAAGGGTGGTGCGTTGTTGATGTTGGCCAGAGTTTCTGGCTGAAGTTGAGCTGACTGGATGAATGAAACAACCCCATCTTCTCTAGTTTACACATGTATGTTTCATTCATGCCTCACCTTTGCTGACGGTTGACATGGCATCATGCGTAGTTCGTTATGGATTACAAGGGTGGGGGGGTAATTTACCCTGATTTAATCCAGCAAAGTTTAAGATTAATTTTAATCAACACGGATTTATACTGTACTGTGTTTCTTTAAATGGAATATGTCCTCTGGCTTGTATGGTAATCTCCAATGCATGCATAAATAATCCATTGCTCTGCATTTAAAGCCCTATTAATTTCCAGCCGACCAAACTTTAGCTCAGAAGAGTTACTTAAACACACAAATAAACCCGCTTGTGACAATTCTGTGACTGTGATTTTAATGCTTATTCGGAATGCACTGAATATATGTCAAAAGGTGATTCATTATTTATATATTCCACTACTATGTATTCATTATTTTCCTTTTCAACATATTCATTACTTTACATTACAGTGACTGGTTGGATTGCGATTTGACAAGCTGGCTTTATGTCAAGAGCTCTGACTAATTAATGTACGTGCATTTACGTTGTGTTTTCCAAAAATAAATTCAGCCGAAAGCTTGAAAATGACAGTTTTCCACCTTCGCATGAATCTAGTTTAGCTTTGGTTGTAAATAGAAACCTTCTCTTTCCAATCAAACTGGCTTGCGTGGAAGGGCTGGGGTTATTTTCATTATATTTAGCTGGAGGGGCTCGAATGAAGGCTCCTCTCTTTTGTATTCCCTCTTCCTCCCAACGGTAGCCTGTGGAGAGGTCACGCTAGCTCAACAAACAGACGGTCTGTCTGAAAATGGGGCAGTATTCGCATTCGGATCTATCTCACTGTAATACTATGCTCGCTTTTCCAGTGATTGATTCGGCAGGGTGGTTATTTTGGCGTTTAACAGCTGAACAGCTGGACATCTCTAATTTGATATGTATGATATTATTTTATGTTCCAGACCACAGAAAACCTAGAACAGTCGTGCAAAGTTACAATGTGTTCTGTTGTCATTTTTATCATAGCTTTATTAACACCAAGAAATATGGAAACTTAAGGGGCGTTCACATTGACAATTATTTGAAATGATCAGAAGTCATTTTTTGTCAATGAGGTTTGCAATTTTCTGCAAGATGAGTCACAACAAACATTGGTGAGCAGAGAAAACTTTATGCAAAAATGTAGTGGCAAAATGCACCAGCAATGGGAATGCATTCTTCATTCATTCATTCATTCATTCATTCATTCATTCATTCATTCATTTTATTTATTTATTTTTAATCATCAAGGATGCATTAAATTAATGATTTTTTATTATTGTGTACATTACTCTTTCAAATATATCAAATAAATGTTCTATTGACCATTTTTGTCATCACATAATCTAGAAGACATATCATGGCTAACACAAAAATATAATGTTTTAATTATGTTTTATAAACACATTATGGAAATCTATGTTTAGTAAAAATTGTACAAAATAAAATGTTATAAAAAAGAAATATAATATCAGACAGACTTGTCAAATACATATTTTGTAAGGACTTACCACTGTTTAATCATAACCATCATAACTACATTTTAAACTGCTTTCTTTATTTTGACAATTTCTATATTTGATGGTATCTGTATGGTTTAAATTTAATGTTTACCTGCTCTTGATTTCTAGACTTTTTTTCCTAAAAGACAGAACAGACAGAAAAACAAACAACAAATATTACAGGACAGAAATGACTTATAAATTAAGAGGAAAATATTTATTATTATATTTATTTATCATCAATGTACTATTTCACTCATGATGCATGACATCACTTGTGGGCGGGGCCTGTCGGACAGGTACGCCGCTAGGTAAGCTGTCCTCAAAGGGTGCCTTCATATTTTACCTCTCTATGCTTTATCTTACTTTCTCCATGAACAAATCATCACATCCCCATCTAATGCTAAAGACCTGCCTCTTATTACCATCCCGTTCCACTGCCCCAACAGAATTTCACCTTTGATTCATCGTGAGACGGTTCAGAGAAAGATGTAATTATTTTCTCTCGCCCTCCCCAAGATCAAAGCAAGCGTGGGTGATTACAGGGAGTCGGAGCTCTTTGAAGATGTTACATGTGTATCAGTTTAGTTTGTGTGTGGGGGGCACAGAAACAGGTCCGCCTCAACTCCTCTGTGACCAGGGCCCGTCACTCACCTGCACACCCTGACTTCATTTGCTCCTCTTGTTTGCTTTTCACTTTTCTTCTAGAATATACAGTATGTCGCTTTCTTCTGTTTTCACAAAAGGTCCAGGGGCTTTCATTTTTGTGTGGTCCTATTTCAGTTTATTTATACGGATGGAATGGATGGGGTAAGACCCTAATGTGATGAGAGACTGAGGTATATACATACGGTGGTTATAAAGAGCTGTGTTGTGGTCTTTCATAAAGCGAGATTCTCTCTATGGCTCTGTATACACATCAAAAGATAATATAATCCTTAAAAATACAGATGACTTTAAACGGGGGCCTTGATTGTGACTAAAAAAATACTTTGCAACAATAATTTAAAACCTAGTGAACATTATCGGTGGTCACATAAGCTATTTTGTGTCCATATGCTGTTATTCAAATATCAGCTTATTTGAATGTGTGGGACCATTTCGTGCAAAGAAAAACACAGATAAGGTGTCCAATTCATGGGTGAAAAAATAATCTTATACATTTTTTTAAAGGAATAGTTCACCCAAAAATGAAAAATGCTGAAAATTTTGTCAGGCCATCCAAGATGTGGATGAGTTTGTTTCTTCATCAGAACAGAGAAGAGACATTAAGCATTATATCACTTGCTTAACAATGGAGTGAATGGGTGCCGTCATAATGAGAGTCCAAACAGATGATAAAAACCCTCACAGTAATCCACAAGCGATCCACACGAGTCCAGTCCATTAATTAACATCAAGTGAAGTGAAAAGCTGCATGTTTGTGAGAAAGAAAAACTAATTTGAATGCTTTCACTACATTTTCACTTCCAGCTAAAATACGAGTCCTGAATCATAATATTGTTTCTCCAGTGGAAAAGTTTGAATTAGGAAAGAAATATGCACAAATCAAGCACCATTTACAAGTGAAAACAGTTCTAAACAAATATGTATGTGGATTTTGATGTGAAGCATTATTATTGATTATGGATTTGTATTTTGGCCAGAAGTAATGCATTTACGACACTTTAATGATGGATTTGGCTTTTCACTTAACAAGACATTACTTGATGGACTAGAGTCATGTTGTCGATTTCTGTTGATTATTTCCAATGAAGAAACAAACTCTTCTACCGTAATATCTTGGATGGCTTGAAAGTAATTTATTTATTTATTAATTTTATGTCTGGTTGGAAATATATAGAGAACCGCTGCTGTTATGTACAGTATTTTAGATTTGTGATGCTTCAGTCTATTTACTGACTGGTTAGTAGTATGACAATGTGTACATTAATATAAATTCATAATTGAGTGTTGTATAAATTACAAATGTTATTCTAAATTAATAATGCTATTATTAAAAAAACAGATAGTCTATCAAACATATATTTTATTGATTATTTTTACCATATTATATCCAACATATGTTATACTCAACCATAGAAATTGTCAAATTGTCAAATTGCAGCTAGAAAGGTACTTACTGTGGTTCTTACAATATTTATTAGACAGTAGATTGTAAAGTCTGGCATTATAATTTAATTTCCTTATCCGCTGATTTTGCCGTTTGCTTTCTCCCACCTCTCATTTATATTAAAATCTGTCCTTCAAATCGCTATTCTAGGATATTACGCCCATGATGGGCTTTCATTTGTAACCATAGAAGGCTTATGTTAATCGACAAGCAGACAAGCGTGCTGTCTCAAATAATGAATGAATACATTTCATGGAAAGGACTATTACAATTCCTCAGACTTTTATATTTCCATATAGTGTTACACTATCGTTACCGTTCTCATTTAACTTAACGTCGGCTCAGAGGAACGAGTGGCCAAGTTAAGCTGCAGAGTCCTGTCTGACTGTTGTTTTGAGGTATGGATGTGCACCTATGCATGCAGAGCGAGAGATGAGGCCGTCTCATCTGGACGGCTCAGCCACACAGCTGTGGTCAGCCAAGCATCCCGCTGCATAAGGACACGAACCCACACGCGTTCAGGAGGGGAGGGAGAGACGGAGAGCTTGAAGGACAGACAGAGACAGACACGTTGAATAAAAAAAGATGCTGGTCATTTATAATTGCACATTTTAGGAGACTGGTCAACCACAAAGGATGGTGAGGTCAGTCTGAGAAGCTGTCCTGCATGTGTCTGATCTTGCAGAACAAGACGATGACGCATCAGATTTACATAAATCAGCCGCACTCAGCTGGAATTTGCCAAGTAAATAATGATCGTATCAGAATGCCGGATAAGATCCTTTGCACAACGATATCTGGCCCCTGCATGAAAAAGCATGAATCATCAAAGTCCATCTGCTTTGTTTGGATTGTTTTAGATGCTTGTCTTTATGAGTCAAGAGTCAGATTGTTGTTTGTGATTTATGAAGGCCTTAATGTAAAAGCAATTAAATAGTTATTGTGTACATTTAGTGTCGGTGAACTACAGTCCATTTTAATGCACCTTTTACAAGTATGAAGTCAAACTTGATTATTGTTTTACCGTCTTAATGCGTTTTAAATTTTAAAAGGGATAGTTCACCCAAAAAAGAAAATGATTTAATTTTTTTTCTTTCTTTCTTTCTTTCTTTCTTTCTTTCTTTCTTTCTTTCTTTCTTTCTTTCTTTCTTTCTTTCTTTCTTTCTTTCTTTCTTTCTTTCTTTCTTTCTTTCTTTCTTTCTTTCTTCAGAACACTAAAGACATTTGATTACCATTCATAAATAAATAAACACACATGATTATTTTTACTCTCTTAATACATTTTAGCTTTTAAAAGGGATAGTTCACCAAAATGACAATTGTGTCATCTTCTACTCTCCCTCATGTTGTTCCAAACCAGTATTTGTTTGTTTGTCTTTATAACACAAAAGAAGATAGCCAAAAATATTTTATGTTCCAAAGAAAGAAGGTCATTCACATTTTGAACAACGTGGTAAATGATGACAGAATTTTTATTTTTGTATGAACTATCCCTTTAATGTAAAAAAATAAAACAAGATATTGTAATCTTCAATCATACTGTACTAACTTCTTCATCTGAAACAAATTTCAGTTATATCATATATAAAGCAGGATGTTTTAGAGTTGAATATGATATTCAATAATAGAACAAATATATTTATTGTGAAATGAGTGGATCACGCAAAGTGGGCTTCTTCATTGAAATTAATTTGAGATTTTATTGGATTATGAAGTACTGTTTCCCCCTAAAAACTTAATGCCAACCACTTTTGAGGAAGCATTTGGACCAGGAACATGGAAGCTGAAGGCCAAATTAACCTTTGAAAGCATCTCAAATGATTACAATGTTAACACTTTATATAAATATTTATTTGAAATATATTGTTATATTACGTATTACTTATATTAACCAGCATTGAATGACTGTGTTAACTACTGGCAATATTTATAAAGGCTACACGACCTGAAAAGCAGCCTAAAACAATGTATTTGGCAATTAAATCGGCCAATGAATTATGCAGAATAAGACCAGAAACCTCTATTAAAAAAGTAAATGGGGCCCATTTGGATTTCATGTTGGATTTAAGGTTTAATTTGCCTGACGTATTTTTATATTCAGTCAAAAGTTCAGGGCTCATACTTGACATGACTGAAAAATACTGAATCTGTCAGAGAGCCCAGTGGGTGCAATATGTTTGGTAGACTGCTGCTTAAAATCCAGACTCATATTAATAGCAAGCATGAGGATTTCATGGAGTCTAACAAGATTCTCTCCTTGGATCTCAACCTTGCAGACGCCAACCCCCCACTCTCAAACACACACACACACACACACACACACACACACACACACACACACACACACACACACACACACACACACACACACACACACACACACACACACACACACACACACACACACACACACACACACACACACACACACACACACACACACACACACACACACACACACACACACACACCCAACTGCCTAATGACATCACAGAGGAGCGTCTGGCGAATTGCACACACACTGATCTTCTCCCTTTGCCCTCCGTTCGTTGTCTTCATGAGCCGTATATGAGCTAACTGTTTGCACAGGCCATCTTTAATAAAAAGCGACAAGGATTTATCACCCCTTCACAGCATCACATGAGGCCACTCCATCAGGCCGTGATATCTCTAATACACAGTCAAACTCACAGCTTATTAATGCAGCAAGGATGCAGGGGGCCTCCAGGAAAAAACTGATATTTCTGAGATGAACGGACACTTGTTAAGGATGTGTAGTCTCTGTACTAATATGCTTTACTGTACATCTTAGTGCTTTAGATATTTAACAGGTTGTGTCAGTTGTATTGACATTTTGTAATGCATAATGTTTTGAAAATTGCTTGTCATTATTATTTTTATTTTTTACATTTAGATTGTTTTATTCTTTTCAGTTTAGAAGTTGAAGTTAAAAAAATATTTTAAATATATATATTTTTTTAATAATAATAAAAAAAAAAAAACTAAATGTAATTTTTGATGAAGCACGAGTCCAAAATTCCATACTCTCTGAATATGTACTAGATTTGATGAGCTATGTACTTCATGACTGTTAAACAAGTACTATATTATGAATGAAATCCGGACTTACTACATCCCCCATGATGGCTTGTCATGTGACCTATGTCCTCAACTTTACTCTAGGAGCCTCATGGGATAGTAAAGTGTCCAGTTGATGCAATCTTTACAAATCTCAGCAAAATAGTAGTATGTTTCGAGTACTGTTTTGTGAATGCTGTAAATTTGGACTTTACTAATTCCCTACTGTTTTTCACTACATATTTGGAGTGAATATCATAGAACCATAATATCAAATATCAATATCATAAGTCATAGAATATCTGTGGCAAGTGAATGTTATACAAAAGCACTTTTGTATGTTCTTTTTTTTGCACAAAGTTTTCCTTTTTCACATCACCATTGTTTTTTGTCATTCATTAAGAATTACTTCTGGGTGCTTTGTGGCAGTAAATCGCTGTCAATAAGTGTTTAAAACAACCACTAACCAAAAATAAAATAAAAAAAGAGTGTGTGATTGCAGCATAAGACTCAACATGAGACTGGATTTTTAATTTGCTGGTGTTGAGCGGTTTCATTTTATGCAAATGCAAATAAGAGAGCAAAAAATAGGAACCAAGACTAGTGACCTCTGACTTTTAATCTCTGTTAGGCCCTGTTTACACCTGTTATTAAGATGAGTTTTCTACAATCCAGTCACAAGTGGTGAGGTGAGGCACATTACTGTTTACACCTGGTCTTAACTTATATTTTAAAAGTGTCTTCTGTTACCACTTTTGTTCAGATTTCGTCTAGGCTCTCCACTCTTGTTTCGTCACAGTCTATGTTCGCGGGAGCATGAATGAAGCCAGTATGATGCTCATGGGTGAGTGGGAAAGGAAGCGAATGAAAAGGATCTGAATGGTTATGGTGAATTTGATTGTAATCTGTGTGTTTTGGTACAACAATGAAGTTGGAATCAATTGTTTTGGTTTGCTTTCTCAAAAAATGTCCCATAACACTTGCTTGGTCAGCTGGCAGTCTTTTGTGGCTGTTCAAATGCATTCAATCACATGAGCCTCTACACTATGAAATCAATCCGGTTGAATGTCTGTTCAGCTACTGCACCTCTGGAAGTGGTCAAAACTAGACAAGCTAAAATATTTGAGACCCTATTTACCCCTGTATTTAATGTCATCAAATTGTGACATCCATTGATGAACATGTATCATACCAAGTGTAAACAGGGTGTTAGTGTGAATGCCCCTTAATAGGTGTGTTAATTGATGTAATAGTAGTGAGAAAACCTACCTGTGAAATGGAGCACAAGACATATTTAGACCTAAGATGCAAACACATCTAAGTCTGTCTGAGATTTTTATTTTAAATAAGCATTTTTATCAGGCTCCTATGAAAACAACACTGGACATTTTTGAAAATAAGGCATTCAAATATGACTAATAACATTGTCTTTGCCATTAACATTGAAATTACTGAACCTAAACATAGGAGCCTGATAAAAATGTAAATTTTAAAGAAAAAATCTCAAGAGGTTTTGTATCTGAAGTCTTCATATATAGATAGTAATATCTTATTTATTATTTATAGTTTGTCTTCTTTTTCATTACAAATATCTAAGCATCTTAAATCAAGATACATTTACTTTTAGCTTAGTTACATTTAGTCTTAAGTAAAAAAAATCAACATTTTGTTAGTTTTTGCTTAAAACAAGAAAACATATCTGCCAATGGGACAGGAAAAAAAATCAACTTATTTTCCCTTTGAATGAAGAATATTATTTTTCTTACCCCATTGACAGGTATTATTTATTATTTTAAGTGGAAACTAACACTAGTGACCATGAACATTTGAAAAAGACAAGACAGTCTAAAAGTGGTTGGTTAAACAAAATGCAAACCGTATGCAGCTTGTTCTCATGACACTACCTTTGATTTGCAAAATTCAGGGTCCCAGTGCTGGGGGCTGGAATGGCTTTCCCTCGTTAGGGTCCACAGTTTTGTGCTTTACATCAGGGATCCACTGTGAGGTGTTCCGGCGGCTGGTTGCTAGGCGATGGTGGCCTGATTAAGGAGTCCATCGGTGGGCAGAGTTATCGCTAATTGACAGCTGCTAGCCCTGAGGGTTTTATTCCAACCCGGAGACCTCGGGATAATGGGAGGGCAGCGCTCCATCGCCCCCAATGTGAGAATCAGCTATGAGGGGGGCACGACTACTGATGCTGCCTCCACCTCCAAGGGAGTAGAGAGAGGGATCAGAGGTAGGATGACAGCCACAGAGAGAGAGGGAAATAGCGAGAAGTACGTAAACCGGTGGGAGGTTTATGCCCACAGTGCCAAATTTGCATTACCGCCCATCTTTCTCCATCTGGAGCTGCTCCCTGTAGCTTGCCAACCAACCCACTTCAAATAGGATAATCTTATTACAGTCCAGCCTGCAAAACTTGCATTAAAATCCAATTATTTTCAGTCACTTTCTGTGTGTGTACTGTTTTTATGAGGACAATGTGGTAAAGAATGATGTATTTTACTAGGTAATATATATATATATATATATATATATATATAAATGTTACATAATAATGATTGTTTGTTGTTATCGTTCTATAATTCTAGTTACTTTTAATCTTTTTTTATTTACTTAAATGACAACTAAATTGTGAGAGAGAATATTTTTTTTAGATAAAAGTTTGCTCAGTGTGTGCTTTTATAATCTACATATGCAAAAAAATGTATCACAGCATTAGACAGAGATACAAATGCTCATTTGAGTTATAGCACCTAATTGCTTCAATAAGAACATAGACATTTTTAAAAGATAATAGGGTTCCTGCATATTTCAAACCCATAATTTTGCTGCAAATGAATGGAACGCAATTACAACCATGTCATCTCTGCTTTAAGTAATCTGGATGACTGATTATTTTCATAGGAAACATAAATTGAATTACATCAGAGAAGCAGAGATGGCTCTGATGAGGCTACCCTGCCTCCATTGTAATTATCTTCATATTACTATGATTATTTGGAAGTGTGCAAATTGGATTATTCTCTTCTGTAAACCCTGGTGAGAGGTGATACTTTTTTCAACAGGTACTGTTTTCCATGAGCTGACATTCAGAAGAATTTTAACAAAAAAAAATGTTTAATTCCCTAAAATACTGGATCCATTATAGAAAATCCCAAATCACGTTTACATTCTTTTACCTTTGTTTCCATATTAAACTTCAGTGCTTATATAGAAATATCTAAAATCTGAAAGGAAAGCGTTTACACCTTTGACACTTGACTTATTGTATTATGGGTCCAAGTAGTAAAGCTGCTAGAGGCCTAAGGCTTATTGCCTTTTCAGCTTATTTGTGTTCTTTCTTTAAAATTTAAATGCTGAGTTTTGTTGGTCAGCAGTGAATTTGAAATGTCACACACATTCCCAGCTTATTTATTTGACAAACAAATCGGCTTTTCCATTCTATGATGTCATTGTTTTATTTTTTCTACTTTCTGGGTCTCTTTTTTAAGAACCGGTCAACGCTTTTGCTTCTTATAGCTGAATGGAATAGCTAAATGGACAAACATTTGTTATAATATATATATGACTAGAATCTTTGTCTAAGCTATTTTACAATTGCTGTATGATACTGTATGTTCCCCTATTCTCTATTGTCTTTAACTTCCTCATGTATACATTGGATTTACTCATTTCTGTTCTGCTTGGACCAGCTGTATTCCTGCTTGCAGCTATATTCCCCCCTCATTTAGTTCCAAACTCTGTGGTATTAAATCTTAATTTCATTTTAAAGGAGCAGTTCACCCCCCAAAAAAAAATATTTGCGGAAAATTCTCTCACCCTCGGGCCAAACAATTAAATAAAGTTTGTACATTAGTTTGTTTCTTCATTGAAACAGATTTGGAGAAATGTAGCATTACATCACTTGCTCACCAATGGATCCTCTGCAGTGAACGAGAGTCCAAATAGGTAATAAAAACCCCACAACAATCCAAAAGTAATCCACACGACTCCAATCCATCATTAAAATGCCATGTGATTCGAATAGCTGCAAAATCCATGTGTTTTTTAGACTTCTAACTATTGCTTCAAGCTAAAAGTTCTCTATCCATTATATTGCTTTCTCTAGAGGAAAATGTCTCATCTGAATCAGGAGAGAAATATTCACAGATCAAGCACTGTTTACAAGCGAAAACAGTCCAAAACTCTTCTAAAACAAATATGTTGCTGTATTTTGATGTGAGAGAGCAACAGGAAATGGAACTGTTTCACTGGACGAAGTGTTATTATGAATCATGGACTGATATTTTGGCCAGAAATGAGAGTTTAAAGTTGAAATACATTATTGATGGGATTATTTCTTACAAACACACAATTGTTTTGCTTCACAAGGCAGTAAGTGATTGAGTCTTGTGAATTAGACAGTGATGTATTGTATTATTGTAATGTTTCATCAGCTGTTTGGACTCTCATTCTGATGGCACCCATTCACTGCAGAGGATCAATTGGTGAGCAAGTGATTTAATGATACATTTGTAGCGTTAGATCTGTTCCAGTGAAGAAGCAAACTAATCTAGATCTTAAATGGCCTGAGGGTGAGTAAATGTTCTGCTAAATTAAATTTTGGGGTGAACTATTCCTTATGTTGCAAACTGTACATGGTTAAGTGAGAATCTTGCACGACCTGTAATTCTTTACCCAAAGAAATGTGGTAAGACCAGGAATTCACATTATCCACATCTGTTAACCATTACTTTTAGCCTCTGATGGACAAGTACTATTTGATGGTAGATATTATAAGGCGATTACTAATGAAAATGCGCTGTACCCAGACTATTGTCGGTCTAATCTGTTTAGCAGGAACTCTTGATAAAGTAACCACAACCAGTATTAACAAAACAACTTCTCTTCCAGTGGTAGGCCTGCCGTCACCCTCATCGCGAACACAAAGGACTGTTTTTTGATCAGCCGGCTATGTCTCATCCAGCTGACTTGATTGTAGTTGCTCATGGTTATACTTACTCCATTCCAATGCATTTCAGAAGAGTTTGCTTGGAGAAAGCTCTGCTACCTGTCACTACAATGGTTCCATTTCCAGGCCAAGTAAATCAATTGTGATGCTTTCGGAAGGCAGCAATAGTGAGAGAAAATGAATGTTGACATGGAAACCGAATACTGAAGTAAACCTCTTTCTTCAGATACTTTCTGAAAATGTATGCTTTTCTTTCAGGAATAACAGTCGCAATGTTTGAAATGCCTTTGAGGGGTCTGTGGAGCATGACATGCTCAGCTTTAATGACTTCTCATACTGACTAAAAGCAAACAACTTTTGAATACTAGCATGAGCGCTTGATACTAGCTGTGTTACAATGTTTTAGGTCTGTCTGTCTGTCTGTCTACTAATTTATCAAAATGTTTACTTATGATGAACAGTTTTAAAGATTCAAGATTTTATTCGTCACATACACAATTATACAGAATATAACCAGCAGTGAAATGTAAGTCAGGTCCGCTCCATGGACAGTGCAATTATATGTAACACAAACATAAGAGAATATACATAAATATAGGTATGGAAAAAAAATGAAGTAGAAAATAAAAAGTAAGAATAGAAAATAGAAAAGAATAAAATCTAAAATAAAATGTCCAATAAAATAATGTGCAGGACAGTATACTGTATACTTAATAAATAATAATATAAGCAGCAATGTGCAAGAAGAATGTACAAACATGTTGTACATGGTATATACATAGCAGCAATACATGGATGGTGGAGAATAATGAATATCTTACTGATTATTAAATGGAGTCATGTTGATGTTATGAGACTGAGTGTGAGTTTAGGAGCCTGATGGCCTGGGGGAATTCTCTCAGTTTTTGCCATCATGCTACGGAAGCGCTTGCCAGATGGTAGTAAAATAAAGAGGCGATTACCAGGGTGATTTGAGTCTTTGATGATTTTGAGGTAGATGTCCTGCAGAGAAGGGAGAGCAGACCCTGAGATGCGCTCAGCTAAGCGTACAACTCTCTGCAGGGCTTTGCAGTCCTGATTGGAGTCGCTTCCATACCACACTGAAATGCACTTAATACACTTTCTGTATTATTCTGTATTCTGTATTCACAGTTAATACACTTTCTATGGCCCCATAATAGAAAGTTTTCAGGATTGCTGGTGAGACCCTGAATTTCCTCAGCTGTCGCAGATGGTACAGCCTTTGCCTGGCTTTCTTAACCTGTGTTTGAATGTGTGTAGTCCAAGTCAGGTCTTCGGAGATGTTTACTCCAAGGTACTTGAAGCTGCTCACCCTCTCCACAGGGGTCCCACTGATCCTAAGAGGACACTGCTGTCTCTTCCTGAAGTCCACAATCAGCTGTTTAGTTTTGCTCACATTCAGAGAGAGACAGTTGTCCTGGCACCATGATGTAAGTCTCTCTACCTCATCCAAGTATGCGGTCTCATCATTGTTGGAAATGAGGCCCGGAACCACTGTATCATCAGAAAATTTGATAATAGAAGTGGAGCTGTGAGAGGACATGCAGTCGTGTGTGTAGAGAGAGTAGAGCAGGGGACTTAGGACACAACCCTGTGGGGCTCCTACGTTCAGGGTGATGGAGTTGGAGGTGAACTGGCCTACTTTCATCACTTTAGGTCTGCCGGTCAGGAAGTCTTGAATCCAGTCACAGAGTGAAGAGTTTAGGCCGATGTCTGAGAGTTTTAACGCTAGCTTGATTGGGACTATAGTATTGAAAGCTGAGCTATAGTCAATGAATAGCAGCCTTACATAGTTCCCATTGTTGCTGTCAATGTGTGTGAGGGAAGAGTGCAGGACGTGAGAGATGGCATCGTCAGTAGATCTATTTGGGCGATAGGCAAACTGAAGAGGGTCCAAAGTAGCAGGGATGAAGGAGCAAATGGGGTTCTTTACAACTCTCTCAAAAACCTTCATGACTATTGATGTGAGGGCAACTGGACGATAGTCATTCAGGCAAGAGGGTTTATTGTTCTTAGGCACAGGGATGATGACAGATTTTTTAAAGGGAGGCTGGAACCACAGAGGTAGCAAGGGACTCATTAAAGATTGAAGTAAACAAACCAGCAATCTGATCAGCACAGGACCTCAGGACACGGCCAGTAATCCCATCAGGTCCGGCTGCTTTCCTGACGTTCACTCCCTTTAGTTCCCTCCGAACCTCGTCCTCCGACACGGTGATTACATGATCATCGCTGCTCTGTCTGCTGCTTCCTGACGCGCTGATCGGCAGAGTCGCGCTGCCGCCATTGCATTCAAAGCGACTGTAGAAAGAGTCTAACTCATCGGCCAGCAACGGATCTGCTCTTACCTCTGCAGAGGATTTATTTCCAAAGGAACAGATGGTCCTCAGTCCCTGCCACATGCGTTGAGAGTCATTGAGCTGAAAATGAGACTCAATTATCTCCCTGTATCGGAGTTTAACGCGTCAGAAAGCATATGCTTTCTACTCGCTCTTGTTTCCCAACAAAAGACCGACGTTGTATGCGGCAGTGCATTGGTTAACAACAGCACGGATTGTTCTGTCCACCCACGGTTTCTGATTTGAGAATGTCCTTATAGTTACTGTTTCAGTAGCTTGCTCTGAACAGTGCTTGGCTATATCAATTAATTAACTCTTACTTAATTAACTCTGACTTGATTAATCCAGAATTGAGATAGATGTTACCTGCTGATTTGATGAGGCCTGTATCACTCTATACAACTGACCCAATCTTAATGGCAAAGAAGCGGGAAGATATGACATTAGCTGACCAGAGATAACTACCTTCCTCTCACTGATATAACACATGTGTGTTGTTTTAACCTGGAACAGGCATCTCAAATGCTGTGGCAAACATCTGGACTCACTTGAGCAAATCAAGAAAACCTCACTGGGAAGTTCACAGGAGCAACGTGATCAATTATTTAAATCAAAGTTAAAGGTTGAAATCAGATCCACATTGCATGAAGGGAAATGCAGATAGGATGATTTGACTGAGACGACACCAGATCAGATTTAAGGGGTGTGGCATACTACTCATACTAGAAATGCAGCATATAGAATGTGGTCATATGATTATGTTAATTATACAGCAAGGCCATTGGAATACTATATCCCACAACGCACTGTGCCTAACTCGACTTTCCATTTCATTAAAGGGATAGTTCACGCAAAAATGAAAATTATGTAATTAATTACTCGCCTACATGTCATTCCAAACCTGTCAGGCCTTTGTTCATCTTCAGAACACAAATTAAGATGTATTTTTGATGAAATCTGAGAGCTTTCTGACCCTGCATGGACATTAGATCGCAACGCAAACCAACATAACTACTTTATTCAACAATTTATTCTCTTCAGTGTCACAAATCAATCTTTACTTGATTAGCCTACTCAAAGTAAAAAAAGCACACAAACTCGTATTACAATGCAGAAAAAAAGACAGATTTATTTAAATTTGATATTATTTTTTCACTTATGTCATCATCATCACATAATGAGGTCATGTGACAATGTTCATGTTCATGTTTTTTTATTTTGTTTTAGGCGAGTAAATATGACATAATTTTCACCCTTGGATGAACCAAGTCTAAATCTTTATAGTTATTTCATATTATTATTTATCAAATTATGCAATGCTTAAGACTTAAAGACAATACTAAAGATGTTAGATATAAAGCATATGGGAATTGGCTGATCCAACCTGAAATATAAACTATTTGAATGCTACTTGAGCAAAACAAACACATTCATGGGACAGTTCATTTAAGATTTTGCTATGATTTGAAATATCTAATTTAAATGTGAGTGTGGCAAACTGTTTTTGAGGTATTTCCCATTCACAGAGATATGCTTTGGTCTTGGCCCAAAACAGCTTCCCAGAGGTATTGCAAATATGGCCACAGAGTGAACTGACTTTCCTTGAAAGGGATTTTGGCTATACTCAATCTTTATGTGTAAATGTAATGCATGCACTCAGCTTTTACAGATCTTGCATTTTTAATGAAGTTTTGACATGATGAAGTTGATACTTGCAGAATGATACCGTACGATTGACAGGAGAGAAGCTATGACCGGCCACCTGATGTGCATTCATTCCAAACGTCTGGCCCAGTTCACATCCGTCATAATTTAAACATGACCATCTCCGGCCAGAAACTCATTAGGATTATAGCAATCCCGAGAGAATGAATAGTAAAAATGACTTTAGATTCCATTAATCAGATCCTGTATTAAATTAGGGTGATATACTATTTTATCAGTTAAATAGGCGAACACATTGAACAAATGCTCAACCAGCAGCATTTGTGACAAAATGTTGGTTACTACAACATATTGTATGTTTGTTTTTTTTTTTGGGGGGGGGTAAAATATACGGTTACAGTGAGGCCCTTACAATGAGGTGTGGAGGTTATAAAAAGTCCAGCAGGTTCAGAGCGAGAAAACTAGAGATGTGGAGAGAGTAAGAGATAGAGAATGAAACTATATCACTTGCTTTCTCTGGCATTCTAACTTGAGGTGCAGCCAGTGTAGAAGCAGTTTCTGACCTTCTGACCCTGACCTCAGCGTAGCCTGGGATAGGATTAAATCAGGGCTGGATCTGGGCCAGTGCTTACCCATAACAAATACAGGCTGATAACATATCTTTTAATTACAGGCTCCTGCACCTTCATCAAATTCCTCTAACCAAGCCTCTGAGCCCAGAGGGGTCAGTGCTCCCTCATAACTCTATACATCAGGTCCGGGATAATATGATCGCGAGCAAGGTTGAGCAGGGAATTATACAAGCCTGTGACTGCACCAGCAGCTACGTTTGTCTGCTGGTTTATTGTGTCAGGAGGTGAAGTATCGTCCTTCTGTCAGCATCATGCAGCCTCTTGTAGTTCAAATTTGCTTGAGTCTACTAACAATGTCCAGTGGGCCAATATATACGAAAGGAGAAATCTGTATTTTTATTTAATTTTATCCTGAAATGCATGAATATTTCCATCAAATCTCAAATTACGTATAGTGTTTCATAACATCCTTTGAGGGAAATTATATGTTGATTAATCCTGAAATATAATGACCAACTCCTGTAAGGACAACATGTATTGTAAAGGCTAAATTCATAGCAAGTATTTTATGTTTTTCTTTTCGCACATTTTGACAATATTGTCTGGAAAATAAGGAGCAATATTTACCTTGACTCTTTTTTTTCTGTTTTCTGATACATCCAATGTCCTAAGCATTATTGTCATTAAGGTAATTTGATCGAATACATTGTAATAAAATCTAATCTAAATTAAAATGCTAAAATACACACAAACACACACACACAAATAAATCATATTTCGTTTTTATTTTTTATTTTTTTGAAGATCATACACCTCAGAAAGAAAGAAAGAAAGAAAGAAAGAAAGAAAGAAAGAAAGAAAGAAAGAAAGAAAGAAAGAAAGAAAGAAAGAAAGAAAGAAAGAAAGAAAGAAAGAAAGAAAGAAAGAAAGAAAGAAAAAAAGAAATGAAAATGTTGGCATAATTGACTAACATATTACATTTTTTATTTAAAATTATTTAAATAATTTTCACACAATGGTAACTGAAATGTAATTATTCTCAAACATTTAGCTTTTTTGCTTTTATTTTTTTATTCATATTTTTATGATAATTTTTATGTTTTGAAACTGAAAGTCTAAGGTTTAGGGGAATTGTACAACATGTACAATGTGACCTTCATATACAAAAACAACAGTTGAAAGCTTTTTAATAAAAACAAATTCCTGGAACACAAAAGTACCCAAAGCTTTGAAATAATGAGAGACGAAAAATGAGTTTATTTTTACCTACGTTTTGCACTCATTTCATATTAGGTAACGTAATAAATACAAAACCATGAGGTTGAATGCTTACTTTATGTCCAAACACAGGAAATGTGTACTATATCAAATGTTTTGTGCCAATGTGACTAAGGAATTTATCTCTCTCTCACTTCTTTCAGCCAAATTTGGCACAGTTCAGTGGGTACACCAAGCATACATCAAAATGACATTCATTCAAAAACATAATATTCATTGCAAACCCGTATACATTTAGGTAATGAGGCAATTTTCTCCCCACAGATGTGTGTTTTAATGGCTAGATGGCAGCTAGCACCGAGACCACATTAAAATGGTTTCGGGAGTCTTTGGAGTGCCTGCAGACAGTGAGGGATTTCACACCATTTTATGAAGAAGACTTTTACATTTCATGCCAAATAATGAATTCTAAAACAAAATCGCAAAAGAAAAAGATGAACCCGGAGAGAATCGTGGGGTGCATTTTAAACACCAGGCTCCAAAGCTTGCCTCAGGAATGTCAATTATAAAGGAACCTGTCACCATCCACGCTGATAAGGCTGGGGATTTAGATTTAACGCTTCAATCAGGAGAGACACCAGAATGTAGGCTTCCACACACACACACACACGTTTCTCCCTAGTTTTTTCATCATCATAGTTAATCAATACCTCCAGCACCAATCGATACTGTGAAGCTGGAGGACGATCATTATCCAACGATGGTTGAAAAGTAGTCTGCAAACTTCAAAAATAGAGAAGCAACATTGTTAGGAAGTAACTCCTGCACAGCCACACAGATCAATCAATCTCCAGAGAGGTTAACTACATAGAGGTGACCTGAGTCTACTGAGCAGCAGCCAATACACACACACACGCGCACACACACAAACTCTAGACCAGTCAGCAGAACAGGTGTGCATTTGACACCATAACAGAGCACCTGTCAATGCAGATGAAACACAATTAGACGGCGGCTCAAATTTTACGCTGTAATGATATTGAACTATTTCGACTCGGGTGACTAAGCGCAGTTGTGTCTTTGTAGGATAATGTTAACAAACAAATTGCTCCGCAAATATTTGCAAACAATACCAAAGGGGTCATACAGTAGACTTCTATGTATTCAACAATAATAAACAGTGAAGTGTTCAGGAAATTTAAAAGAAGAGATCGCCCAAAAATGTCAATTCTGTCATAATTTACTCACCCTCACCAGAGTTATTTTAGTATTATTTACATTTTTTGTTATTATTATTTTGAGTAATTGCTTTTAATTTTGTATTGCTTTAATTTCTGTTTTTATTTTTAAAGGGTTCATATAAAACAATTTCAACTTTTTAACTTTTGTTTGTGTGTAATGTAGCCGTGTGAGCATAAACAACATCTGAAAAGTTACAAAGTTCAATGCAAAGGAAGAAATGGTCTTTTAGAATCAGCATAGCATCGCCAACAAAAGAATAGAAAAATAGAAAAGAATCAGCATAGCATCGTAAGGGACTACAACAAAATAATTGTGGATTAGTGACATCATAAACCCAGATAAACCCCGCGAAAGGTGCCTGCTTTAGAGAAGAGGAAGAAAAACTAGGGGTGAGTAAAAATCTATTCATAACATGTCTTCAACGATTCTAAGGGTTCACAAGTTTCAAAATCAATGTTCAAAAGAGTTCTCAAACCTGCCATGCTGCGCTGCTTTAGAGAAGAGGAAGAAAAACTGTATTAGCTTTAATCTCGATAAAAATGTATATTAAAAGCTACACGCATAATAACAAACAAAAAATCTATTAATATACTGCAATCCTCTTCACTAATATATGAATCGGGCTTAAATTGATAAGCAATTAGACAACTGTTTACAATCTTCTAACGATTCTAATGGGTTCACAAGTTTCAAAATCAATGTTCAAAAGCAGTGGTTCTTAAACCTGTTCCTCATGTCCCCTGTTCTGCACACGCTCTGCTCTGTATCTGCTCTCTCTCTCTCTCTGTCTCTGACTCTCTCTCTCTCTCTCTCTCTCTCTCTCTCTCTCCTCTCTCTTCTCTCTCTCTCTCTCTAATCTCAGCACACTCTTTCGGTATCTGCCATGCACTCTCTTTAACTCTAACACTCAAACTAGACTACACCACACACTGCACTAACACAACAATCTATCTGCTACCACTGGATGCCTCTCATTCTGACATTGCTCCAGCTTATGTGTAATCTGCACCTCATATTATTGTGTGTCTATGTGTCATAATGTATAATGTGTCATACGGTGTATATGTGTGTTGATAACTGTAAGTATGTCTAATAATACACTGTTGTTCCACTGAGTATATGTATGTGATTTTCACTTTGTCATCTGTATAAGTCTGTAAGTATGTACTGTCTATAAAATTGTTTCTGCATGAACGCTCTGAATTTCACTCACCAAGGCACATTCTGTGGTGAGTGACAATAAAAGTGATTTTTATTTTATTTGATTGATTGACGTATAAACAGTGAAATAAAGTTTTTTATTTATTAAAATTCATCAGATTCCAGCTTTAGTTTTATTTATTTGATTTCTAGTTAGTAATTTTAGAGCTGTGGAAAATGAAAATTAGAAAGATTGCCTTGGCAACTAAATGAAGGTCTTAAATCGAATCTCTATTTATATTTTATTTAATTTCAAAAACTTTTTTAATTTAGTTAATGATAATAACCCTAATTGAGAAGAAAACCCTCAAACCATGACAGTAAAAGCCATAAAGCATCCTTGCACAGGTTCTGCGCGATCCTCATTTAAATTTCAGTATGTGAAATAAACAGTTGAGATTTGAGAGATTTATTAGCGATTTACAGCTCTTTGTCTCTTTCTCAAACAAACCTGCCAACAAGATCTTATAAGTAATAATATTTGTAGGGAACTTGTTTTGTGAAATTACACCACAAAATGTGCATTGCACTGAGAATACTAACTGAGCCAAACCTTGCTTAGCTTCTGAGATCACATGAGATCAACCCATGGTTGTATGGCTGTTTCTGTTGAACTAATTTGGTAAAATAATTAGCATAAGAAGTGAACAAGAAATGTACTTGGTATTTTTGACATCTCAACTCAGTCTATCTCAACCCATTTTTCAGTATAACTTTAACTATCAAGTTATTATGTGCCTAGTTGTTTATCATTTCCATAAGTGATAAACAACTAGGCAAATTATGGCCATGAAATAACATATTCTTGTATCGCTCCAGTAAATAATGAGGTGATGATGTGACGTCATTGCAAATATACTAAACACGGCAGGAAAGAAAAAGCCAGGACAAGTAATTTGGTTCTTCGATTACCACGCAGCCCCAGAGAAAATAAATTAGCTGCCCATGCGTTCATTTGTTTAGAGATATGTGAGGGTTATGTTGAAATGACCTGCCTAATTACAGTCTGAATATGTATCTATCTCTACACTGTGTGTTCATAGTATAAGTTTCCTCTTGTTTTCCAAGCTCCTCAAGTTAGGATTTCACATTCATTTCCACGGGTGACCTTTTATATGAAATGCAACATTAGTCTTGTGCTCTGTGGCTTGTCCGCTGTGGACAGAGACTAATGTGATGCTTGACCCTCACACTGACCCTCTGCCGGCCACTGCAATCAACTCCACATGCCTCACACGGCTTTGTCCTTTATGGTCAACATACATGATGCATAGATGTAGTTATTACTGTACACCGGTTTTGTCTTCTGTCCTGTTGCTTCAGGTGCTACGGTGATGGATTTGGTATTAGAAGGTGCAGATATTATTGTTTTGTATTAATATTTCATAGAATATCTGTGGAACACAAAAAGCCCCGTTGCTACAAGTACTAAAATCCTCATTATACTCACAAATCCCCTTGTTATATTCAAATTACTGCGTTTTCAGACAATGCTGCTAAACCACAGAAAATGAAACCATTTTGAAGCAGAAACCGTGAGTGACAGGTCAAATAGGCTGTCATATTAGCATCCTAATGTTGCTCATTGTCAGGTGCTGTTCGTGTCCACACTTCAACAGCTGACTAATAAAGGGCCGGGCTCTTGTTACCTAACAAGCTAGCCTTTAGAACCTAATTGCTTTCGGTTCAATAGCTTAAAATGTAATTAATTACTGGAGCAGATTGTAATGGAGGTTAAGGTGGCATTTTTGCCAAGCTAATGAGATGGTGTGCACAGCCAAAGCAGATGTGATGGGGTAATGGTGGCCCTGAATACAATTAATCTAGGGCCCTATTTACAGTGCTATTTAAAATAAGTGGAGGACCCTTCCAAGGAGTATTCATACCAGAAACACTATTAACACTCAAGGGAGGTAACTTTAGAGTTTCCGCCAAAATACCATAGTTACTAAAGTTATTATGACTACAAGAAATCTGTGGTAGGCCTATTTGCCGCAACTGTCATAAAATTGATGGATGGATGGATGGATGGATGGATGGATGGATGGATGGATGGATGGATGGATGGATGGATGGAAAGATAGATGTGGTGCATTCAAGTCCACCTAGATTTTCGTATTTGCATGTCGTAAGGACAACCTTGTAGATAGAGTATGTGTGTTTTTGCTTTATGCAATTTATTCAGGTGCTGTAAACTAAATTGTTTTATATTCTATTGCAACTATACAATTGTATCAAGAGTCTGTACATGCAATTTATTTAACTCTATTGTAACTGAAACAAAATCAACAATATTCGTATAGACACTTCATCCATTGCATCCGCCAAATTTCCTCCATAGTTACAATATCCACCTTAATTACAACTTTGTGACCACCTTCATGTGTGTTCAACCCCTAAATATAAAGGGGGAGTTCATATGATTTGTGAAAACCTAACCCCGCCCCTAAACCTAATCGTCACAGAAATCGAACAAAATTGCACTTGTGAGATCGTACTAATTCGTATGAATTAGCTGTCACATAACATTTTTACGAATTGGCAATGAGATAGCGTTGGACATGACTTGAATGCATCAGCAGATAGATAGATAATTAGACAGACATTCAAGTCAAATAGACAGTTTGTAATGCACAGGAAAGAAGGGGAATCTTCAGGACAGGAAGGACATGCTGTGTATGTGTGTGACTTTGGGGAAGATTAGACTACACCTTTAAACAAGGATCGAGATAGTCTTTCAAGAGGAGGGGAAATGGCCTGGCTCAGCAGTTTGTTTTCATGGGGCTTTGAGAGCTTCCTCTGGTTGGTTCAGGTTGCCTAGCTCTCAGGCAGCAGAAGCGGCTCATTGTCTCATCCTCACAAAAGGAAGATCACAATGATCGACAGAGCAGTTAGTCATTGGAGATTTATTGACAGTGTCACAATCCCCTTGGCCAGGAGCCGCTGTGACCAATGGAGATACAAATGTCCAGTCAGACATACATCATTCTGAAAAATATGTATAATGGACATATTAAATGTTCAGTTTCAATACTATCACTTACATGAGGTACAGTAACAATGACTTTGTTTAAAAAAAATAATTTTTTGTTTACAACAGGTGCAGATTTGTGTCATGCCAGATCCATTACGCTTTTCAGTTCAGGGATGATATTCACCTGATGGTGAGCTCTAAAAAGGTAAGGAGGACCTGTTGAACCTCCTTTTACCCCATCGCATTTCAGGCCTTTTGGGCAGATCTCTTAGGATTTAACTGGGTCTTCAAACCAAATAAGAACAAAGGAGCTGGCAGGCCTTGATCTTGATTTAAACTAAGGTTTGATCAAAGACAGGTGTCTTAGGTCCCATCCTGAGGGCCTGAAATGTGCTCTTCCCCAGTCTGCAGAGCAGAGGTCACCTCCAGTCCTCATTGAGGATTAGGGAAGAGAGACAGCGAGAGAAAGGTTTCACCTGTCTTTCTGCTCTCATGCAGCGAGTTATATAACAGCTAACTAGGAACTCTTTTTTCTTTTCGTTTTTTTCAGTTCTTCACTTAGCTATTTTGTAGAAGTTCTTTTGGATCTACAGCTTAAAATATTGGTTTCTGGATTCATTAAAGCACCTGCAGATGAATGGTTTTCTTAACAGCAACAGGATGCTCTTTAGAAAGGTTCAATTAGAGCCTTTATTTTTTTTATTACAGCACTGCCACTTATCACTTTTTGTAAAACAGAGGTTTGAAATATTCTAGAATGGAACTTCCTGTTTGCAATATAACTAAATTTGCATTTCCTGAAGGAAATGCCAGCACTTGAAAGGCAGCAAGTCGAATAGTGTTAAATACATGCATGTAAAAAAAGACCGATCACAATCACGGTATGTGAATATACATGAGAAAAAGAGCAAGTTGATATGATTCTTTAGGGTCTTAATAAAAGGTCTGTAACATACTGCGATTAAAATTTATCAATGGCAGTGTAAAAAAACACTTTATTTACCCTGTCAAAATCAGCTCTGTCTTCAGCACGCTCTTCTAGTCCATGTTTCTTTAAATCCTAGTGAGCTCTGCTGACTCACTCAGGGCGGGTCTAAGGTAAGACGGTCTTGTCAATTAACTATCGTGAGAGCGGTCTGTACAGAACTACGTAATTCTGACAGAAATCTCAGAACAGCTTGATTTGAGAAAGAGGATTTTAAATTAGGGGTTTAAAAAAAAACACTGGGTGGATTTTTATTATTATAGGATGAATGTGTACACACACTTCCAATCCCCTATGCATGTTTTCTATTAGTTTAAACTGTAATTTAATTACTGTGATGACAGCTTATTTTGTAGCAGCTGTTACTTCGGTCTTCAGTGTCACTCCAAGTTAACCTTTATATGGTAAATGTACCACATTATGTCACAAAAAATGTTCACATGTTCCCTCTACATTTCTGGGCAAGTTTGGGGAAAATTAAAACTTTTTTTTAAAACGCAAAAGATTTTACCAAAAAAAGAAATATAACTATAAAAAAGAAAAACAGCAAAAACATTCAAATAAAAATGCAATGCATTATGTTGCTATTCATTTAATAATTGCTGGCAGTGTAGTCTATTGAGGTTCTGCATTGGCAGGCGCTGTAGAACTAGTTGTTAAGCTTTGCACACATGGCGCATCCTTCGAGGGAGAAAAGCTAGTCGAGACTCTGGCCAAACAAGCCTAAGGGCCTTTGCTCTGCAGCCAAATTAGATTAAAAACAACTTGTCTCTGCCGCAAATGAAAAAAGGGGAAGCAGTTGACTGTGTCAGGCCGAGGAGAGGCAATTCCTTTTGAGAAATATAGACGCACGCTTTCTCCTGCATATTCAAATATGAGCTCCCACATAAACAGGTTGGCTTTCCTCTCACACACACACTCCTTCTCAGCAGCCATCTCTCTTTACTTCTGAAGCTGACATTCCTGGCAGGCAGGGAGCTTTGAAGTGGGCAGTGTGTGAAAGGGCTCCCGTTACAAGGCCGAGCCCTGAGAAAGAGGATCCGTCTGGCGGTGGAGGACAACACTGGCTCAAGGGTTAATCAGCAGTCCAGCACACTACACACTCTGTCCTCTGCTCACAGCTGTAACAAGACTCTGTATTTGGGGGTTAAGAAAGACCGAACGGTCAGAGCTTTGAAGCTGAGTGGCAGCCGTGGATTGGACCAGAAGATGAGAAGGCTTTTCCCTCATAGCTGTCTGTGTCTCACACGCATACATAAACATACATTGGGTCAAAGGCTGTGTAGTGTTATTGCGTGTGTATGTACACGTGCTTTTGTGCATGCGTGTGTTATTAAAAGAGCCTGAGTAATCTTTCTCTAACCTTTTCCATCCCCGACCTCAAGAGCAGATCATCAGCCCCCCTGTGGCTTTTTCTTCCCAAGACACTTTAAGTTACCTTTAAGATAAGATTTGAACACAAAACATGACAGTATTAGAGTTATAATGCATTTGTATGGACCTTAAACACTACCCAGTCATGTTTCCGTCATTTTGTATCATTTAATGTGTTTAGTGTGAATTTTTTGACACGTGGGCTGTTCGCACATGACCACTAAATCGAAAAATGACATTCAGTTTATACAGAAACACATACAATTTATACAGGCTGTATTTTTAGAAACACCAAATGATACATGATTTAATTTGACTTTATAATTGTAGTTAATTCATTTTAATATTTATTTAAATATAAAAAGAAAATATGAAATAGTTAAATAAAAATATAATTTTTAATGTGATTAAGTAAAAAAAAAAACATTTATTTCGTATAGTTCACATCTATAACATATTCATATAGATGTGACATATCGCTCGAGAATTAGTTATACTTTTAATATCTTTATCTTTAATATCTTACAATGTTGTTTCATGCATTCACTCGCAAGTCATACGTTGCTAAACAGCTCAAATTAAAAGGAAAAATGATTGTAAATAAAATCTCAAAAATATTAATAAACATGCAAATCAACATAAATTAAACATGAGTCGTGCTTCAATTCATAGGATACATATATATATATATATATATATATATATGTTGAAAATCACTTGGCATGACAAAATGTGAGCAAAAAGGAACACCCTGCAATATCATCAATGCAAATAAATAATATAATAAATGTAATATAATTTTAATTTAAAAAATATATGCACAATTATAATACATGTGTATTTAAATTAATTATTTCATAATACATTTTGATTAATATAATTTACCATATTCGAAACCCCCAAATTCAGTTATAAATATATACAAATTAAATCGTTTTATATAAAAATTATTTGGTTATATTTGATAAACACACATGCTTCCTGTGATTTGGAGTCTCATAGATCACCCAAGAAATCCCAGATACTGTCATTATTTACTCACCCTCATGTCATTCCAAACTTGCATGATTTTTTTTTTCTGTGGAAAACAAAATAAGATATTTTGGAAAATGCGTCAGTGTTTTTTTTTGTTTTTTTTTGGTGCTCAAACTGAAAGGCAGTGTGGTACAATGTTGTTTTGGACACTATACCTTTCATTGTATAGACAAAACTACCCAAACATCGGGTTGTTACATTTGACCCAGGGGCTGGGTAACACAAAAACTAACCAAACACTGAAAAAATAACCAACAAAAATGACCCAAAAGGCTCAACATAGCATTTGGGTTAAAAAAAATAACCCAGGATTTTTTAGAGTGCAGGCACAGTAAGAGAATTGTAACAAGCCCATATAAAAACCAAGCTCTGAAGATCTTATGAGGCCTTTCCTGTCTCCGTGCAAGGGCTTTTACACACAGCACAATACACACCTGAAGCCCCCCAGAGTTGCAAACCCTACGCGGGACGAAAGATGCCCACATCAACAGCACGGTTGGCTAATGGCAATCTCATACTGACATGGAGCCATTATTCTGAAATTATGAAACCATTAGCGCTGTTCAGCCAGCATGGCCAACATGCATGTTCACATACAAATAGCTTTTATTTTCACTCTACGCTTGGATAACAGAGAGGTGGCGGTTTGAATTTTCCTAATAACACAATGAAAAGAGATTTAAATAGGGAGTGATGAAATGTTAAAGGGACCACAACACTGCGGCTGAAAACACATTTAGGAATAAATTACAAATTTCATGCCTCGGCCGCGTTCTTTATCAAAACTCACACAAAGGCTATCAGAGGACAGCAGTAATGACATAAATATTCATGAGTGTGCTCACCTCAGAATAACAAGTATATGTGTTTTCTTAATTATGTCCCCAGTTAACTTTGATAATTCTGCTTTTGTGCTGAAACTGCAGAGGAAGTTTGGAAATGGCGATGAATTATCATGGAGGAGACAAAAAAATACCTTTTTGTTTGTTTCATTCATAACATCATACAAACATTTTGTTATGCAGGTATAATTTTAATGAGAGGCTTCTGGTATTGAAGTAAATGCTTTGTTTATAGACATGAATTTATTTGTTTGTTTGTGTGTTTGTCATTCCTTGGATTTCCCAAGCCGCACTATGCCACACTGATCTAAGCAAACTCAACATATTCTCAGTAAACTCTTCCTAAATCCACACATAAATCCGTACTGGGAAATTACAGCAAATATCTCTTTGGGAAATACGGTAAGTTAAGTGTTATTGTATCATCCCATAATTCACAGATGATTCCAGAATACACGGGTTACATTAATCATGGGCAAAACATGCCAAGGTAGTTCATTTTGCATCGTCAATGACCTGTGAGAGTTAGTGGAAAGGTTTCTGGCAGCCATACAAACATCGTCTCCAGTTCCTCAATGCTGCCAAGACTAATACTCCTAGTGTGTGTAGATGCAGCCTCTCTTTTTGACATACACAAGATATTTGATATGTGAACTTGTCATAGAACTTCTGTGACCTAAAACATACAGTATATCTCACCAGTCACCAGTAACATCTGACCATGAACAGCCTAGTGGGCAGCAATCGACAAAACAACTGAAAACAGGCTGCAGGGTTAGTTAACCCAAAAATAACAATTGTGACCCTGGACCACAAAACCAGTCATAAGTAGCACGGTATATTTGTAGCAATAGCCAAAATTACACTGTATGGGTCAAAATTATCGATTTTTCTTTTATGCCAAAAATCATTAGGATATTAAGAAAAGATCATGTTCTATGAAGATATTTAGTAAATTTCCTCCTGTAAATATAATTAACCTTAAATTTTGATTAGTAATATGGATTGCTAAGGACTTCATTTGGAAAGCTTTAAAGCCAATTTTCTCAATATTTGATTTTTTTGCACCCTCAGATTGTACTTCGGCCAAATATTGTCCTATCCTAACAAAACATACATCAAAGGAAATCGTATTTATTCTTCTTTTAGATGATGTATAAATCTCAATATCGATAAATTGACCCTTTTGACTGGTTTTGTGGCCCAGGGTCACAATAATGTTGTCACTTACTCACCGTTATGTAGTTTCAAACCTGTATGACTTACTTTCTTGTGTGGAAATCAGTTATCTAATGTTTTTTAAGAGATTTCTTGGCATACAGTCATGTTGGTCTCAGGGGTCCTCTCTTTGATGTAATTTCCTGTTTTGTTGTTGTTGTTGTTGTTTTTCTGCATGTTGTTTGCTACATTGACTTTGGTTTTCTGGTTTTACAATTTTTTTAAATAATAATTAGCAGTGAAGCAGTTTTATTTAAAAAATCATTCTTATAATGAAGTTTTTTTCCTTCATTATAACATCATGCAAAATAATATCGCCCTGATATTTTTGACTTGCCATATCAAAGTATCAAAATGAATTTTAGTTTAGAAATGAAAAATATAATCTTTATATAAGTGGTGTATACAAATCATTTTAATGTATGGATAAACGTTTTTTTTATTTATTTATTTATTTATTTGGTCCCAATTTACATTAGGTGGCCTTAACTACTATGTACTTACATTTAAATTGATCATTTGATACAATGCACTTATTGTGTACATACATGTCTTTACATTATACGTATATAAAAAAATACCTGCATGCAATTACATCTGTATTTAATTTCTGTAATTACATTTATAACTACACTGCTGACCCATTCCTTACTGCTTAACCCATCCTTAACCTACCCATACCACCAAACCTGTCCCAACCTTACCCGTATCCCACCTCAATTGCAGCAAAAATGTTTTGCAAATGCAATACAATGTGAACACAATAAGTACACTGTACTTGAATGTAAGAACATAGTAGTTAAGGGCACCTAATATAACATGGGGCCATTTATTTTATAATGCAAACGTTCTATGTAAGAAATAAAATTACAGTAAACATGTTTAGAATGGCATAAGGGTGAGCAAATGATTATTGAAAGTGTGTTATTGAGTCAGCTGTCTATCTGTACTGTCCAATTGCCGATCTAATCGCTCATCGAACATTGATGTGGCTATTTTCTGAGAACGCCATAGATGCACACATTCGTAACGCATTGGCAGCACAATACACACCATGCATCGTCAATTGCATGCTCCCTGTAGGCCTTCAAAATCCCAGCTGAATCCCAGCAAGAGTCGCGTTCTAAGATATTGATCGGCAGTAATCTGTTTTCCTGGTGTGGGTGGTGGGAGAGAAGGCCGGCCTGCGAGTGGGGTCAGCGAGGCCAGATTCCCTCTCTGACCGGGCAAGAGCCATGCCACATTGATAAATGAGCATCATGACTACCGTATCACTCCGAGCGCATTAGCACACACGACTGCAATTCGCATTAAGCCATCCAACACGTTTGGCTCTTGCAGTTGTTTACCCGCTGTGATGTATTTGATGGCGGTAAATGAACAGTTACAGTGTGTGTTGCGTGGCGAGAAACATTCAGTGACCCGCTGTCCCTGTGGGAATGCTAGCACGCGCTGCCTTTTTTGTTTACAAAGTTGTTTGAATATTAAGCAGGGCCATTTTTCCAGTCATAATGAAGCAACAATGCATAGCCCCACATCTGCACATTTACATATTACACTGTAATTTAGCCTCAGCTCTTAATTTCCTGCCTCATGCGAGCCGAGAGCGCGGTGGGCACTGATTTGCATAAGCTGCAAGGACGACCGGGGGGAACGTGTGGCTCTGTGCGGCGCTGTTTGTTTACCAATCATTTGCATTGCATGTAAACAGCATCAGAGTAATGGTCTGGAGCCTCGCGCGCTGCCAGTTGTCCGTGCGCTCAAAGATGGGAGATGCAAAGCGGCAGCACTACAGATGGAGTTAGCGGATCCGTAAATCTGCATCATCTCCCTAGGAGCTGTTGTAAACATGGAAAACATGGGAACTTGTGTATGGATTTCAGGTCCAGAGCTCCATGTCGAGGCTCCAAACGAATGTAGCCTACAATATGCCACTTTTTGCTCTCATAATGTGTCAGACGGCTCCAACTGTGTTCAGCAGACAGACAGTGATCAATACATTTAATCAGCACAGCCGCTGTCACACACCATCAGAGCGTGATAATGCTGTAGGCATCTTTATGAGGCACAGAACACATGCATACACACAGAGAGGGGCTTCAACGGTCCACTGAAAATTTGAACGAAGCCTCAGTGGGTTTTAGTGAATCATAGTAAATCAAGATTAAAATGCTTGGGAGGTCGTTTTTCAAAAGAGAAATTTGAGTATTGGTAAGGAGGATTATTTCTGGCAAAATCCCTACTGTTAGACCAAGCTCACTACATTCTCATGCAGAAGCAGAGAGCTGAGCTGATTGCTGCTGTATGAGAGTAAATGTGTGACATGATAACCGAAATTGAGACATAAATCAGTTTGTAGTTTCTGTGTGAGAAGAAATAAACATGGAGCACTAAGGTGACAGTATTACAGATTTAGTCTTATATATATATATATATAAGGTCACTTCAAAAGTGATTTGGTACTATTTTTTAGTACCTGAATTGTTATTGCAGGTGTATTTTTCAAATGTATTTTCAAATGGGTTCAGATTTTATTGTTTTACCCACAATATAAATCTTAAAATATGGGAATCCATAATACAAATAATGATTACTATGTTTAAAAATAATCAAAGCATAATATGAAATACTCATGAATCATTTTAATATTTATTGTATGAAAGTGATTTACACTGCCGATGAAAAGTTTTCAAACTTTTTATATTGTAGTTTTCTAGCATTTTCTATAGTAATGTCAGTTAAAATGTAATTTATTCCTGTGATGCAAAGTTGAATTTTTAGCAGTCATTACTCCAGTCTTAAGTGTCACATGATCCTTCAGAAGTCATTCTAATACATATCTTTCACTTTTGGTCAATTTAATGCATCCTTGCTGAATAAAATTACTGTTTTCTCACTGCCTCCAAGGATGTTTGTATCAAGGAGACAACAATGCCAATGGAAAGCTTAAGATCAAAAACAGATGTATATGATGGGATTTGTGAAGAAAACAAAGAAAAATAAAGGTCACTTGCAAAAATTATTTTTGTATGCCATTTCCAAAGAAATAATAATTCAGTAAAATATTAAAAAATGTGAATAATTATGTATTTAGGATCCCCCCAAAAAATGCTACAAAAAAAATCCAAAAGTAATTTTCATCAAACTGTGGCATTTGTATATTTACTGTTCAAAATTATAAGTGGACACTAGCGAGAGTGTAAGAAGAGTACATAGAAGAAAAATGCACATAGTTGAAGAAACACCCAGTAATCAATGGACACATGAACTATAAATTATTTTATTTCAGACTGAGGAGAGTAGTTGTGCAGCATGACAGAAACTGAATGTCAACTGAATGTACATCTCGCTGTGAAGCATCACATTTATTTTTTGAAGCGTTAACGGATTTGATGATTATAATGGGAAGGACCAATTTTTGTACCATATAGTTTTGTTTTGACATTATTGGTTTGACACCAGCTCATATAAAGTGCTGTTTTTTTTCCTCAGTGGAAATGTGGCACCATCTCCGTTTCAGCGAAACAGAGTTCTTTACTCACACAGATACTGAAGTTTTTTTCATATTAGCATATAGGCCTACCTGATCCCATACACATGCATTTCTTTGTTTCTTGCTCTTTCCCTCCTGCTGCATCTCACACAAACACAGACACACGACGGCGGCCCATACTTTAAAAAAAATGGCTCTCATTTCCTTGGACAGGCCTGTGTGTCCACTCCCCCAGATCTCTGCTGCACTTCCATTTCATGGTGCATGGCCCCGGCGTGTGATTATTCCACTCTCTCAGGTACAGGGGGAGTTAATGTCTGAGGAAACTGATGTCCCTGTCAGATGCCTGCCTCTCCTCCCCACACGACCTCCCACCCCTCCCCGTGTGGAGCTTGTCACCGCACATGCTGCTGCATCGCCAATGTGACAGTACCCCCTCACAAATAAACGCATCCGCTCACGCGTGGTCCCTCCTAACTATCAATTCTACACATAAGCGAACAGAGAACCGAGAAGCATATCCCACCAGCCCTTGATCCCCTGGCCTGCATTTACATCCACTCCATGAAGTATCAGCTGGTTAGACGCAGCTGAAACCGTACGTATACGCCTGTAAACATAAGCCTGCCATAAACATAACGTAAACAACCACAGCTGCCATCTTCCTGACAAAGACGCAAGATAACCAGCAGTTATCAGATGAAATCATTCTGTGCAAAAGTAAGTGCTTTTAGATGTCTACTTGACAGGAAGAGAACAATGTTGAGGCTTCATTGTATATGTATATTGTTGGTTTGTGCTCTACTGAATCCCTTTCCCTGCTACAAAGCTTCTGGATCCAAATTTTCATTCTCCTTCACCTTCATATACATTGCCTGTTTTAATGAGATAATTAAGCAATATCACACAAGCAAGAGTGTTGTTGTTTAACCTCGCCAGACTAATATTCAAACCAGCAGCAGCTGCGACTGTGATATTGCTTTTATACAAAAGTTTCCTTGTCTGTTTTTTGGCCATGGTAACACAGCTGCAGAATATGTTTGTCAATCCTGTATTTGAGTCCTTAATAATATGATTACATGCATATGTTCATACGTTTTCCCACATGGTGGCAACACTGTCCCGGGCCGCTGTTTCACAGAAGAAAACAAAACTAAAGGACAGAACAACAATAACAAAGAAGTGGAGACTACAACAACAACAGACACACCCTCTGACAAGCGCGTGCGAGTGAGAGGGTATGAGACAGCTCAGCTTTGGTTTAAAAAAGTTCAAAAACATTTGTTATCAGTCATAACTTAACTGGACATGGATGAAGTTTTCTAGTGTGCATGTGTCAAGCGACCACGTTCACACACAAAATCAAATGGAGTATACTTTGAAAGGCTATGCGTTCGACTGTACGCATACGCTAGTGTTCGCATACAGAAACAAAGTATACTTAAGGCCTTTAGCGTGCCGTGACTTTTCTGGAGGCATTGAGATGAATGGGGGAAAGTCACGTGAGAGGAGGCAATGCCTCAATTGATCTATAATTGGATATGATCGGTCATGATTGAATGTGATTGGTTCATGGCCTCTTGTTTTCCGTGCGAGCTCTCGGTCTGAATGAAGAAAATTATGGCGTTATTAACTAATTATGAAGTACTGTAAGTAAGCAACTCTCCCACTTAGATATCGCTTTGTGTCATATCACAATTAAACATAAAATAGCTTGAAAACGTGATGACTGTCAGTTTTTTAGTGAGCATTCAGCTTGATAAAATGAAAGATGTATCTTCGTGTTTGTGTCAGGGCTTTAATTAAGATGACCTGAAAATAAGTTGACTATTAAAAAGAAAAGCAGAACATCAGTTCATAAATAAAAAAAACGGAATGTCTATTTACAAGTGCAAATAGGCCGCCTTGTTGGCAGAGGTTACACTAACTCCGCCCACCAACGCGTGATTACAAAGCATTAGAGAAGACCATCGTTCAATTACAGCTCTAGTGGTGCATGTGGAGAAGTACATGTTGAAGTCGTTTTTGACGCGATCGATCGGGGTTCGAATCTGCCTTTTGTCACACTTTTTTTCTAACCTTTTCAAATCAGATATCACGTTGGAAAGGTATGTATTTTCAGTAATAATGAAGGAAATAATCTTAAAGTTCAACTTAAAGTATTGGGTAGGGTTAGAGTAGGTGTAAGGAGGGATTTATTGTCCCAATAAGGTGACATCCATTTAATAATTTGAATTAAAATTGACTAATTTAGTAATTTCCATGAGTACAAATCTTAATTCTTTCAAGCATATAATGATATTCTAGGGCAATTGTGTGCTTCTAATTTTATAGCAACAGTTTGGACAGGAAACCTTTCTATTCTAACATGACAATGCCTCTGTGTATAAGGCAAGGATCAAAGAGAAATGATGATTCAGTCAGTGTGGAAGAACTTGACTGGTCTGCAGAAAGACAGTCCTAATCCCAGCTGAACACCTCTGGTTCAAATTTAAATGCAGACCTTGAACCAAAAATTAATCATCAAACACCAATGACTTACGTATGGGTACAGTCATTTTAGACACTTCCAAAACTCTTGCAACAAAGATGGAAATACAATTTTTAAACACATTATGTTTCCATCTTTGTTGTCATAGTTTTGGAAGTGCCTTTTTCTGTTCCAATGAAGTGGGTGTCCCAGTACTTTTTCCATATAGTGTATGTACAAGTAATTGGTGTTTGGTGATGAGTTTTTGGCTCAACATAGTCAAACTTGTTCACTTGAAGGGGGTGTCCCAATACTTTTGGCAACATAGTGTATGTTTAATTACACTGTATGTCATTTGAATGTTTTAGATCTAGTCTTCCACTGGGACTTCTCGTGTGGTCTGTTGGTTAATGAAGATTTGACAGGTGAACTTGCGCCTCGATTTGACTCTTTGACTTGCATCAAATGTGATAAGACGCTCTAGTTTTATGGACATCACAGTCTTTGATATCAGGCTACTTTAGTCACAATCACTATGGTTACAGATGATAGTCACAAACAGAATACGGGCTAGATTCCCATTGCACATGTTCAAGTAACTACTGTAAGCTACTGTGCATATTACAGTGTATATTACTGTTATATATTACCTATATACAGTATATAGGACACACATTCATAAGTAAATGCAGTTGTCAGTCCCACACCTTGACAGAGTGAATGTAGCAATCTTTTTTCAATGACTATAGTTACAAATTAAACCACAACTGAATGATGTTTTGAGTCTCTGAGCAACATGCTTTCCTGTATAATGTATTCTTTTCAAACAAGTTAGTTGAGTGTAAACTTCAGAGAAAGACATTGGCTTGTTTGGTCTCTGAGTTAATTACTGTTTTTAATGAATAGGTTGAGTGAATAATTAAATGATTCATTTATAAAAACTGATTGTCTCTTGTTTCATTACTAAACATTTATTGAGTAAGTTATTCAGAAGACAGTCACTTGTCGCCACATACACTGAAAAGTCCCAGTTGTTTTTGCACTTTATACCAGCACTTTTGGAATGTCACACATCCAATACAATTTGAGGAACCAGAAGTAACTGTTGTACATGTTTTTATAAACATACAGTACATTGAGTGCCTGGACATTTATGAAAACAAACAGTATAGGCCTGCAAAATCAGGCATGTTGTTCCATTTTTTGAACAATTCAATTATTTTATTTCTTTAAGGCTTTGACTGATGTCATCTGCTTCTCCCAGAGTCAGAATAAAAATGTAACTTCACCACAGAAGCATATATGTATTTTTGAATGCCGTGAGCATGTTTCTACAGAGGGTCTTTTCCAAGTGTTCCAGTGCATCGCTCTTTTGGAACACATAGGACATATGATTTTCTCACAATCAGAGCCTAGAACTCATCTATAATTAACCTACATATCATTGTATTGCCGTGCAAGCCTTTCTTTTGCAGACTTGGACTCCCCAGTGCTTTTCCCTTTGCCTTTTTATAAACTTTCTCTTTCTTCACTATCTGATGACATTTGGGAGTCTCTCTGCTGTGGTGATTAAGTGGAGCTTGGATTGCATAGGTTGGTCCAGCGGGGGAACCTTGGCAAGAGTCATTATCCAATGTTTTCCTGATTGAGTCATGCAATGTAAAGACACCAGCTTTCTCCACTGATCCACTTCAGTCTGTTCTCTCAGTCCTGCTGTTTTTCAGTGAGATTTTCTAACCATGGCAACCAATGAACATCCAAACCAGTAAAGACCGCTAAATTTACCTGAGAGACCGCAAGTCAGTGGGCTGAAATAATGTCAGGCCTAATGTTCTATGACATGGCAGTTTGATCTGGCAAGTTCTTTTAAAAGCGGATGCCCTGAGCCACGCTGGCAGAGGCCGAGGCCTGATAATGGCCAAGGAAAAGAGCCGAAACATGAGCCAGTTAATCAAGAGACGTGCCAGATACTTTCAGCCGCTCCCGAATTCACTGCTTTGTAGCGCCAGACAGCACAGCCATCAAGCCAGAACTGTTACACTGCAATCCAATCCATTTATTTAAAGATCAATAGTGTTCAATTCAGCACACACTGCATCAAATGATTGGCACACTCAGCGGGAAATGAGTGATGCCTTTGCATGAAGTCACATACAGTGGCAGCAAAAAGTACCTGGACACTTAAGCTACACATAAAAATGCATGAATTGTATTGCAGTGCATACAAAATATAAAAACAAGTGTTATCTTAAAACATAGAGAACAGTATGTTAGACATTTTCTCAGAGCTGACTTCACTTTTTCGTAGCCATCTGGTCCCAAAGTGATTGTATTTACTTTGATTATAGTGATTGTCTTAATGTATGTAAATCTGTTGTTTTATCAATTAAAACCTCAGCACTTCATTTTATGAAATATTTTGTTTAATAAAAATTAAAATTGTGGACGTCAGTAACATGACATTCATGTTTTTGTCCTGGATATTAATTTATTCAACAATAAGTTAAGGCAAAGCAAGGTTCGGGTATTAAAATGTCATGTGGTGTGACTACCCAAAAAGAAGAAGACGAAGAAGAAGAATTGTGT